>OU898282.1:84353675-84681175 GCA_918026665.1 Diabrotica balteata | reverse complement strand
TATTCAGAGTATGCATGAAAGGGAATTAGAACAGATAGAAATAAAATTTGAAAATGCGCTACAAGAAGACCGGAAAGAAACGGAAAGGAGATTTAAACAAATTGCAGAGATGGAGATAAGAGAAGTAGAAAGAAAGGAAGTTATCGTACATAGCACAGAAGACGTAAAAGTACGATTTGGCGGGGATATAAGGAAACTACACCCAGTGCCTTTTATAAATAACCTAAAGGAAAAAGTCAAATACATAGGACCGTTTGCAACAGCAAAGGAAACCATCAGAAACCATCTCAAAGAAGAGGCAAATCTTTGGTTTGTCAGCAAGGAAGAAGAATTTGACAATTGGCAAGATTTTGAGAGAAGATTCTTAAATTATTTCTGGGGAAAAATCCAGCAACTACAAGTAAATAAAGAGTTACAAAATGGAAAATACCATGAGAGGATGGGCGTATCAGAAAAGATGTACGCATTACAACTCTATAATAATGCAAAACATTTGCAATATAATTATTCATCAGAACAATTGGTAGAGTTGATATCGCGACACTTTGAAGATACCTTGGAAGACAACATAAATCTCCAAAATTACAAGGACATTGACAGCTTATGTCAATTTTTGCAAATGAGAGAATCACGTAGGCATGAAAGAAGAGAAAGAAGACCTCAATAAAATCATAGACAAAGAGAAAACCAAGAATATAGAGATAGAGGTCAAAATTTTAGAAGAGATTATACAAGACGAGAATTCATACCTAGACGGGGATACGAAAATAGACCGAACGGAAGAGAGAATTATGAACCCAGAATCCAGAGATGGAATGAAAACAGGGATCGGGAAAATCAGAGTAGAAATAACCGCCCATACCAAGGAAACAGATACAATAACCCACGGAATGAACAGGAATCTCGCGGTAACCGATACGGGAATGATAGACCAAAAGAGAACAGAAGAGAAATAAATAATATGCAAAGAGAAGAAAATGAATATGAGAGAGAAGATGACGGGCGAGAAAACACAGAAGAACAACAGGCGTGTTTTCAAGAAGGCGCTCACTAAAAACGAAGAAACAAACAGGAATTTTTTGTCACCCCAAGGAATTTATTAAACTGGCAGGAAACAATGAAAAGAGAAATGGAGTTAATTTAAAATTTGTGAATGGATTTATAAATGAGAAACCAATTAAAATTATGATAGACACAGGCTCTGAAATAACACTGGTCAACAGAAAATTAATCGAAGAAGTAAATTTAACAAGTCTAATTTATAAAATACCTAGGGTAAATTTAGTGGGCGCAAATAAACGGACATTGGCAACAATAAATGAAGGTATACGAGTAATGGTACGATTGAAAAAAAATATGTATGCACTTCAATGTGTAATAATGCCGAATATGTCACATGACATGATTGTAGGCGTTGACGAATTAACGGAAAAACATGTAGTGATCGACTTCAAAACCAATACGATGAAAATAACAAAGGAAAAAGAAGAAGAACAGGATAAGGAACAAGAGAAACAAATTACGGACGAATCAGAGAAAGAACAAACGGTGGAAATGAACCTGGTGACGAAGAAAGGAAAAGGAAGAAAGAGGGGAAAAGGTCAGAAAAAGATCAGAGAAAAAAAAACCTGGGATTCCTCAAAAGATGAGACGAGCTCAGGAGAAGAAGATGGAAAGATTTTGACAAGACATGAAAGCAAAACTTGGGATTCCTCAAACGAAGAGACGAGCCTAACAGAAGAAGAAACAAAGGAAATGAAAGAAAAGGAAAAGGATTCAGTTGAAAAGAACATATGGGATTCCTCAAAAGAAGAGACGAGCCCAACAGAAAAAAAAACAAAGGAAAATGAAGAGGACACAATGGAGACAGTGGTGTTTGAAGAAGACACGGAGTACACGGTGAATGTGTGCGAAGAATTTGATGGGAGAGACAAAAAATTGATATGTGAAGAAGGCAAAGAAAATGATTTGCGTATAATTTTAAGAGACTATGAAACGCTGATAAATGAGGAAATCCGAGTGGCCACAAAATACGAGCACTCATTTGAGGTGAAAAACTTGGGAAATTTTCGATCGAAGACTTATCCAATTCCTTATAAGTATCGGCAAGAATTAAAGCAAGAAATCAAAAAAATGTTGGAAGATCAAATCATTGAGAGATGTGACTCACCCTATATTAATCCAATTGTGATAGTGAAGAAGAGCAGTGGAGAGTTAAGACTCTGTTTAGATGCCCGAAATATCAACCAACACACAGTATCACAATATGAATCACCGTTAAATATCGAGGCCATTTTTGGAAGAATCACGGGATCACATATTTTCTCAAAAATTGATCTAAAGCATAGTTTTTGGTTAATACCTTTGGCTGAAAAGTGTAGAGACTACACTGCCTTTTCAATTGATGGTATAGTATACCGATTTAAGGTAGTTCCGTTTGGATTACAAAGCGCCTGTGCAGCACTTGTACGAGCTTTGCATACCATTTTGAATCATCGTGAAGAGTTCATCGTCCATTACATCGACGATTTATTAATTTTTTCACAAGATATGCAGAGTCATGTGGAACATATCAAAATAATTTTGAAAGAATTGGACACAGCGGGATTAAAACTAAACATTGAAAAATGTCAATTTTTTCAAAAGGAAGTGATTTATTTGGGTTTCAAACTTGACACCAAAACTGTAAGTCTAGCCGAGGACAGAGTAAAGCTCATCGACGAATACCCAAGACCAACAAATCTAAAAACATTGCGAGGGTTTCTCGGTACGATAAATTATTTCAAGAAATTAATTCCCGATTTAAGCCAAAAAGAAATTCCTTTAATAAAATTGTTAAAGAAAGGGACAAAATGGAATTGGAAAGAAGAACAGGAGGAAGCTTTCAAAATATTGAAACAAGAATTTGCTAAAGGAACGAAAATATATCACCCTATTTACAATTTGCCGTTTATACTCCGTACGGATGCGTCGATACAGAAATTTGCAGGAGTGTTGTCGCAAATACAAAACGGCCAAGAGGTTCCGATATGTTTTATATCTCGAGTGACTAAAACACATAAGAGAAAATACAGTGTCACCGAGTTGGAATTCGCCAGTGTACTATTTTGCATAAACAAATTAAGGTTTTACTTATTGGGAGCTAAATTCACCATCAAAACGGATCATGCAGCATTGATACACATCATGAAGAATCGATTGGTAAATAACAGAATACACAGAGGCATTCTGCTCTTACAAGAGTATGATTTCGAATTCCGATACATCAAAGGGAAAGACAACATAATAGCTGACGCTTTAACACGGGACGAAGATACAGGAAAAAAGAGACAATTACATTACATGTGGGATTGAATATATTGACACAAGCCGAAGGGATATTTTCGTTAAATGAGATAAGGACCGACCAGGAAGGCCTAGAAGAAAGAGAAAAGAGAAGAGAAGAGCGGAGCTAGAAAACGAGATATTTTTTAAGAGAATAGACGGAAAGGAATTATATTTAGTGACACCGACATTGGCAGAAAGAATCATAAAGAAGCTACACGAGGAAAATGGACATATTGGCAGTAGAAAGGCATGGCTTGTGTTTAGGGAAAACTACATCAGTCGACAAGATTACCGCATTGCAAAAGAGATCACACAGAAATGCGAAGTATGCCAGAAATACAAGAGCAGGAATTTTAAAAACGAAAATATTGCAAAGAGCATTGTATCCCGGAACAACCTGGACATTATAGCCATCGACATGTTAAGCGATCTAATTGTGACCACCCAAAGGAACAAGCATATTCTGGTGATGGTGGATGTGTTCTCAAAATACGTGAAATTTGTTGCCGCACCACAAAAGGGGAAGAAATATTGAGAAAAATAGACAATTTCATCGCTACGGTAGGAACCCCAAGAAAAATTTTACTAGACAATGCAACGTACTTCCGAAATGATCGTTTCAATGGACAGCTTAGAGAACGGGGAATCGAGACGAACTTTGTAAGCATCAGGCATCCCCAAAGTAATCCTTCTGAGCGATTTATACAAGAGGTAACGAAATTTCTTCGCATTGCAACGGATGGTCAACATCGGCGATGGGACAGAAAATTGGGAGAAATAGAGATGTACCTAAATTCCATGCCAAGTACAGTAACGAAAGAAACACCAGAATACATCATGAAAGGCGTCATGCCGATAAGACCGTGGGAAGATCCAGAACAAAGAGAGTATCGACAGGTTATAGAAACGGTTCAAAGGAGATTAAGAAGAAGCAATGAGAAATACATCCAGAGACAGGGTCATAATAGGAAACGAAGACCAGTAACTTTCCAAAAGGGTGACAAAGTAATGGTAAGAGCATTAAGAGTGTCAAATCTTCAGAGCGGTATTTGCGCAAATTGATGCCTGTTTTCGAAGGGCCATACATAGTAAACAACGAAGATGGAGTAAACAGCTATGAGTTGAAACATATGGATTCTGAAAAGATCAGAGGTATTTATAATATCCATGATGTATATAAATATCACGAATGAAGATTTAAATTTGTATAAAGTAGATAGTAGGATAGGATAATACGTAGCATAAGTACAGCTAGCATACAGGAAGTGCGTTTTAGTTTGCCTTGAGAAAATTTAGTTGCATAGATTGATAAATTTTATCGATTACAAAGGCGGGGATTTGTTGTGCTTTTGAATGTCCATTAGCAATAAAAAACCGATATACAAATTTTATTACTTAAATAAAAATTAAAATTATTGATATTTCATAGAGACACGGGCATATAAATTTTCAAACATCCTGTATAAGACAAAATATGTATTTTAAGTTGTTCGAAGAATTGTTCATTAGGCCTCAGAGACAAGACTTTCAAATATTATCGATAAGAAATTTAAATAAGTCGGTTATTGTGGCATGGATTTACATGGAAATAAAGTGTATATAGACAGTGTTTAAACAATAGACCGGGATTTGCGGTGGTTTTTCTCCCCGAAAGATTATATCGGTAAAAGTTTATTAACAAATGACATTGAATTGAGAAACAGGTATCGTTTGTAGCTATTAGTAAGAAATATTTGTAAAGCAGATAGATTTAGTTAGAATAATTAAAGAATGTTGTTTTCTGGAATTACCCGAATGACGTTTTATAAAGAGAGTTGGTTGGTAATGATATACGTCACAGAGGTGGATGATTTTGATTGGTCAATTTTTGAATGCAAGGAGGTAGTGGTTGTGGCTATGAGATAGGAGAGAGAAAAAAAAGTTAGTCAGTTTTCGTCGCCCAAGAAGGAAGGAGCTTTGTGGTTTGTGTTTGTTTGAAGTCCCGAAGACGTAATTTACCGGGTGTGTTTATTTGCTGTGTAAAAGCTGATCAGTGTGAGGAACGGGGTACAGAGAGATAGAAAAACCAAAGGTATAAGAATATTAATATCAGACGAAGCCGGAAACATTTGAAGTTATAAACAGGCGCGGAGATTGGTTCAAAAGGAGGCTGCATAGAATTACACGAGTTGTTGGGTTGCAGATACAAGGACAGATAGGAGAAAGGTGTACGTCATCTGGACCACAATAGGAGCAGAAGCAGAGAAAGGTTTTTTTTTTATGGCGTGGTCATAGAATTGCAACGGCAGAGAACGAAAGGTCAGTCAATTTTCATTAGAGCAGGAGTGTGGTTTTCATTTATTAATTAAATAAGTTGAATAAATAATAGAGACAGTTAATTTTGCGATCATTTAAAGAAAAAAATTAGAAAGAGAGCTTAGTTATAACACATATTAAAAATCAATGTAAAATAACATTTGGGTCTATGATAGAAAACAACTTCTTATATATTTAAAGTATTATATTGCAAATATTACAGGATTGATTGTTATATAAAATTTCATTAAAATAAAGGACATCTCACAAATAGTTCAGTTGAAATTCTGTGTATTTTATTCAGGTCATATTACCTATCCCAATTAGGAAGATAATTGGAAAATATTTTGAATCCACGATTAAAGGTAAATAGTACAAGTTAAATAGCCTGAGATTGTAATTAATTAATGCTGATTTATTGTGATTAATTGGAGATTAGATCATTTAATAAATATAGACAAGATCTTTTCTAAATAAGCAATAGAATACAATTTAAATAGCACAAATATATATATATATATATATATATATATATATATATATATATATATATTATATAGATTATATTTATGTATATATATATAAAATATATATATATATATATATATATATATATATATATATATATATGAATCTTTGTATATAAAAATCTCGTGTCAGAATGTTTGTCCAAGCTAATTTGAAACCAACTTGGGAGATATTTTTTATCTAAATCAATGACCAATGCTGATTTATTTTTTTTAAATTGTAAATTTAAACTGTTTTATATGATTTTAGCCTTATAGTTTTATGTCTATTTAATCTTATTTATGTTTATTTTAACTCTACTTCAAATGTCGTTACATTACGCTCTTATGCAAAATGTTTTATAAGACTTTACCTCTACAGTGGTAGTTCATTTAAACCTGAAGTGACGTTTAATAAATTTACTTCACACCTATTTATTTTTGTCGATTCACATAAATTAGAGAAAATATATGATAACATTGTATGGAAAATAGTAAACGTAGCTTTATTTTTCAATACAAACAGTTATGATATACTGATATGTATTATCTACTATCAGATATTAAATCTAGTTAGTTGTGTGTGACTTGTTTTCGAAAAATGTGATTTTTACTAGAAAGTAAAATATTTTTATTTTTGACAGAATTATGTCGGAAGAGAATAAAAAATAAATTTAAAATGTTCAACATTGTTTATTTACAATAAAAACAATTCGCGGTAGTTTCTCTGTAATAAAGTTAAACATATAATTTGATATGAGGTTGATCGCTCGAATAAATGAACTTTGAAAAATGAAAGGCAAATATCAAGCACAATTTTAACAATTAAATCTTACCCAACTACTTTCGCTTACTACAGCATCATCAGGGGTATCTGAAGTAAGCCAAAAAAATGGTTTTTTTAAATGAAGGAAATTAATTAACTTCGATAAAAACTCGAAATTAATGATAATGATAATGACTTACTTCGTCAATTTTGGGCTATCCAGCAAGCGTAAAATGTAACAAACGTGAATTTTAACATAAAATTGTACAAAACACTACACTAAAAACAAAGAAAAACAGTTTTAAATTAAATAAAATGGTTTCTACGCTCTACATTCTTTGTCAGCAACAGGAGAGAGAATGGTATTTAACGGAAATACTAAGGTGACATGTGACATATGATAGCTTTGATGGGCAGTCACAGTCATGGATATGTGATGTGCACATATTAAAATTCTGTATAAGTAAGCTGATATTGACCAAAGGTCCAACTAAAACTACTATAGAAAATCAGCCTATGAAAAGTTTTTCAAAATATTCTATAAATAGAATATTTTGATTGAACTAGATTACATAATCCAGATCTCACACTCACACCCATCTGTAATAATAAGGTTGTAAGTTTGAGAGCAAATGAAGTGGACATATAGTGTGAATGAGAGAAATAGACTAAACAATCTATTAGACAGTGGGTGGTTGACTACAAATTTGATAAAGAAAGTCTAAAACGTTAATCACAAAAAACTTTTATCATCCATTAACTTCGAGTTAATGGATTTTCTTTTCTTCTTTATTTAAAAAAAACGTTTGTTGGCTTATTTCAGATGCCCCTAATGATGCTGTGGTAAGCGAAAGTACTTGGGCAAGATTTTTTTGTTTAAATTGTGCTCGATATTTGCCTTTCATTTTTCAAAGTTAAACATATAAGTTTTATATACATTATATAAAATTATAACTTTAGTGAAAGAATTCTAAATAAACCTAAATTTTTAAATTTAATTCAGTATATTTATACTAAATCCATAAAATTTTGCATATATATCTTAATCGTAATTGTAATATATTTTAATCGTTGTTTATTATCCATAAAATTTTCCATATACTATATATCATCCATTATATATTCTTAACGAAGAAAAGCTTTCGTATGATAAGGATCTGAGTCTTTGGATTGAGATTGGGTGGGAGATTGACGTCTGTGGATGCTCCTACGATTGTGATTTTCGCAGTTACCGTTTTGGATGAGGGCTTGTTTTAAACTAGAAAGCTCAGCAGGGCATATAAATTTTCAAACATCCTGTATAAGACAAAATATGTATTTTAAGTTGTTCGAAGAATTGTTCATTAGGCCTCAGAGACAAGACTTTCAAATATTATCGATAAGAAATTTAAATAAGTCGGTTATTGTGGCATGGATTTACATGGAAATAAAGTGTATATAGACAGTGTTTAAACAATAGACCGGGATTTGCGGTGGTTTTTCTCCCCGAAAGATTATATCGGTAAAAGTTTATTAACAAATGACATTGAATTGAGAAACAGGTATCGTTTGTAGCTATTAGTAAGAAATATTTGTAAAGCAGATAGATTTAGTTAGAATAATTAAAGAATGTTGTTTTCTGGAATTACCCGAATGACGTTTTATAAAGAGAGTTGGTTGGTAATGATATACGTCACAGAGGTGGATGATTTTGATTGGTCAATTTTTGAATGCAAGGAGGTAGTGGTTGTGGCTATGAGATAGGAGAGAGAAAAAAAGTTAGTCAGTTTTCGTCGCCCAAGAAGGAAGGAGCTTTGTGGTTTGTGTTTGTTTTGAAGTCCCGAAGACGTAATTTACCGGGTGTGTTTATTTGCTGTGTAAAAGCTGATCAGTGTGAGGAACGGGGTACAGAGAGATAGAAAAACCAAAGGGTATAAGAATATTAATATCAGACGAAGCCGGAAACATTTGAAGTTATAAACAGGCGCGGAGATTGGTTCAAAAGGAGGCTGCATAGAATTACACGAGTTGTTGGGTTGCAGATACAAGGACAGATAGGAGAAAGGTGTACGTCATCTGGACCACAATAGGAGCAGAAGCAGAGAAAGGTTTTTTTTTTATGGCGTGGTCATAGAATTGCAACGGCAGAGAACGAAAGGTCAGTCAATTTTCATTAGAGCAGGAGTGTGGTTTTCATTTATTAATTAAATAAGTTGAATAAATAATAGAGACAGTTAATTTTGCGATCATTTAAAGAAAAAAATTAGAAAGAGAGCTTAGTTATAACACATATTAAAAATCAATGTAAAATAACATTTGGGTCTATGATAGAAAACAACTTCTTATATATTTAAAGTATTATATTGCAAATATTACAGGATTGATTGTTATATAAAATTTCATTAAAATAAAGGACATCTCACAAATAGTTCAGTTGAAATTCTGTGTATTTTATTCAGGTCATATTACCTATCCCAATTAGGAAGATAATTGGAAAATATTTTGAATCCACGATTAAAGGTAAATAGTACAAGTTAAATAGCCTGAGATTGTAATTAATTAATGCTGATTTATTGTGATTAATTGGAGATTAGATCATTTAATAAATATAGACAAGATCTTTTCTAAATAAGCAATAGAATACAATTTAAATAGCACAAATATATATATTATATATATATATATATATATTATATAGATTATATTTATGTATATATATATAAAATATATATATATATATATATATATATATATATATATATATATATATATATATATATATATATATATATATGAATCTTTGTATATAAAAATCTCGTGTCAGAATGTTTGTCCAAGCTAATTTGAAACCAACTTGGGAGATATTTTTTATCTAAATCAATGACCAATGCTGATTTATTTTTTTTAAATTGTAAATTTAAACTGTTTTATATGATTTTAGCCTTATAGTTTTATGTCTATTTAATCTTATTTATGTTTATTTTAACTCTACTTCAAATGTCGTTACATTACGCTCTTATGCAAAATGTTTTATAAGACTTTACCTCTACAGTGGTAGTTCATTTAAACCTGAAGTGACGTTTAATAAATTTACTTCACACCTATTTATTTTTGTCGATTCACATAAATTAGAGAAAATATATGATAACATTGTATGGAAAATAGTAAACGTAGCTTTATTTTTCAATACAAACAGTTATGATATACTGATATGTATTATCTACTATCAGATATTAAATCTAGTTAGTTGTGTGTGACTTGTTTTCGAAAAATGTGATTTTTACTAGAAAGTAAAATATTTTTATTTTTGACAGAATTATGTCGGAAGAGAATAAAAAATAAATTTAAAATGTTCAACATTGTTTATTTACAATAAAAACAATTCGCGGTAGTTTCTCTGTAATAAAGTTAAACATATAATTTGATATGAGGTTGATCGCTCGAATAAATGAACTTTGAAAAATGAAAGGCAAATATCAAGCACAATTTTAACAATTAAATCTTACCCAACTACTTTCGCTTACTACAGCATCATCAGGGGTATCTGAAGTAAGCCAAAAAAATGGTTTTTTAAATGAAGGAAATTAATTAACTTCGATAAAAACTCGAAATTAATGATAATGATAATGACTTACTTCGTCAATTTTGGGCTATCCAGCAAGCGTAAAATGTAACAAACGTGAATTTTAACATAAAATTGTACAAAACACTACACTAAAACAAAGAAAAACAGTTTTAAATTAAATAAAATGGTTCTACGCTCTACATTCTTTGTCAGCAACAGGAGAGAGAATGGTATTTAACGGAAATACTAAGGTGACATGTGACATATGATAGCTTTGATGGGCAGTCACAGTCATGGATATGTGATGTGCACATATTAAAATTCTGTATAAGTAAGCTGATATTGACCAAAGGTCCAACTAAAACTACTATAGAAAATCAGCCTATGAAAAGTTTTTCAAAATATTCTATAAATAGAATATTTTGATTGAACTAGATTACATAATCCAGATCTCACACTCACACCCATCTGTAATAATAAGGTTGTAAGTTTGAGAGCAAATGAAGTGGACATATAGTGTGAATGAGAGAAATAGACTAAACAATCTATTAGACAGTGGGTGGTTGACTACAAATTTGATAAAGAAAGTCTAAAACGTTAATCACAAAAAACTTTTATCATCCATTAACTTCGAGTTAATGGATTTTCTTTTCTTCTTTATTTAAAAAAACGTTTGTTGGCTTATTTCAGATGCCCCTAATGATGCTGTGGTAAGCGAAAGTACTTGGGCAAGATTTTTTTGTTTAAATTGTGCTCGATATTTGCCTTTCATTTTTCAAAGTTAAACATATAAGTTTTATATACATTATATAAAATTATAACTTTAGTGAAAGAATTCTAAATAAACCTAAATTTTTAAATTTAATTCAGTATATTTATACTAAATCCATAAAATTTTGCATATATATCTTAATCGTAATTGTAATATATTTTAATCGTTGTTTATTATCCATAAAATTTTCCATATACTATATATCATCCATTATATATTCTTAACGAAGAAAAGCTTTCGTATGATAAGGATCTGAGTCTTTGGATTGAGATTGGGTGGGAGATTGACGTCTGTGGATGCTCCTACGATTGTGATTTTCGCAGTTACCGTTTTGGATGAGGGCTTGTTTTAAACTAGAAAGCTCAGCAGGTCTACTTACATTATTGCATAGGAGACATCATTGTATTGATATGAAGACAAGTGTATTAGTGCTTAATTAATTTGTGAAGGGAGTGAGTAATACGAGAATGGGTAGCTTTTCGATTTACAGTGTGATGAAAACCTTGGGACTGGTTTTTTCTTTATTGTAACATCGAGAAATCGTAGGGATGCATCAGTTTGCACTTTCATCGTAACTTGGATACTAGGATGTATACCGTACAGATGGCTTTGAAAAAACACCAAAGCATCCCTGGCATAAGACCCAATCACGACTGCAGCATCAATATATCGTAGCCAACATGTACGGTAGGTTTTAAGCATTGATATGGATAGTGCTTGTGTCTCGAAGTCTTTCATAATGATATTGGTAATTACTAGAGATAGTTAGCAGCCCATTGGGGTACCATATATTTGTCTGTAAAATTGATTTTAGGAAGATACAATTATAATGTTTAATAAGAGATAAGTGGTCTTACTGGATAATGTATTTAGTTTTAATAATGTTTATGGTTTCTTCTATAGGAATGTTAATAAAGAGTCAAATGATATTGAAACTTACTAGAATGTCTGATGGTAAAATTGGATTTTGTTTAAAAAGTTTAAATGAAAAAAAATTTGACAAAGTATAAAACATTTTCGGCGACAGGCTGTAAAGTTTTGGCCAAGTACTTGGCCAACAGTTGTGTAGGACAGTTGTATGCACTCACAATGGAAAGTAGAGGAATATCAGATTTGTGAATTTTA
Organism: Diabrotica balteata; assembly: GCA_918026665.1. Taxonomy (NCBI): domain Eukaryota; kingdom Metazoa; phylum Arthropoda; class Insecta; order Coleoptera; family Chrysomelidae; genus Diabrotica; species Diabrotica balteata. Next base: position 84,668,840 of record OU898282.1, on the reverse strand, counting down.
AGTAGGGGATATATTATATTAGAAGTATTTTGAGAGACTTTTGACGATTGAGAGATTGTTTTATGTTAGTAGGAAGAGAGTTCTGTTGTTTTCTTCAGATAGGTTGGGGTAGCAGAGTCTTATTGATCAGTGATTAATGTAGTAGTGTCTGGGGGTTCGGGAGACTGAGACCTCGCAAGCTCTGAAGAAGATATCGAACAAGATGTCTAAAGCTCGGTGCATTATTAATCGATGCGGTTTAACCCGGAATACTGTTGTGCTGGGTTTAATATTATAAATTCTTGTAATAGTTTTAATCTTTCCTGTGTCTTTTACTGTGTCTTTTCAGCGCATTCTTGGCTTTCCAGTTAGTCTCCTTTCCTGCATTCTAGTATTCGGTTCTCTTTTTGGTAGCCTATATTGCAACCTTTGTATTCTAATTAATTTTGTCTAACAGTGGTGCTTTCTTATAAAGTTAATAAAGCTCGTTATTGTATTGACTTCTTAAGATTCCGTTTTTACTCACAGGTACTAGTATTCGCCTCAGTACTTTCCTTTCGAATGTGTCGAGTTTGCTTTTGGATATGGGCATGGGATGCTATTGGGCAAAGCTTTGTATATTCTCATCTTTGTATGTCAGTAGACATTTTTAGACCGCAATATATGGGAGAGAGCAAAATAAGCTCTATTTTCCTGGGTTGTTCTCTTTCCGATTTCTCCATCTTCTAATCCGTCGGCATATATTTCTACTTTTAGGTATATAAACTTTCCAACCGTTTCAATATCAACTTTATGTATAACGCTTTGTAGGACTACATTTCTTCTCGTCTGTATCATTATTTTTGTTTTGTCTGTGTTAATTTCCAAGCCTAGCCTTTTTGTTTGCATTTTTACCTCTGCCTATGTTTTCTGTGCTCCTGTTGATGTTGTAGTTATAATATTAATATCATCGGCATAAGCGGTCAGTTGAACCATTCTGTTGGTCAGTAGGTTTTTCTGTTCGGTTTATATTTACCTAACCGCATACTCCAGTGACAGGTTAAACAGAGTTGGGGCCAGCACATCTCCCTGATTTAGTCCCTGTGAAATTTTGAAAGTTTTCTCCAGTGGTTTTGTTTTTGCACAAACGCCAAGTTTCATCCATTGTGGCTTTAATGAATCTAATAAACTTGCGTGGTATTGCAAATTCAACCAATATATTGTAGAGCTTGTTGCTTTTGACTGAGTCGTATGCCTGTTTGAAGTCTACAAACACGTTGTGAACATTAATGTCATGTTCCCATGATTTACTTAAGATCTGTTTGACTGTAAATATTTGATCCAGTGTCAATCTTTCCCGTCGGAAGCCCGTCTGATCCTCTCCAATAATATTTGGAGCCGCTGGTAGTTGGAGCCGCTGGTTTATAATATACGTTAGGACTTTAAATGGTGTACATAGTAAAGAAAATCCACGTTCTTTTTTATAGATTGGGCATACCATACTTTTCTTCCAGTGGTTGGGTATTTATATTTCTTGCCTTTGTGTGTGTCTTTAATAAGCGCATGCATGTGACTGGCTAGGTGGTCGCCAACTACGTTATACAATTCTGCTGGTATTTCTTTAACTCCCATGACTTTATTATTTTTCTGCGCCTTAATAGGTTCGATAACTTTCTATATGATTGGATCTTCTACTCCATTCTCTTCTACGTAGTTTGTACCCATTTAAAATTTGATGTCTACTTGTGTACCAAGTAGGGTCTAAAAATAATGCTTCCAGGTTTCTGTGACTTTCTGCTGGTCACTGATTATTTACAAACGTTCATCTTTACATAGTTTAAGTTTAGCTGTTTAAGGTTTGTAGCTCCTTTTTATCTTTTGAGGTATTTGTAAGCCCCTTTAATTTCGTTGTCTTTGAAATTTTCGTCAAATTTTGCTATTTGCCCATTTTCATATGCTCTGTTTTTTAAATTATACATCTCTTGTCTTCTTTTCGTCTTGCGACTTCAAAATGATAATTCATATTTTCCGTGTTCTTCTTGTTACATAGATTTTGTTTACTTTATTTCTTTTCTTTATTGCTTGTATGCACTCGTCATCGAACCATGCTTCTTTTCTCGCCTTTTCCTTGTTTCTCAGGACGGACGCTGCCTCTGTCAGTATTGCTGTTTTGATATTATTCCATTTACCCTCTATGAAGTGGAGTTCTAGCATGCTTAACTTATTTGCGATTTTTTCTTTGAACTTCAAGTTACATTCCTGAATCTTCAGTTTTTGCAGGTCCAGTTTGTTTGTTCTTTATGGTCTCTCGTTTCTTTCTCTGTTAACTCTACATCTAAATTTGGTTTGGAGTAAAAAATGGTCGGATCTACAGCACACTTCTTATTGTGTTCTGACATCTGAGATACTGCTGGCTGCCATCTGGTGAATTCCATGTCATTTTATGTATGTCTTCATGCGGGAAGCATTTAGAACTTATAACCATGTTTTTTACTTGTGGTAAAATTCATCAAAAAGTCCCCTAAAAAACTTCTGCAATATAAAAATTTTTAACTTGTAGCTTGTAATATTACCAGGTTTACTTTTTTTTTCTGATATATCATTAGTCACTTTGGATTTTTAAATATATATTTAAATACCCTGTATATTGTAGTATTAGGGGAATCCTTACTCTTTACGTTTCCTGTTTGATAGATTAGTAGATTTGGTAGTATTTAGTGACCTCCTCGTTTACCCGAATTGAATCCTAGAGATTATTTTTATTCGAAATACTTAAAACATAAATTTTATCAATTTTAACCAGCAAGTGTTGCAGCTCTAACGCAAAAACAAGTACACGCATTCAATTATCGTTGTGGCTACTATCGAATTAACAACGAAATAAATTTTAAATATTTGATTAGGTACAAATGAATTTAGAAATGAAGTACACTTTTAATTATTATGTTAAGATATTTAAAACATTCTTAGTACAAAAAAATCGAGAGTATTGTACAAAATGAACTGTTAGTGGAGTGGAGATTTTAATAAAGGTACAATATATAGGGTGTTTGCATTTAAAAAACCAAAGTGTCTAATGATTTCAGAAAAATGTAAATCTGGCAACGTTGCTAACATTAAATTTCAAATTTCCATATTGCAAAATGGTGGTGTTCCTGTTTTTGTATAATGCGGACCATCCATATAGCTTAAGTGAGAACGCTCACCAAACTGGCGTGGCAAGTGGCAAGAAGCAAGTAGCACGCGTCTAGCATGTTACTTAAAATGTAACCAATGTAAACGAATGATTAGAATGAGTGACGTCACTGTCATTTTGGTGTGCGCAGAATCATTTGTTTTCATTAGTTACATTTTAATTAACATGCTAGACGCGTGCTACTTGTTAGGCGCTGGTTTCTCTGAACACACGTGAGCGGCGACGGACAACGGCTGCCCTCAACGTTTGAATGCTATGCCTAAAAGTGTATGCACTTGGTTTCTCAGACACGCCAGCGGTCACGGCCAGCGTCGACGGTTGGCATTTACACGCTGCGTGTGTCTGTTCATATAATTTCGAAGGATTGCAGCGGGTGGACGTTATGGCGGACGAAAGCAAAATGAAAAAAAAACTAGATGAAATACATACAAATAATGTTATAAATAATTTAAACATAATTTTTAATTATAACACTTATACAACGTGAGACTGCCAAGTGACCCTTCTAGATGGCGAACACAAGTAATCTTTTATTTTGATCAGTATTTTGGAATAGAGGCAGTAAGTAAATGATCAGTTGTTTGAAAAATTTTTAACGCAGACAGAATCTGTACCAGAAAAATCTACTATTCATAAATTTTTCGAGTCCATGGCTAATAGTGTTTTAAATTTTACATCACAATATTGCTGAAATTAGGTTACAAGTTTGTAAAATATTAACAGAGATGGAACTGACAATTCATAACGAACAGTAGCTGTTTTTGTGAAGTCGAAAATATTGTATGCATTTTTCATTATCACATTTAAGATGTGTATGAATTAAGTTACGAAATATTCTTTCATTCTCTCTATTTTTAAATATATTGTGATTCTGTCTTTTTTTCTTTAAATTTATTATTATTAGTTTAATATCTTCCTCTTCTTCAAGTTACAGTTTCATCAACATTTTTTCATTATCATTTTCATTATTAATAAAGTTCTTTGTATTTTTAATCTAACCTAATAATCGACGTCTATACCTATTGATATCTACCAGCAAACTGACCAATTCGAGAGAAACCATTAGACCGTTACCGAGGACGTGTGGACGTTAGCCGCAGCATCCAAACGTCGACGGCCACGGCTTACGTCTGTTCAGAGAAACCAGCGCCTTACTTGCCACTTGCCACGGCAGTTTGGTGGGCGCTCTCTCTAAACGTATTAACCCTTTAAGTGGCACTGGTAGGATATCAGACTGCCACAATCCCCAGACAATAACTGCAATCAACCTTTGTAGCAATTCCCAAAAAACCAAGTTCAACAACTTGCTCAGACCACAGAACAATAGCTTTAATGAGTCACACACTTAAAACATTTTTGAAAATAATTCACAGCAGAATTGTTAAAACTCTTGAATATGAGATTAGTGACACACAATTTGGCTTTAGAAATGGTATGAGTACAAGAAATGCTTTGTTCGGCTTGAATGTGCTGGCTCAAAGATGCATGGACATGAATCAGGATATGTACTTATGTTTTGTAGACTTTGAAAAGGCATTTGATAAAGTTCAACATAAAAAGCTTGTAGATATATTAAAAAGCAAAAATATTGACAGTCGTGATCTGAAAATTATATCTAATTTATATTGGAATCAAACTGCCAAGGTAAGAGTTGACAGCCAGTACACCGAAAATATCAAAATACAGAGAGGAGTCCGCCAGGGTTGCGTGCTGTCCCCACTACTTTTCAATGTCTACAGTGAAGCGGTATTTCAAGAAGCGCTCTCAGACTCAATAGAAGGTATATCTATCAATGGAGAAGTATTGAATAAATTACGTTTTGCAGACGATACAGTAATAATTACGGATAACAACAATGATTTACAGAACGTAATGCAACGCCTTAATGAACGCTGTCATGAGTACGGACTTAATATAAATTTAAAGAAAACTAAATGCATGATCATGACTAAATCTGCACATGCAAATATCCAATTGACTATTGAAGATACTGCAATTGAGATTGTTAATAACTATAAATACTTAGGAACATGGATAACATCAGATGTAGACCAAACCAAAGAAATTAAGACACGTATTGAAATAGCACGTACATAATTTATTAAACTTAAAAAGTTTCTTTGTTGTCGGGATATAAGGTTAGAACTACGCCTGAGAATGCTTCGATTTTACGTGTTCTCTACTCTTCTTTATGGTCTGGAAGCTTGGACACTAAAACAAGTTCATCTGAATAAGTTGGCCGCCTTTGAATTTTGGTGTTAGAGAAGAATCCTACGAATATCATGGATTCAAAGAATGTCAAACATGAAAGTAACTAGAAGGATAGGAAATGAGGCGGAAATAATATTAACTATTAAAAAACGAAAACTTGAGTACTTGGGACATGTGATGAGAGGGCAAAAATACGCATTATTACAACTTATTATGCAGGGCAAAATCCGAGGAAAGCGAAATGTGGGAAGACGAAGAATATCCTGGCTTAAGAACTTAAGGGAATGGTTTGAATGCAGTAGTGCAGAACTTTTTAGAGCGGCAGTCAACAGAGTCCGCATAGCCATGATGATTTCCAACCTTCGATAGAAGATGGAACTTAAAGAAGAAGAAGGTAGGATATCCCACCAACGTCTACTAAGGTCTATATCTGAGCATTAAAGCATTAAATTTCGTCCGTATTGCGTCTGGGTACATAAGAACATTTCCCGAAACAGCAATGGGTATTACACACCTAATGTTTCCGAAGTTATTTGCACCGAATGGCTTCTGTTGTATATGTCGGTATAGCAGTGGTGTTACTAGTGCCTATTTACGGTATTGATGATAAGCAGTTTTTGTGCATACCTTGAAAATTACCGGTTTTTGTGTGAATGAGTAATCCTCAATTAGACTTATAAAAGGTAAGAATTATAATTAAATCTCATTACCGCGATATCCTATTGAAGTAAACTGATTTTCGTTTATGGTTTTCTAACAATTATATATTTTTTCAGTGGCTGCACATGCTTGAATAATTTATGAAAAATTTTAGTGAATAAATTATAACAGATTTTTGCTACATTACGTGCCAATATTGCATAAAACGATTGTTTAAACATATTTCTTTGTAAAAATATATTCTTAAACCTATCTAATTTTGCGCCAAGGAAATATTTGTCATTTTACTTATTTTCTTAATGGCGGCACATGCTTGAATAATTCATGCAAAATTTTGATGGAAAATTAACAATTACAATTAATAGTTTTTTGCTTAAATGTGTTTAAATTACATGCCAATAATAATTATATGCAAAAATTTATTTATAGATGAACTACCGAGAATATTGCTATAGAAAAAGCCTCTCTCTAAAAAAGAACTACTACTAGAGTTATTGGAGTTAACCGAAAAACAGGCGGAAAATTTCGATGTTGGTGAAGAGTCTAATGCAGATAATTTTGAGCGAGTTCTCTTCGTCAACAGGAACCCTGCAAACGCGCTCTTCTATTTCGTCATCAGCTTTAAGTGTCCATTCTTCTTTCCATAGGCCAAAACGTATACGAATAGTATCATCGATCAACCAACCTCGGCTATCGACATCGCAGGAATCTACTGGGCAGTCAGCGTCGGAAGAGGAATTGGCGGATAATCCTTATGACTCTGATGAGTCTGTGACTGATGTTACCTATCAGCCAAATATACCTAGACCACTACAGCGTTCTCTTCTGGAATCGGAAAGTGATGAGAGCGCTGACTAGCCACACGAAGATCTAAAAGACTCTGTAAATTGGTCAAAAGTACCTTCATTGCCCAATCGTGTACAGACTTCCAGTATGTAGATTACATCGGTCCAACCGTGCAGGCAAAAACTTATGATTTATTCTCAAATAATTGTTGTATTATTCCAGGTTAGTTCGAAAAGACCGATATACTTCTTGAATTTGCTGTTGCCTATTCAAACTCTGCAGTTGATTGTAGATCAATCTAATTTGTATCCCAGTCAGAGAGGAGTACTTCTGAATATTACAGAGGCGGAGCTTAGGGCTTTTCTGGGAGTGTCGATAATTATGAGTTTAAACTCTTTGCCACCTATCCCCAAATATTGGTCAAGAGACCCAAAGTACAATAACTCCCGTATTTGCAACATTTTCCCTCCAAAAAGGCAGCATTCCCTCATTTAAAAGATAATGAGGGAATGTTGTCACGTGGTGATCCAGGCTATGGTAGGCTGTACATAATCTGCTCATTAATCACACGGCTTAATGAAATCCATGGCAAAAGCTTTATTCCAAGCAGAAATGTCGCAATTGATGAAAGCATGGTAGCGTTCAAGGGACGCACAACACTCAAGCAGTCAATGAAACCCGTCAAAAGGGGATTTAAAGTTTGGGGGCAATGACATGTGCTGAAATAGGATATTTGTTGAAGTTTGACGTTAACCAAGGTAAAACATCGATAGATCCGGAGCATACATGAGGGGAAAGGGTTGTGATTGAATTATCAGAGGCGCTGCAGAATAGAGGCTTCTGTTTATACTTTGATAATTTTTTTACGACAATTCCACGAATAAAAAAACTATTAGACAGAGATCTGTTTGGATGCGGGACAGTGAGGCAGAATAGAAAGCACTTCCCGAAACGCGAACTTCTCAAAGATAAAAAGTTAGCGATGAGCCAGTCATGAGATCTTGCAATGTGTGGTGACGTATTTGTCGTGAAATAGAAAAACAGAGGTAGTAAACCTGTTACAGTATGTAGCAACTTCACAATGGTGACAATAAAGTACACGTTCTTCGAACGAATAAAAAAGGTATCAAAGTAAATGTTGTTTGCCCGATCTCTATAGTTGACTATAACAAAAATATGAGAGAGAAACAAAGGTATGAACGAGAGAAAAAATCCCCTTAGTCACCTTTAATTTTGAAGCACCTTAAAGTTGGCCGACGAATTGATAGAAGAGTTTTCTGCCAGGAAAAAATATGGGTCGTTCATTGTTACTGACAGCAACGGACAACATAAAACATTTGGCGACTAAAACTACCTCACAGCGTTGTGCTCAGTGTAGTAAAGAGGGAGAGCAAAAAAGAACTTCCGTCAAATGTTCAAAATGTGAAGTGGTTTTGTTTATTGAATATTTTATACCATACCATCAGTAACTGTAAATTTCTAAGAAAAAACCATATCTTCGAGATATATATTATATATTATTTGTGGGGATAAACTTGTAATACTAGTGAGTTTTAAGAATTTTTTTTGTTGCAAACAAATACTGGTAATGTGATTTACCACCGTTTTTGATGGATTGATATATAGCACTAAGTCAAAATGACTTTCAGGATACCTATTTAATTCATTTTAACTAAAATATCATATTTAACTTTCATTTGGTCTCTCCAAAAAAGTTGCCTTATAAAGGTTTAAGATTATCGAAAATTATAAAGAAATAGATATATTTGCATTGAAATCTATCAACATTCATATTTGCTCTAACTGAAAATTATAAAGAAATAGATATATTTGAATTGAAACCTATCAACATTCATATTTACTCTAACTGAAGCGTTTTATGTTGTCTGTTGTTCGGAGAATAACAGGTGCATACTGGTTTAAGCGTTTAATAAAGAATTTTTGAAGTAAGGGTATTAACGAGGTAAATTCTGTTGACTAATAGTATTTTGTATTTTTTTAAGTTTTATGGTAATTACTTACATTAACGGTTTTTTTTAAACAAGGTTTTGAATTTCGGAGGTAAACACTTTAGTGGCCAACAGCTGTATCTTAAATATATCCACCTCATAACGATTTTCTTACCGGTTATTTACTGTACCTACTTTATATAAAATATTCATTATATTTTAGGATTTTTCAGCCTAGTTTGGTCTAAGGCAAGACACCTGTTTCATGCATTTTTCTTCATTTTTATGGTAATAACCAGTGGTTGACCGACTATGACCGACCGAGTTGAATCACTAACCCACGGAGTAGCCTAGAATGTAATGTGTAATTAGAATATGTTTTTTGCCTCGGTAAAATTATAATTGAAGTAGTTATTAAATTAGTGCCATGCGGGCAATCCAAGGCAAATTTGAATTGTACGCATTGTGTTATAATATACAGAACAAGATCTTTGATCTGCTTGTTAGGCCATAGAAAAAGGTATGAGCTAACGAAACGCTTGGTAACAATTTAATGTGTCACGAGCATCACTGCAGATTAGAACATGCAAAACCCAATTGATGTATATATATATATATATATATATATATATATATATATATATATATATATATATATATATATATATACATATGATGTATATATATATATATATATATATATATTTATATATATATATATATATATATATATATATTTATATTATATATATATATATATATATATATTATTTATATATATATATATATATATATATATATTATATATATATATATATATATATTATATATATATCATATATAAACGTATGCAGTACTTACATTAAGTTTTAAATTAGATATACACTCTATAAATGGCAACATGGCACGCTGTCGACTTTTTACGAACCTGCTTCGTCGACCCGTCGCGTCGCCAATAATTTGTCATTATTACAGTGGTTGTTTAAAGCGTTTACAGCTTAGATCTTTAATTTCTTAGTGTAATCACGTCTGTTTATAAGCCCACAGAAAAAGTTTAAATAATAAAATGGTTATATGGTGGTAATAAATAGATCCACCTTCACTCGGATAAAGGCCTTCTTCAAGAGTCGTAACCTCTCTCTTGATACAAAAGTAAGAATGCGATGTCGCATTCTTACTTTGGTAGAAGATCTTCTCTATCGTTTTTTATGGTGTTAAATCGTGGACCTTGATCGAAGATATGTGCAGAAAACTGGAAGCATTTGAAATGTGGCTATATTGAAGAATTATTTTAGATCCCGTGGACTAACCGAGTCACAAATGAGGAAGTCCTCAGAAAAATGAATACGTACCGAGGGGTACTAACCACCATCAAATCTCGAAAGTTACAATTATTCGGACATATTATGCCAAATGCATCCAGATATGCTCTTTTTCAAGCCATCCTATAAGGAAAAATATTTGGAAAACGAGGTCCAGAAAAAAGAAGAACAGAAGAAGGTTCTTTATTAAAGAACCTCAGAATATGGCTGGTTAAATACAACATCTGTGCTGCTTTTTCGCGCTGCTGCAGATAAGATAAAGATTGCCATGACGATCTTTAACATTCATAACGGATAGGCACACCAGGAAGAAAAGGAAGATGGTGGCAATTTTGGACAAAATGGTGTAGATTTATTTTCTGCCTTTTTTTGAGAGTAGTCTAATTCCTTGCATACAGTCAATTCACAATATTGTTAAAAAAATTGAGAGTTCTGATTGCCTCAAAAAATGCAGAAAATGTCACGCTCAAGAAGTGTCATCAAAAAAAAGTGACAGATTTTATGACATATTGGGATACTGTTCAGCTATAAAAGGTCAAATATTTAAATCATTTGTGTAGAGTATACAGATATTTCTTATTTTATTGGGAATTATCTTTAATTTTCAATAAGTGTATATTTTTTGTTTAATCTTTTTAAATAAATGCGCTTTTATGTTTACTTGAACCACAAAAAATTGTTTCCATTACTAAAAACCGATACAAATGCATCGTTTTATAAATGTTGGTGTATTTATATCGAGTTTATGCATTATAAGAAATGAACCGGGCATACGTTATCAAAACAATCATCGAATTCGAATGACGAAGCTGTACACTCTATACATTCTTACGTACCACTTAATGATTTTCAATGATCTTCTTCTGTCATTTTGATTACAATTTAAAATGGCTTCCAATCCAGAAAATGAAACTTTGAATTAAGTAGTTTCAATTTAAAATAATAAATAGCTTAAAACTATATATATATATATATATATATATATATATATATAATATATATATATATATATATTACAATTATTTAAATAATTACAAATATTTTCTTTTTGGAGACCACAATATTTGCGATAATTAAATTTTGACTTTAACTTTAAATACATGCAGCTTACCGTTGTTAGTTCAAACAGGACAACATCAAATCCAGTATTACATACCTACAAAAAAAAATTAAATAAATATCAGCATATTTGTTTTCTATACATTTTATAATTTCCAATACTCAATTATAGTTCATATTTAAGGAAGTAAAATCTAATAAAAAAAAAGGGTTGATAGAAATAAAGGATTTTTGAGCAGTTATTATTTTTTTAAAAATAGGTATAATTTAAGTTTAAAATAAATTTACTTTTGACGTTTCCATTTCCACTTTGAAAATCGTTGCCCTAACCTAACCTAGCTGCCCTGAAATCGTTTAATTTCTTATACCGGTGTTTTTTTACGTTTTATAAAGAAAGACTACATTTGATATTGTATAGTAAGTTACGGCCGTGTTGGGCCTCTCTACTCTTAAAAGATTTAATTATAAATCGATAAACTCAAAGGTGGTTTTATTTCTCTAGAGCTATATTTGCTGATATTAAGAATCCTTATCCTTCAGCGGTCACTAAAGAACCTAACCTATAGAGATACATCCATTCACTAGTCCTTTGAAGTAAGGCTTGGAACCCAAAGATTTCCAACCCTCTTATGTAGGTAGCCAGTTACAGGCTCTCTCAGTAGGTGACACATAAAGTATTAATTACCAACTCATGTTTCCTTCCAATCGTAAGAGCCGAATTTTTTTGTACTACTGTGAAATTCTACCCAAAATATCTTAAGAAACATAGCTTGACTGATTAATAATCGTAAGTGCCAGTCGTTTAAGATAGCCGGTCTGGCGCTTAAGATTGTTATTTTATTCCTAATACAGCTAAATGCCGAAAAAGTGATGTTTAATTTCTGACTATCTGTTTATGTTATTTCTTTTTTTATAGAAATGTAAGTATTTAGTAAAGGAAAGAGAACTTTAGAAAGTGGAACCAAACACGGTTTTTGTTAGTTATGGGGTGACACTGATGGCAAACGTGGATGTAATAAAGTATGTTCAATCATTTTTAAGTATTTGACCCAATTCGACCAGAGGCATGGAGTTAAGACAATAGCACTTTACAGCGATAGTTGTTCTAGTCAAAATAAGAACAAGGCCGTGTTAACTATGTTATACACGTTTTTACAACCAGCAACAACAATACAACACGTAAAATCGTATTCCTTCTTCCAGGGCATACTTACATATCCGTAGACTCTGTACATGCTACAATAGAAAAATTTATTTCCAAAAGAATTATTTGGGCACCTTCTGAATGAACTACAATAATTTCTAATGCAACAGTTCACCCCAAGGTAGCAATTGCTGTAAAGCATAATGATTTCGTAGTCTTCAAGACTAAAGCAGAAATTTTTCTACTAACAACTAGTTACTCAACAAGGTCAAAAGTTTTTTATCAGAAATTGAGGGTAGCATTATTGCAAAAAGGAGAGGAAAAGATAAAGAAAAAGTATTCATATTCCGATACTGCCACGCAATTCACTTTAGAGATCTCGTCCAATTTACGCCGATCCCGGAAAGGTTTATTGTTTGCTTTTGAAAATATTTATTTTGACTTACTTATATAATTCTATTTTTAGGCTGAAGATCAAACAAAGTTTTGCCGAAAGATGAAAATCTCCTTTACCCAACCCCATTACCACTTTCTACAAAAAAAATTGAAAGACCTCATACAGCTTGTGCAAAAACAGGTTATTCCAGCTCGATATTGGGACGAATATCAACAAATGACATGTAGTGATGTCGTAACTGATGTTTTAGCCGAAACTGATGCAGATGATGACCTAGACATTTAATCCTTGTTTATTTTCATTTAAATTTTCAATTTATTTTTAGTTTAATATTTTATAATTTTTTTTTTCAATGAAAAAAATATTAATAATCCACGTTTGATTTTAATTTTCAATAAATTACGCATTTAAAGAAGAAAAGCCCTCTCCTGTAAAATTTGCCTTTTGTCGCTTAAGATGTTTTGTCAAAAACTCGTATTATAAATATAAAAAAAAATACATTATATTATACATTTTAAAATAGATGACTATAAAAAGATATTGCCAATATTATTAAGTTGTGATCTCTGACAAGCATGTGGTTTGTCTTTAAAATAACAACCACATGCAATCATTACAGTAAAATTCTACTGTTATTGATTTCAGTTAGTGAGGAAAAAACCAGAAAAAACCTTAAGATACTACCCCGACATACTACGCCTTACATTTATTATATTCTCAATAAACACCAAATTCTGATTTTATATGTGTTATTTAAAAAATATAAAGGATGTATCCTCGATTTGTTATTGACTTACCAATAGTGAAAATTATCAATATCAGTGTTGAACTTGCACGTCCCTACAGAAACATACAATGCAGACGAAAAAGAAATCTTTTATGATAGGGTCGAAGAGAAGATAGAAAAAATACCCAAAGAATATATCATATTTGTACTGGGAGATTTCAATGCCCAGATTGGAAAGGAGGACTTTTCACAACAAATTCCAGGAAAGCATAGCAATGGGCAAAGACTATGTTACTAGCAACATAGTTAACAAACTTGTTAATAAGCTCAATAAAATTTGAATAGCCTAAAATACGTAAAATAACAAGAGGTCTCTACATCAAAAAACATACAGTCAAATTGATCACAAAAACGAAAACAATCGTCAACAAAAGATGTAAGAATATTTAGAGGTGACCACAGCCACTATAGGGCAAAAAGTTAAAATTAAAAACAGAATAACCAACATAAAATGTGGAATTTTAATAATATGAATAAGTAAGAAGTAAAAAAATATTAGTTACAGTTCAAATAAAAGAGAAATATAAAGCAGAAGATATAAACACAGAAATAAATAAAAGAAAGGTGCAAATCTGCAGGTTGGTAAAAGTCGGGATAAAACAAAAAACGGATGGTATAACCAAGACTGTAGAGAAATACCATAAAAAAAGTGCAAGCCAGAATTAAATGGCTAAGAACAGATAAGGAGGAAAACAGAGAAGAATATGAAAAATTAAAAAAGAATGCTAAATAAGAGGCAACTCAAAATAAAAGAAGATGGGCAGACGAAAAATCCAGGAAATAGAGCAGGTAAGAACAAAGAAAAATACGAAATATTTTTGCAAAAAAGAAAAAAGAACAAAATAAAAAATACAAAGGCAGAACAAACAGAATAAAAAATTGAGAGGGAACAATAATAATAAAGGATCAAGAATACAAGTAAGTATGGAGGGATTACTACAGAGAGCTATTGACGGAACTGGTGCACGAAGAAGAAGTAGACGAAGTAGATGAAGTAGACATCAAAATTTCAAAAGAACCAACATTAGAGCAATTAGATGAATTAATACAGAGAAGCAAACATGGAGAAGCCCCTAGAAAAGATGGAATTAATATGGAACTAATAAAATACGAAGAAATGGAAATTTAAGGAAAAATATGGGCACTATTAAAAAAGATATGGAAAGGAGAGAAAATACCAGGAAATTGAGAGGAAGGGCAGATCATAACAATACATAAAAAGGGAGGCTAACAAATTTGTGAACATTATAGAGAAATACCGTTACTAAATACAATATATATATATATATATATATATATATATATATATATATATATATATATATATATATATAATATTGACATCAATATGTTTTGGTTTAACATCTACTGCATTACAATTTTCAATATTACCAGTGAATGTAGAAGATGCAAAAGGAAAATCAAAGTCGCTTATTTGTAATCCGTCCGTATTAATCTGCAGTGTCAGCATTTCCCATTTTTTCAAACATTCAGCAATTACCTTTTTTACCATATCATCACCGTCATTCATTTGCCCGTTCGTTAAGTATTGCAATCTAAATAGCTTTGTTTGAAACATATGTGAAAAATCCATTTCTAAAATAAAAGAAAAACAAAAAAAGTTCACTATTTCACTTTTTCAACATAAGTCAACATAAAGATGTTACAAGAACGAAACATTTTTAAAATCTAAGCCAAAGTAAATATTTCTGGTCAAATGCCCTAGGACTTAACTGCCTGTTGTGCGTAAAAATAAATAAATATTTCTGGTTTAATAAATATATATTTAAAAGAGACAAGAGAGAAAACGTGTTTTGTCATAATCAATTTTATTTGTTGGTTTTGATCCACAAGTACTTGGGTAGTAGAGCTTTTACGGCCTTTAAAAATTCAGGCACAACTAAGGCGTAACTGGTTAATACGAGATGCAATTTTAACGGTATCTTTATCTCCTTTTCACATATCCTGGTGCATGTACTGAAATTTGCATCACAGATAACACACGTATACCCAATACGAGGACATTCATATCTACACTGCGCTAGTGACTATAGTCTCATTTCTCGTGCAAAAAAAAAGTTACTAATATTCCAGAAAAATCGGATGATCTTAATAAAGTGGTTAATGCTGGGAAAAAAAACTGACTGGTTTCTTATGGATGAAAGTTTTAAGAATTTATTTTTAAAAAATCCAAAACCAAAAATTTCATTAAAACCAGTAAGAATGTATGAATATCTAGAAGTATCCTGGACAAGTTTTAATATGTCAAAATTATCATGACCCATGGACGTTTTACGCCATTACTGAAAAAACAACACCAAAACAAATAACTCTGATCAAATATTGCCAAAAAGAAAATAAGTCAACCAAAGTTTTGGGATCTAGTGGAGTTAACTAAATATCTCAAGAATCCGGAAAATCAAGGACAATATTCCAGTCATAAAACTATTTAGTGATGATAATAGCAGTGGTGGCAAATATACATTATAGAATTTTTTGTTATTTCTATAAGGATATTATATATTATTATATTATGTTTATTTTCCAATATATTTTGCTAAGTTTCTACCGATTTTTGTATAAAATATCAATATAAGTATGAAATCAACTTGTACAATTATTTTAATAGCCCAATTTTTTTTCAATTTTTCCTTGATTTGCCAAAATTTTTATTTTTGACAAGTATTGTTTTTCAAATAAACGCTAAACGCTTCATATATTATATATATGTGGACGGTGTGGACGAGGACGCAAGGAAAATCGGCGCGGCTAATTGGCAACGGTTGGCGATGAACAGAAACGACTGGCGAAATAGACTGGGGAAGGTCAAGGCTCAACTAGAGCTGTAGCACCACTGATGATGATATATATATATATATATATATATATATATATATATATATATATATATATATATATATATATATGTATATATATATATAGTGGAAATTGAAACGTCAAACAATTATAAAATGCAATTTTAATAAAAAACCAGTTGTGATTGAAACATTATATTTTAAATCAGACATTCCACAAGAATGTTTCTGAACATTTAAAAATATTATTATGATTTCGTTTTTTGTTTTCATGAAAACTATTACAATTTTAATGACAAATAAATAAATATGACCTATTTTGTTTTTATAGTAGATTGATTCTAAGGTACATGAGAAAAAATATAACAATACCTTAACGTTCTTTAAAATACAAAATTCTCGTTCTTTTACGCAAAGTATTTTAATATTATTTAAAAGAGATTACATAAACGGTATTTTTCTTGCTATGAATATTAAAGTATAAAGATGAATTGTCAAAAGAACTTTTTTTTTAAATTTCTTTTGCCACCGACAACCTTTTATAAAAACCCAATTACCTTTCTAAGATCTTTTCAAAAAGCGTTACAGTTATCTTATCTTTCATCTTGTGCTTTTTTCCATCTTTTCATGTGAGCTGTTGACAATGGGCCATTAAACACAATATTACACTGTAGAAAAATTGTCAGAATTAGCTCCGATTTTTGTTTTGTTAAACGTTACAAGTAGCCATTTTAAGAGAAGATTTTAAAATTAAAATAAAAATTTAAATAAGTTATATTTTAATACGTCAAATAAAACAAAAGCTTGCAATAATGTGGGAAGTAGGTGTATAATGATCTAATCAAAGAAATGAATAAATTAAGGTGAAAGAGTACTGTAATATAAGTTATATATTAAAATATATAAAAGAAGATATATACATTTTTGTATAATACAGATGATTGGCAACGCGGTAGCGATTAGATAAATACGTTTGTTGTTTCGGCTGTAATTAACCGATTTATCGAGAGTTACAACGAGAAATAAACAATCAAAATTAGTTAGAGTGCAAAACAAAGTTAAAAACTAAGCAGTAGTATAAAAAGTGGACTTCTAAAAGGTGAGTCAGTGAAATAATTATAAGCAATTAACCAAAATACACCGAAGAGGTTAACTGATAAGCGCGATAAAAAGCAAAACATTCACTGAAGTCTTCCCCAATTTTTATGCGACGTTGTTACTGTGAGCAAAATATCCCAGGCGACAATATTTTAGCTGGCTGCAATAAATAAACGGTAGACACTGTCTTCTCTGAACCGTTGAGGTGGAAGATAGTGCCTGGCGCCAAATAATGAAAAAGTTTTTGGAGAAAGGAAAAAATTGGCAGAGCGATAGCTCAGTAACGGACGACGGAATAAAAAGAGGGAGGATGACATCGAAGATGATGAAAGAGGAGAGCATACGAAGAATAGAAAGCTATCAACAAACTCACCACGGAATAAACATGAATCAAAACTAGATACCATAATTGAAATGATGAACAAGTTGGCAAAAGATGTCACAGAGATAAAGAACGACCAAAAGAGCAGTAAAGAAGCAATAGAACAGCTCATCGAAGATAATAAAAAGTTAAAAAAGGAAAACAAAGACCTAAAACAAGAAAACAAGGAAATCAAAGAGGAATTGAAAGAAATCAAGGAGAATATGGAATTTATGGAAAAACAAAGGAGGAAAAACAATGTAGTATTGAATGGTATATTAATAGATACCTATGATCAAAGAGTAATAAAAGAGGCGATGTTGAATATATTCAAAACATATATGGAAATTGAGGTTAAAATCAAAGATGCATACAAGCTGGGAACAAAAACCTGTCTGATCGAACTAGAAGATCAGGAAGAAAAAATCAAAGTCATGAAGAACAAGTGCAAGCTAAAAAACCACAAAGAAAAAATATATATCAACAACGACACCACAATGAAAGAAAGACAAATACAAAAAACTATAAGAATGATTGCACGAGAAGAGATAGATAAAGGTAACGACGTAAAGATTGGCACAAATAAATTGTGGGTAAATAAGGAAGAATGGAAATGGAATAATAAAGAAAATAAGATAAATAAACCAAAAAACTAATAAAAAACGGCAATGGAAAAACGATGACGAAACAGGCAATGAACAAGGACATGAATAGTAGTAAAACACTATACAAATACCAGTGTGGAAACGTAAAAAAGAAGAAGATGAGAAACGCTTACAAATACACAAAGCAACTGTAATCAATGAGATTAAAAGTGTGAAAACAACGACAACTCAAAAAACCAGAATACCTGAAGGATGGACAATAGGAACATGGAACGTAAGAGGTCTCAACGGCAAGGAGGCTGAACTTGTAGAAAATTTAATAAGGCTAAAATAGACATACTAGGGATCACAGAGACCAAAAGAAAATGTAAGAGCACACAGTTTCTGGAAAATGGCCATTTTTTTAAACTCAGTGGAGCACCCCCGTCAGAAAGAGCACGTAAAGGAGTTGGTTGTCTCATCAATAGAAACTTGACTAGTAGCATTAAAGATTGGCAATGTATTACTGAAAGGATCTTAAAAATTAGAATGACAACCGAAGAGAAGAAACTAGTCAACATCTTTGTTATATATGGACCAAACAATACTGAAAGAGCGAACACCAAGGACATTTTTTGGGAAAAGGCGACAGAGATCATAGATAGCGCAGAAGGTAACATAATAATAATTGGCGATCTCAATGGTAGAGTAGGCGTAAAAGACAAAGAATCCTCGGATGTACTAGGACAACACGGAGAACAAGTAAGAAACAGTATTGGTCAACGAATTATAGACTTTTGTAGAGAAAATGACCTGATAATTATGAATTCCTTTTTTCAACACAAAGATGTGCACAAATATACCAGAGAAGTCAAGAGTAGAGCAGAAAAGTCCATTATTGACTATGTATTGGTAAACAGACCCTTAAGACAGTGTATCAAAGATGTCACAGTCAGAAGGGGAGCAGAAATATATAGCGACCATTATCTGGTAGTATCCCGAACTAGTATCGGTGTGGAACAAAAACGCACGCAGAAGGTACCAAGAAAAAGAGACAGAACCCCAAGAAACCTCACCAACGCAGTGATTAGGTCATACAAGTTAGCAGATAAGAAAATAGCACAGAAATACAAAAGCTATGTGAACAATAGTCTACAAAAGCACTTAAACCAGAACTATGACTTAGAAGAAACTTGGCAAAAACTTAAAGAATCTCTCCTAGATGGGGGCAAGAAAATCTGCGAAATAGCTAAAATCAATAAAAACAGACAATGTACGAATTGGTGGGGTAATGAAATAAAAGAAGAGGTCAAATCCAAGAAGCTAGCGTGGAAAAAATATCTAGGGAACCAGAATGCAGAAAGCTATTAAAAATATAAGCAACAGCGGGCAAAAGTAAAAGATATGGTGATTGAAGCAAAAAAGAAGAGCTGGGAGGATTTTGGGAATAAGCTGGAGAAAGACTACCACACTAACCAAAAACTATTTTACAAAACTCTGAGAAGCCTAAGAACAGACAACAGACAACAAACACCAAAACAAATTAAAAACAAAGATGGCCACATCCTCTGCGAGAACGAAAGTATTATGAACAGGTGGAGAGAATATTTCGAAGACCTTCTGACTCAAAAAGACTATAATAATGAAATAGGCAACACTGAAGAAAACACATCTGAGAACCCAAACCAAAACGAAATAACAATAGAAGAAATAAGAGAAATAATACTCAGGCTCAAAAGAGGCAAGGCAGCTGGCTATGATAAGATAACTGCGGAAATGCTAAAAAATATGGAAGAAAATGGAAATGAAATGCTTAGAAAAGTTTGCAATAAAGCATGGAATGAGAAAAAGATCCCAAAAGACTGGGAAGTGGGCGCTATTCTACTCATTTTCAAAAAAGGTGACAGACGAGAATGCAGCAACTACAGAGGTATAACTCTCCTGAGTATCCCTTCCAAAGTTTACGAACGAGTACTGGAGAAAAGACTACTACAAGAAGTAGACCATAAGCTGGAGCAGTCACAGAGCGGTTTCAGGAAGGGAAGAAGCATCCATGACCATATTTTTACACTCAAGCATCTAATACAAAATGCACGAAATACAAGTACGGAACTATACCAAGCCTTCATAGACCTCGAAAAAGCATTTGATAGAACCCCGCGAACTGAAATAGACAAAATCCTAAGAAACAGAGAAGTAGACGGCAAACTCAGAAAAGCTATTATGAGCCTATACAAGAACACAAGAAACAGGGTAAGAACAGATAATATGGAATCAGAAGAGTTTAGAGTTAATGATGGCTTACGACAAGGAGGTGTACTAGGCCCCATCCTGTTCAATATTGTACTAGATGATGTGATGTAATAAAAAAAACTAGAGAAGGAACATCGAGATTATTTGTTGGACATAGAAACCTGGAAATGATACAGATTGCGGAATGCGCATTTGCAGATGACCTCGTCGTATTTGGAACAAACAAGGACGCACTTAAGAGAAACCTCCAAATATGAAGAGATAAACTTGAGAAACGCAATCTGAGAATTAATGAAGGTAAAACCAAAGTGATGGTATGTGGGAAAACAGACCAACATACAAACATTAAAATCAATAACTATACTTTAGAACGAGTAGAAACCTTCAAATACCTGGGAGTGCAACTAGAGAGTAAGGGTACACAAGAAGCAGAGATAAATAATCGAATAGCAAACGCTTCCCGGATATACCACGCAATTAAGAGCACATTCCTATCGAAAAAAGAAGTATCCCAAAAAGCAAAGATAGCTATCTACAACACAGTTTTTGTACCTATCTTAACATTTGGATGTGAAATCTGGACGCTCACCACCAGACTAAAAAGTAAACTGCAAAGTATATCAATGAAGTATCTAAGAAGTGTACTAGGGGTGACCAGAATGGACAGGATACGGAACAATGAAATAAGAGAACGCCGTAAAGTCCAGTCAATAGAGAAGAAAATCGAAGAAGCCCAACTGAGATGGTACGGCCACATGGTAAGGATGGATAAAAAAAGCGAAGTGAAACAAGTGTGGGAAGCGAGAAGAACATTGAAAAGACCGAGGGGCAGACCCATGAAGACCTGGGACGATGAAATTGCCGCTATCCTAGACAGGAGAGGAGTCACCAAGGAGCAAGTGAAGAAGTTGGCAAGCAACAAGAAGAATTGGAGGAAGTTTGTACATGAAAACTAAAAGAGACTTTACACCCAACACCTTAGGGTAGAAGGGTTATTGATTATATATATATATATATATATATATATATATATATATATATATATACATATATATATATATATATATATATATATATATATATATACATATATATATATATATATATATATATATATATATATACATATATATATATATATATATATATATATATATATATATATATATATATATATATATATATAATACAGATTCTTTCAAAGAGTTCTATACTGAAGCTAGGAAACTAATAATGATGGATCAATGTAAAATGCAATTCCTACGTAAATGTATATAATCAGATGAGGCCGCCTTCTCCGTAACATGTACAGTGAATAGAAAAAAAATTAGTTATGGGACACGAAAAAACCTTCACTGAGCATTAAAAGGGCACGCTAAGTATCAACAGACAATTAACCTATGGGCGGGAATAGTTGGTAATAAAATTATAGGCCCATTTTTTATTGACCGTTCGTAGAACGGTGACAAGTATTTTGATTCACTTTTATAATTCCCCATACTTGCGGCTCTAGACCCAAAGCATCAACAATCCTAGCTACCGCACATTTTGCTATTGTATTAACAAGATGAAACAAAACCGCATTTCGCACGTATACACGAATACCTAAATAATATTTTTCCTAATATATGAATTGGTAGACGAGGATTTTTAGAGTGTCCTGCTAGATCTCCTGATCTGTCCCAACTAATCTTTTTCTTATGTGGATTTTTTCAAACAGACAAAATAGTATAATATTAGGCCTGAAAATAATTTAATTAATACTTGTACACTTAATTATGTATTGCAAGCATTTTATTATCGACTTGCATATCGTCAAGAGGCAAATGGTTTGCAATTTGAGCATTTAATTTAATATTTTGTAAGTTTTAGATTTAACTTAAGCAATGTAAGAAAAATATGACGATCGTATACAAAAAGATGTGTTCTTTTCGATAGTTATGTCAAAATGAGATATTACCATTAAAAAAAATATGTGACGTCATAACTCAAACAGTGATGATGTCATCAAAAATTTAAGTTCAGCAAAAAATGAGTAAATGAAAAGTAAAATCAGCCTGCCTAAGCATTTTTTTAACCACTAGCTAAATCAAGCGTTTAACCAATTTATTCCTTACATGCTCACTATAACTTTATGTAACGATATGCATCGCCAGTTATCGCCACTGGCACCGCCACCAATCTGTACGCATATATTCCCACCGCTAAGTTACACTTCGATCAATGAGTGCAGAAGATTAAAGACCGGCAACGGTGAACGCCGCAAGAAAGAATCCCGTTTCGTCAGAGTGCTGATCTGGTTGGACCTCTACCGGGTCTATAGGTATTGACCAAATGCCAACTGTCCTACGAGTTCTATAAGAGTATTGGTTTGGGAACAACTCCCCCGGATCCAGGATATCGACTTAAGCCCTCGCTTCTATTACAACTGGCTTTTCCGAACCCATTCTTGGAGTCTTGATCTAAGACCAAACCGTACCACAGCACCACGTAATAAACACAAGAGCGTAGAGTGAAAATAATTGATAACAACACTTAAGAAATGTCGCTGTAAATATAGATGGATAAATTATAATTTATTTCCCAAATAGTAATAAATAAGTGAATCAATAATAAATGTTTCAAAAAACATTTAAAAGCAGCAAATGGAGAAGAAAGAAAACATTAAAAATGATAATACAAATTATCATGGTTTTATTCCTTTGGTCGTATAATAACATTTTTGTAACTATCAAATTATCAATGACTTTAAAAATAACAGGAAAATATAACAATTTTATTGGTTAATTATTTTTGTATACTATTTTTGTATATAATATCTTAATAAGATGGTCGGTAATTAACTCACCTACTGGCCTGAAAGTTTTATTTTGACAGCTTTTTTAGAGTTTTTATATATAACTTACGTGTTATTGAAATATAACATAAAACATAATATAAAATATTCACTACATTTTCAAACTTTGAATATACATATTTCTTAACAAAAAGTTGTTGTAACGACTTACCGTTACCTGTTTGTTCGATTTAATAGAGTTGGTATTTATTTACTACCAAATAACGATTAATAATACACACAACCAAACTTATATGGAATCATCCAGTATTTCTTACTAATAATCTGAAATGTATGGCAATTTTTTTTGCCGATAAGAGATATAGGTTTTTGTTGGAAAAACGGTTCATAATAATAAAATTTGATCAAGTACACATCGAAAAATTTTATTATTTGGGTCAAGTTGTAAAACCGAGACGTCAGAGTAAAGTTAAGTTTGTGTTTAAAAAAAGCTGATATGACCTACGTAGGTTTGTCAGATGTTCAGAGGGGAAGAATTGTTGCTGTTGTTGAGCCGGGAATGTCACAAAGGCAAATTTCAGCTACGCTACACGTTTTGCAGAGCTTTGCTTCAAAAACATATGCAAGGTTTTTAGAATTGGGTACACTCAAGAACAAGCCTTCAGAAAGTCGTCGTAAAGTAACTAGTGATCGGCAAGACCGGTTTTTAGGTCAAATCGCTAAAGAAATCCAACCTTTTTTTATTCGGAGCGTCAAAAGCAACTTTTGCAGACTACAGGTATTGACATTTCAGTTGAAACAGTATGAAAGAGACTGAAACCAAAAGTTATTTAGCAGGAGGCAGTTGAGGGTTAGCGATTTATCCAGACAGAACAAAATTGATCGGCTAAATTCGTGTCTGGAACACAAGAACTGGACAAATAAAGATTCGCAATATGTCCTGAGAATTGGCCTGAGATCAGATGACCGTCGAATTCAGGTTTTAGGAGGTCGAAGCATACAACCTAGACTGAAAACTGCCAGATCCGTTCCAAAATATAAAGGAGGAACTGTAATGTTTTGAGGAGGTATTATGATGGCAAAATAAATCACCTTTGCGTCCCTTACAGCAGAGTTTAACGGGTCGCCGGTATGTAGATTTGGGACTAGAACCCATCGTTAGGCTATGGCGAGGTGCAGTGAGAGATATTTTCATTTTCATGCACGATAATGCCCCTCCACATACCAGCAGAGTTGCCACAGACTTTTTGAAAACTGAAGATGTCACCGTTCTGAGTTGGGCTGCCTGCTCTCCTAATAATAATTCCATTGAGCATATGTGGAAACTCATTGAAATAAGGATTAGAGCTCGAAGGGATAATCCAGGAAATGCGGATCAGCTCATTCAAGCCGCTCTAGAAGAATGGGCAAACTTACCTCAAGAACAAGTTGAAGATTTGATTTGAAGCATTTCTCGTCGGATTTAAGCTTGTATTAAAGCTAGAGGTAGCAACATTGACTACTAAAATTAACAACAAAACTGTATCTTTCTTTGGTCAACGATTGCAATGTTTTCATTTGTTCGTGTTTTTTGCGTTTTTGTTAATTTCAAGCATTTCTAACACTTTTTGACTTTTTTTTATAGTAATTAAACTGGTTTAGTATAAAATGTAGTTCATTTTTCATTAAAAAAAATTTAGTAATACTTTACAAAATCGGAAATACTGGGTGATTCTATATAAGTTTAGTTTTTGTGTATATTCTAACGACTAAATTGACATAAAGTTATTTAAATCTGGTTTAAATCACGTGAACGGAGTGATATGGAATAATTTTTAAGGGTTTTTATATTTTAAGCATGCCTAGTAAACTGAATAATTCTCACGCACGACTTTTGTTAAATGTGTCAAAATTGTTAAAGTCATTATCATCATCAACTAGCCTAAATCTATCTAGTCGGTGGTCGTCCTCTGTTTTGATAGGTTTCTTTTCTTAATCGTCATTTCAGATTCTTTTCGTTGCGTCCATTATCCGTCAATCTAGCAAAACGTTCGGCCCAAGCCCATTTAATCGTGGCTATTTTTTTAACTGCATCTTTGACCACTGTTCTTTTTCTTATTTCTAGGTTTGGTACTTTATCTTTAATGGTTAACTAACATTGATATTTTTATAGCTTATTGCGTAACTCTTGTTTTATTTATTATTCCTGTTGTTAGTGTTAATGTTGGTGTACCATATGTAAGGACTGGTATAACTAATTGGTTAAAAACCTTTATTTTTAAACAAATTGGAATATCAGACTTGAAAATATTATTCATTCTATTGATGGCAGCCCATGTAAGACCAACTCTTCTTTGTATTTCAGTTGTCGGATTATCTTGACCCAAGGGAATCTCATGTCCTAAATATTTGTAAGCTATTCCTTGGTCGATGATCTGGCTTTCAATCTGAATTCTATCGCTGATTTTAAGGTTGGCCATAACTTTTGCCTTTGAGGTGTTAATTTTAAAAACAATTGTTTCTGATGTTTCATGAAGCGTTTTCAGCATTTTTGTAACTTTTGGTTTTGGTATGTTTAATAAATCGGAGACAAGCTGTACCACGTTCATAGATACTCTTAATCAAAGCAATATATCGGTAGTTAATGCCACAGTCAGCCACATGTGTTTAAAAAAAAATGGAGAGCCTTTGATGCCATTCTCATCTGTTTCATTATTGTATTTCAACAGGTAATATATTAAAATTAGTATGAGGAAATTTGCGCTGAATACATTGACTGATATTAAGTTAATTATATCGTGAGTTCTTAATTTGAAATAATTTAGTTTTAAGAGACGAATAAGGTATTAATTTAAATTAAACAAAAATATTATTAAAACACTAGACAACAAAGTACTTATTTTCTTTACATTGAAATAGTTAAAACAATGCGGTTTATTTCATATTTCATATTTCATACTGAGAGTTGCACTCATACAGTCCTCGAAGACATACCGTTTCAGGACTAGCAACTTCAACGTGTCATATGTCGCCATGTTACCTAATCCATCGGTAACTCTATAATCTTAAATAATTATAACATATTTTTAAAACTAAATGTAATTAAACAACTGTTAACGGGTAAACCCATATATTTACTCTTGGTGGCTACATTCATGTACTCCTAGACACTGATGATGGAATATGGTTTCCGAAAACGTTTTGTCTTTTTAACCTAGCCCGTTTGGGCCGTAAATATATACCTATTACAAAGGATTTTTAATTAAATTTTTAATACATGGTATATAGCCAACTACAGGAACGTAGATTCCTTGTGGACTTTTATGTGAAGTTATACGCCGTAGAAGTGAACGACTGATCTAGCTAATGTAGCAGGAATTGCATTCAGAACAGGGAATCTGATATACAACATTAGTGTGCTCTAACGAGCTTAGTGGAGTTTTGCACTTGGAGAATAATTTTCCAATGGTTTTAGTGTTTTTTATAGATATTTTGACGGGTGAGTTTTTGAATAGTTTAGTAAGCTTGTTCGTAATTTGTGGGAAATAGGGAAGAGAAGCGTATTTTGTGACTGGTTTTGGGGTTAACAGGGAATTGTCCGTCTGTATGTTATTGGATATGGAGGCTAGTATTTCACTGTTGGTTGCTTCCGAAATAGAATGACCATAGCTTTTAGAGAAAAGATATCTGTTGATAATGGATATGGGGTAAGAGTTATCAATGAGAATGGATTTGAGTAAAACCAAAGATTCCCTCTTGTACCGCGTATGGGTTAACGTGTGTACTCTAAAGCTAAGAGCTTGTACAAGGTTATGTTTGTATCTCAATGGGTGTGTAGAGTGCTAATTTAAGAACCGGTTACTCGTCATTTCTTTCCTGTACCACGTAGTGCCCAATGTGTTACTATGTGTGCGTATGATTCGCATGTCCAAAAACGGTATGCTGTTCTCAACCTCCAATTCGCATGTAAATTGAAGGTGAGAACCAACGCTATTGAAGACTAATAAGTTGCTTAAAATCTTATCAGGTGGTGTTGCTAGAATCAAGTCGTCGACATAACGCGATACAAAGGGAACCTGGAAATCTAACTTACTGATACTCTCATTGATAAGGTCGTCAAGTACGAAATTAAATAGAATGGGGAAGATGGACGATCCCATGGGAGTTCCAAACCCTCAAGACCCCCCATGTATATATATATATATATATATATTATATATATATATATATATATATATATATATATATATATATGTATATATATATGTGAGTGAGATTAAAATCTCACTGTAAATGAGGATATCGGTCAAGGAGAAATAAAAAATGAAAAAACTATTTCAATCTTTAATAGAAAACGTTTCGTGCAGTATTGCTGCACTTCTTTATTTCTAATGATCCTAAAGTCATATATAGATATCAAACAATATCAAATGCATATGTTGAGATGGTATAAAAAACAATAAATAAATACAATACAAGTATATATACAATATTACAATACAATACAATATATTCAATATTATGGTAAAAAATTTACATTCAAAATTTTATTTAAAATTTACACAAATATTGAAAAGTTACCAAAATGTCACAATATGTTAACAAAAACAATATAATATAATACAACACTTCTATTCTATCGCTGATATACAATATCTTGAAACATGATGCCAGGAGAAAAAGTACCTTGTTTTAATTAGAGCTCAGTGAACAATTTGAAAAAACTATGTTTATTCACTTTATTGTTAGATACACCAAAGTAAATAAAAAAGGGAACTATTTTTGATAGTTAGGGATCTACTATTCCGAAAAGCAAAACAAAAAATAATAAAATGGTTTTAGAAATCAGTGTCTGTATGAAAAATTAATTGATGACAAAATATTTATTTACAGGACAGAATAGAAAAGTCAATTTGTTTAAAATCTAATTATAAGAGGGTTGGTAATAAAATGTAATGATAACCATTTCTGGGGAACCCATAATTAATGAATATAAATGAATTATAATGTGATATGAATTTGTTAAACTCACCATGTGGTTCCTTTTGGAAAGGATTTTACATCGAAATGTGATGTATGAAGGTTGCTAAAGTTCCCATTGAAATGAACATAGGGATATAATTTTGAAGTATCAAGGTAGAACCGATGGTAGCTGTTTTTTCGTAGGGGACCAAAATTGAAAAATTTATGCCATATCTTGATCGGTCTTAGGTGTACCTAGGTTAAATTCTGAAAAGTAATATTAAACTAGAAAAATTTTAAGGATTATTCAACAGCAAGGAGTAATAAATGATGCTGAAATTATCAATATCAGTACTTCTGTTCATGAAGTTTTTGTCCCTTTATATGTGGCACATTACCAGGATCTCTTATAGAAATTATTCTCAGTTCCTAGAGACTTAATATTCTCAAAGTCGATTAGGTGGTTAAGAGAGATACAGTGGGTATTGGGAGCACAAGAGTTTTTGTTGCATCTGATATCACTTTTATGGGATATAACACGCCCTTTAAGGGTTCTTTTCGTTTGACCAATATACTTAAAATGACAGTCTTTGCATAGAATATTATATAATACATTTGATTTCTCCCTAATATGTGAAGGTGTTTTGGTACGTGAAAAGATATTTACAACTGTTTTATAATTTTTGATGCCTAGTTTAGTAGATAGGGTTTTAAATAATTGGGCAAGTTTCTCTGTAACCTGTGAAAAATAAGGTAATGAGCAATACCTAGGAGACGACTCAGATGTAGAAACCTCTTCAAAGTGGAGTTTATTGTTGTCAAGTATGTTATTATGCAAATATCCGTCATTGGTATAAGTGGGTTCAAGTAAGGACCTTGCAGTAGAAAAAGATATCTATTAATGAGAAAAGTTAGATAAGAATTTTCAACTAAGATGGTTTTGATTAACTGAGTGGCTTCCCTTCTGTATAAAGGATGTGACAACTTATAAGTTCTGAGAAATAATCCCTCTACGAGGTTGTGTTTGAATCTTTTAGAATGAAAGGAATAATAATAAGGGGAGCGATTGCTAGCAATGCTCTTTCTAAACTATTTGGTTCTTAGGATGTTGCCAACACCTCGTACAATTAACATGTCAAGGAACGGAACGGTGTTATTTGCCTCCATCTCGCATGTGAACTGCAAGTGGGGATTGTATTTATTGAAGACAGAAAGGGTGTGAGTAATTTAAGCAGTGGGTACAACCAGGATTAAGTCCTACACAACCTGGTACAGGGATTTGCCTTAAGGACTCATAAGCTTTCTCCTTTATACAGAAAGGAAAGCCGCTCAGTTAATCAAAATCATATTAGTTGAGAATTCTTATCCAACTTTTTTTATTAATAGATATCTTTTTACTACTGCAATGTCCTTACTTGACCCGACTTACACCAATGTGGGAGATTTGCATAATAACATACTTGACAACAATGAACTCCACCTTGAAGAGGTTTCCACATCTAAGTCTTCTCCTAGATATTGCTCATTACCTTATTTCCCACAGGTTAAAAAAAAACTTACCAAAATATTTAAACCCCTATAGGTATACTAAAATAGGCATGAAAAATTGTAAAACAGTTGGAAATCTCTTTTTACGTACCAAAACACCTTTAGATATTTGTGAGAAATCAAATGTAGTATATAACATTTCATGCAAGGACTGTCATTTAAAGTATATTGGTCAAACCAAAAGCACCATTAAAGGGCGTGTTATATCCCATAAAAGTGATATCAGATGCAGCAAGAACTCTTGTAGTCTCAATACCCACTCTATCTCTCTTAACCACCAAATCGACTTTGAGAATATTAAGTCTCTAGGAACTGAGAATCATTTCTGTAAGAAATTTTTCCTGGAAATGTGCCACATATTAATAAAAAAAAAACTCCATGAACATACGTACTGACATTTATAATCTCAGCATCATTTATCACTCCTTGCTGTTAAATAATCCTTAAAATTTTCTAGTTTAATGTTACATTTCACAATTTAACTTAGGTACACCTAAATCCGATCAAGACATGGCCTAAATTTTTTAGTTTTGGTCCTCTAGGAAAAAACAGCTACCATCGGTTTTACCTTGATACTTTAAAATTATCTACCTATATTCATTTCAACGAGAACTTTAGCATTCTTCATACATCACACTTCGATGTAAAATCCTTTCCAAAATAAACCACATGGTGAGTTTACCAAATTCATATCACATTATAATTCATTTATATTCATTACTTATAGGTTCCCCAGTAATGGTTATCGTTACATTTTATTACCATCCCTCTTATAAATAGATTTTAAACAAATTGACTTTTCTATTCTGTCCTGTAAATAAGTATTATAAGGCACCTTATAATGACCAGATGAGGTCCCGTCAGAAATACTCAAATTACTAGATGAAAGGGGAATTTCAGCACTACACAAAATATTTAATTTAATTTATGAAACTGGCTGCTATCCTCAACAGTGGTTACGCTCTACCTTTATTCCCCTGCCCAAGAAAGTCAATGCAAAAAGATGTGAGGATCACAGACTCATTAGCCTGATGAGTCACACTTTAAAGATATTCTTAAAAATACTACATCAAAGATTATACAAAAAATGTGAATGGGACATCAGTGATTCACAGTTCGGGTTTAGGCAAGGTTTAGGAACACGAGAAGCAATAGTAGCAACACAGGTACTGGTCCAAAATTATTACGATCAGAGGAAGGATGTGTTCCTATGCTTTTTAGATTACAAAAAAGCGTTTGATCGTGTCCAACACCACAAGTTAATGCAGATTCTCAAGAAAGTTGATATAGACCAAAAAGACATAAGATGCATTGAAAACTTGTACTGGCATCAAACGGCACAGCTAAAAATAGACAATTCTATATCTAAGCCCATACATATAAGAAGAGGCGTTCGACAGGGATGTGTGCTTTCCCCTCTTTTATTTAACATTTATTCAGAAGCCATATTTCAAGAGTCTTTGAAGGATGCAGAGATGGGAATCAAGGTGAATGGAGTATTGATCAACAACATAAGATATGCTGATGATGGTGTCTTAATTTGTGACAACATAGTCGATCTTCAACAACTTGTCACTATAATCGGAGAATACAGTGAGCGAATGGGACTAGAGATTAATACCAAAAAGACCAAATTCATGATCATCTCCAGAAACTTGGATGCATTTGAAAACTCCACCATAACACTGAATAGTAAATCCATAGAAAGAGTGAGTAAATTTAAATACCTGGGATCGTGGCTTTTTGAAGACTAGGCATCGGACAGGGAAGTAAAATGTCGCATTGAGCAAGCTCGACAAGCTTTCGTAAAATTCAAGAAGGT
Source organism: Diabrotica balteata (assembly GCA_918026665.1). Lineage (NCBI taxonomy): Eukaryota > Metazoa > Arthropoda > Insecta > Coleoptera > Chrysomelidae > Diabrotica > Diabrotica balteata. The sequence goes on along the minus strand of OU898282.1, from coordinate 84,637,151 downwards.
ACTGACTTGTTCTGAGTTCGATCTTCAACTGAGACTAAGGTTTACTAAGTGCTACGTATGGTCAGTGCTGCTATATGGCGTAGAGGGCTGGACACTCAAAACGAGGGATATAAACAGATTGGAAGCTTTCGAAATGTGGCTTTATCGCCGTATCCTAAAAATACCATGGACAGCGAAAATCACAAATATAGATGTCCTTAAAAGAATAAACCAAGAACGCCAACTTTTCGATACCATCAAGAAAAGGAAAACGGCGTATCTAGGTCACATCATGCGAAATGAAAAATACCAGTTCCTCCAACTTATAATCGAGGGTAAAATTGAAGGCAAGAGAGGAATGGGACGCAAGAAAATGTCCTGGCTCCGAAACATAAGGCAATGGACAGGGATTAACGACATACAATCTCTGATACATATTGCAAGAAATAGAGAGTTAATGGAAAATGTGATCGCTAACATCCATTAGTGGATTTGTATCTGAAGAAGAAGAAATAAGTATTGTTGTTATCAGTTAATTTTTCGTGGACAGACTGATTTTTAAAGCCATTTTATTATTTTTTGTTCTGCTTCTCGGAATAGTAGATCCCTATCGATCAAAAAGAGTTCCCTTTTTTTAATTACATTAGTGTATCTAACAATAAAGTTAACTTCCATGCTTGTTGCAATGAAAGTAGTTTTTTCAAATTGTTCACTGAGCTCTAATTAAAACAAGGTACTTTTTCTCCTGGCTTCATGTTTCGAGATATTGTATATCAGCGTTAGAACAGAAGTGTTGTATTATATTATACTGTTCTTGTTAACATATTGTGACATTTTGGTAACTTTTCAATGTTTGTACATAATGCATTTGATGCATTTTTTTAGTTCTTATTTCTCCTTGACCGATATCCTCATTTATTTATTTATTTTTTATGTTATATTAATTATATTGATCGTCAATTGTTATATACATATTTAATAATAATATGTATTATAATAATATTATAGTTGTATAAATTTAAAATAACCTTTGTATTTAACTTGAAAAATTAAATTTTATCACATATGTACTACGTCCCTCTATTCTGTTACATTAAATTGTCTATCGGCCAACAGAAAACCCAACGCGTTTTCGCGTTGGGTCAAAACCATAGGTCCTCAAAAAGTATCCAGATATAGTGGTTTGTTTTTTATCATAACATGTAATTATTTGTGTGTGCAAAAATCGTAGGATAAAATAGAAAAAAATAAACGCTACGCTACATTAGTAATGTGTTAATTTTTAATAACCGTAAAAGCTTTACTCCCAAAGACTTATGGATCAAAAACAATGAATAAAGCTACTTATGACAAACAACGTTTTCTTTCTTTTTTGTCGTTTCTTGTTTAAGTACATTTTTATAAGACCAGAAATATTTACCTTAGCTTGAATTTAAAAAATATTGCTATCTTAAAACTTCTTTGTGTTGACTGACATAAAGTTTAATTAACCGATAAAAATAAGGATTTAATTTCTTTTTCACCGAAAATAAGTTACCGCCTGATCACGTAAAAGCTTAATTAATTAAATCGAGTTTAGGACATTTCCACTTGTATTCTTGGGCTGTTTTTTTTTTAAATATTCAGTGGAGCGTAAGCAATTTATTAACCGTTTGAAGAAATAAGAGTTAGGGCAAATTAATCTTGCCGAGTTTTTAATATTTTTCCTATGGTTCAAATTCCACGATTCATAATTTTTTTATAAGGCCAACAAAATCAATATTTACGCAAATGTAAAAGCATACAAGAACGGTATTTTATATTATTAATAAAGCAAAATTCAATGAAATGATAATTTTTTATCAGTAATAAATTTTTAAAATTCAAAAATATTGGTTATTATTAATTGCTTGTCACGATCTCATATTAATATACTGATTAGTATAATGATTGACGAAAAAAGGTAAACACATATTTATGTTTATTAAAATTTATAATTGCCATAAACAACAAGTAATACAATTTTATCTGTTTTTGTATTTTGTTGTATTTTTGTGGTTGTGTAAACTGTTTGGTGATAAAAACGTATTCAGTTTTCGTAAATTTACGGTGTTGGTTAAATTTTAAATTTTGTGTCTATCTATTTATCCCATGGAAGTATAAACATAGATGGACACAACTATAAGATACCTTTACCACAATGTTTTGAAGCTTCGATAGATTGTGATGCTTCCGCAATGAGCATAAGCGTGCTTGAATTATTACTCGCGAGTAATTATTCAGATTTTAAAAATTGGAATTAGTAATAATGTATAAAAACACGTTCAAAGAATTAAAAAACGAGATTTTAACTATTAACAAATCACGTCTTTATAAAAACATTAAAATACAATTTTATATGCTTTAAAATTAATACAATTAAATATAGTTGAATTCAAGTTAATTTTTTAATAGGTATCAAAATAATGCTACAATAAAAAATCTTTGTTTTTTCAACGAAAAACATTAAGCTCGAACAAATAGATCGATCGTCAATATTATTTGGAAACCTACATAGAAAAATAAATGAGTTTTATTCATTTCACTAATTTATTTGTATCCATGAGAAATATTAAATTAAAAAGGTACTAAACAGATCTTTTTTAATCAGATGATGTCTACTTACAATTTAAAAATGTCTACTAATTTCATGAACTCATATCTTATTTAATACATTAATGAACATGAATAAACCCAATGGCACGACTATTAAAATATAAACAAACACGCTTCCTCATTTCCTCATCTTAAATATTGTAAACTGTATGTACTTACAAATGAATTGAGAGATCGAAATGGAAATATTTCGTTTATTTTATTTCACTTTTCATAAATATCACTCAAAATACAGCCAAAATATTGAAAAACAACTTTTCCTTGTCTACTGTAAAAAGTAAACAAATATGGAACAGCATTTGAAGTTTGACGTAGATTCATAAGACAGAGAAATGTAAACAACCGTTGCCATTTACAAATAGGTTTCAGTGCTTCTACATATAAAATAATTGATTGATATCTATTATACGATATTATTAAATGATAATGCACACTATGTGCACACTTGATATTTTGATTACAATTAAATATATTAATATAACCAATAAATTATTATTTTGGTTTGATAGCACCTGTAGAGTATAAAATACGGAGTAATATTTTCAGCGACTCGCAAATAAGAAATTAAAAAAAAAAACGTGACAACAGTTGAAGGTGCTGAGAATGTGACCTATTCAAATAATTTTGACTACACAATTTTATGTAAATAACTGAGTCCATCTGTGTTTATACGTCCATGGTTTATCCATACAGCCCTTGCTGTCCAATTTTGGACATAGCCCTCCTCATCTTTCTTCCACGTCTTTCTATTGTAGGCAGTTTGCATCCACTTCAGGCCTGCGTGTTTCTTCAAGTCATCTGACCATCTTATTTGTGGCCTTTCTCTTTTTGTTTGTAACTATATGGTCTTCAGTGTATAAGCATATTTTTTCATCCGTCGTCTTTCTGTCTTATGGTATGTCTAGCAAACTTTCACTAAAGTTTTGCTATTTGCGATGATGCATCGGTCTGCCTTTCCATTTGCCTTTCCATGGCACTTTGGGTCTTTGCTATTTTTTCCATGTTTTGCTTTGTAACTGTCCAAGTTTGCGAACCGTAGGTAAGAACAGGAAGTATACATTGGTTGAAGATTCTTGTTTTTAAATGTTAGGAGTGTTTTCTATTTTTTAGTATAAAGAAAAGTTTTCCGAAGGATACCCAAGCCAACCGTACCCTTCTTTTTATTTCTCCGGTCTGATTTTCGTTATTTAATTTAACTAGTTGTCCCAAATATACATATTCTTTTACTTGTTCCATAGTTGTTTGTGCAATTCTAATTATTAATTCTTCTGGTTGGTTAGTCATAACCAATATTAATTCTTTTAATCCCGGAGTATTCAAAATATATTTTTTTAATTTTTCTATTTCTTTTTCTATAACGTGTACTTATTTTGTCATGAAGTTGCTTAGATATCATAATTAATTTTGTTTTATATTTTTTTATGTGTTTGCTGTAGCGTTTACGCTACTGATTTACCCCCTTACGAAAATTTTTGTGTTCCGCCAGCGATCGATTTTTAAATGGACATTTTTCCCCACACGCGCAGTAGTCGCTTAAAAAGGAAGAGTGGTCGAATCTGTACGAGAACGATCAGTTTTGGTCAGAACTCAACGCAGACACGCCAACCGGTGAAATTTTTCACCTTCAAAGTGACGGAATTGGAGCAGTGAAATAATCTGGGACGAATAAAATAATATCTAATTCAAAGAATCATATCTCAGTAATAAAAATAATAATAAGTAAATTTTTAAAAATCAATATTTATAAGAGTTCCACATAAAAAGGAAGATTTTTTTTTTGGCGTGCTGTGGCTCCATGTAAGTAAATAATTTCATACGTATTATCTCTTTATCATATAATCAAATTTATCATTGTAGTTTAGTATTTCTTTAGAGATTTATTTTTGAGTTCCGAAATAATTTAAATATAAAATTTCCTTGATTTACTTGCAAAGAACAGAAGGTCATTTTTAACTTAACTTTTAACGTAACTTTTTTGGTGGAATATACAAGGTTCTACAGCCTTCTGTATTCTGCACATGTTCAAGCCTGTCATGCTACGGAAATAACTTCATAAATTTTGACATGTTAACTTAACCTGTTTTGATGTTTTGTTTTGGTGCAGTCAATCCATGCTGCTACACCTATTGAATTGCATTTATTAAATTAGATAACCTTTTTAGATTCCGTCACTGCACTTGAGAGTATTCTCTTGAGAATATTCCCTCAAGGACACTAACAACTTTGAATCCTTAAATAGTTAACAACTCTCCTGGATTTTGCGGTCACTCCAGATAGACCAGTGCCTGGTTTGACTAAATTAGACTCCCCTGGGTTTGTCCTTACAGCCAGAAACTGATGTAACCGTGCCAAGAGGAATTTTCCTATGGACTTATGGGGCTGTAAAGATAAGTTGTTTGACTGTGTAATTTTTTTTTTGGTACTACCTATTTACTGTTAACTCATCATATGCATATGATAAGGTGAATACCTTGGTGATAATTTAATTTTTGATATAATCTAATTCTAAAATATTGGGGAGAAGAAAATACATTACATGTTTTTATTGGGTTTTTAAATAGGATATACAGAGTCTGACCAAACTCACTTTTTTTGATATAATATTTTTGTTAATACAATACATTTGATATAATACAATTTGATATTGCGAGAGGGACATAAATTTAATGTGGTTTTTTTTTACATATGATATAATGAGTATGGAACAACTCACTTTTTTGGATGTAATATATTTAATAGAATTGTAACAGATTTATCAAGTTTGATATGTTTACAATATTCTAATTTGTATCTCATTTTAGTCGAACTAGTTAAATTTAAATTACTACCTTTTGTGTTAAGACTTTGGCTATGATACGGACTATTCTTGAATTTTTACTGATATTTCATATTTTATTTGGCCAGTGGTAGTGACTATTCGTTTGTTGAGGGGCTATTAGGTCCCATTGTATGTGTACACCATCCACTACCACTGTTATTTGGCTTTGCATTATATGTAAATTGTTTATACACATATACCTATATACATTTTTTATAAATATATTTATTGTTGCTATTTTGAGTTTTATTTCAGTTCTTCTAACCAGTATATAACATAGCAAAACAAGATTAAGTATTATTTAGTATTTTTTTATTTCAGAGTATTATCTCCAGATTCATTTGTTACTTCAAAATCTCAACTATCGTTGAGTTGGCGCCCTTCTTTTCTCTTCTTATTGTTCTCTTTCTATAAATTTATTCCCAGTGACCTTCTTCAGTTGTATCACGTTTGATATTACCAGGTCTCATTTCTTTCTTGTCTCATTAGCTCATTATCTCTTGTTATTGTTGTTTATATCTTTAAAGCCACAATCCAGTGCATTAAAGTTAGCCCGAACACTCACTTGAGATTTAGTTTCTCTTTGGCCATTTAAATTTGTTCCTCTGAGCTTAGCCCTATTTTTAGTACTTTTTTTTTCATCACTTCTCTTTTAGTTCTTCTGAAATTTGGAAGTTCTACACTTCCTAAAATCCAATACTCCCGGAGTATTGAGGTTTCATTGCCCCTTTTAATTTTATCAGTGGTTATTTGCGATTTTATTTTACTTATTTATGAAATATTTTGGTTGCTTCTTCTTTGTAGTTAATATCAATCAGAAGAATTTCATAAAACCGAAAACAAAAACACCAAAACACCACAAGCGATCCAGAAGCACTCATAAGAAGAGATTTAATGATTACAATAACACCATATGTGAAGCGCTTATCAGAAAAAATAAAAAGGACAAAATATAAATCCAACATCAAATAATATTCAAAACAACCAACTCTTGTTTACCACCAACACACATGTTAAAAACAATTAAGAGAATGTGAGACTAATTCTATTACTATTATCACCATTTTCGATAACCAACGGATCAACCATGACCTCACTAATATTATCAAGTTTCCAGTACCTTTTTTCTACTGTCTTTTGCATATATGCTTTACACAGTTTTTTAATTTATTCGGGGTATTGTTTTTACGGGCATCATTTAAACGGATTTTGACATATGCATATTTTATTGTCTTGTTGTTGACAACAATAAATTCTTTAGCGTCAGCCCAAATCAGCTCAATCGGAGCTTACAATGATTGGATGTCAAACGCAAAACGCTTGTATTTTGAACATTTGCTACTACACCAATAACATATTTGTTATATTTAACTTTACGCGGTGCCAATAATTGTAAAAGTTTAACGTTAAGCATGTTCTGATCGAAGTCGATATTTTGTTATTATAACCAGTCTTTTATTTTTTGCTTTGTCCATGCTGTAGTTAGTACTTTCTTACTTTTACAGAAATGATAGCAATATCAAGAATTATTACACATTTGTCTTCTAAAAGGGGCAAAATGACAAAAGATAGATGTGACAAAAATCTCTGCCTGAAAGATTTCACCGTTTCGTCAACACACACATGAGATTTTCTATGTTCTGCATTTAGGAAACGTTTCATATAAATATTCAATTTTCCTGTTTTCCTTCGAAAATTTTTACATGGATTTTAAAAATTTTGCCTCTATACAGTAATGTCCTTTTGTTCCAATAAAGCACTGTTTCTAAGCTTACGTACGTATTTAGAATCCAATGATTTTATAAGTTTATGAAAAGTACTGCGTTAACAGCTACAAGAACTTTGTCTATAGTTGGTATCTCGTTAAGAAAATATATTTAGAATTTCACGTATAGCAGTTTTTCAGAATTGTTCGTTTTGTCTCCAGTATGGTTTTTATGTGGTTATTTTTTTAGGATGAAGAAAAGTCCTTCTGTACTTTTTTCTTGCTTAAAATTCTGTACACAGAAGCTACACCTATTCCGCGGGTAGAAGCAATTATTTCTGATATTAAAGCTTCAGGATGCAATTTCATTGTTGATGTGTAACGATGATGTGAATATTATATATAACGTTTTTTCAGTAACCGTTTTTTTTTGTAGTAAATTTTTTCGTAGAATTTGTAGAACTCGAATTTATGTGTAAAACTGTAATCTAGACCTCAAAACTAAACACAGTGTAAAAAATGTTTAGCATACGAGTTGCCACCTACTTAATAAATATAAAAGCTGACTATAAGAAGTATAAATACGCAATAAGTTCGATTAAATGCGCCGATATTTGCAATCTTGTGAAAGCTATTCATCAACTAAACTTTAATATAAAATTCTCAGTTGCTTGCGCCGGTTGTGTGGTCCATACTTATTATCAAACGCTAAAACCGGTGCTGATAAATTTGGAAATGCTTTGCTGTTTTGGTGCGCTATCTTTTTTCGTTGGATAGTCATTAGACCAGAGCTTTCCAAACTTATTCGTAATGTGACGCCCTTGAAACTTTGCTAGTTTGCGACGCCCCCTCAGCTCAACCCTCAATAATACTTACCTACCAATTATAGTACTAGCCTACTTAGCCTAGTAACAGTAATATAGTTATAACAAAAATACTATTTGAACATTTATATTTTTTATTAAAAATTAAAATCCAAATCAGAAGATAGGAATGAAAATAAAAAAAAATATATTTATTTATGTATTTAACTAAAAGAGATATTTATGTAACTGTTGTTACAATAATGTGCTTGCTTTTTTGAGCACAGCTTATGAAACCGGGGCTCCAGTTTGGAAATTGCCGCTCTTATTTCTTTTTTCAAGTTTATATTTGACCTGTACTTGTTTTTAATTACTTCAACTGCAAAAAAGCCCGTTTCGCACAAGTACGAAGGGGCAAATGGTAACAAAACCTTTAATGCAGCAGTGCCGACGGCATGATATTCATGAGAATGTGAGCTCCAAAATTCAAACAGTTTGTCCTTGCGCATTGAAGTTTTGGGCTGGAATCACAGGACAATTCTGTTGGTTGTTCTTCTTCCTTTGTTGAAAGTACCGATGGCATGAATGACAGGAAAGGGTTTCTGAACCAGTCATATTGCTCCATATCTTCGGGAAAATATTTCTCAAACTGTTCGCTCAATGATAGCATGTGTTGTGTAAATATATTTTTTAAGGGGGATCAAGGATCTCTATGGATTTTTCTCGTAGAATATCCTGTAAAGCAGTTAAACAGTCAATTTCTTCATCTTATAATTTTCTCTTTAATAAAAGCAACTTTTTCTGGGACAGCCAACGAGAGTTGCAGTAATAAATTAAAGGGGTGTGCTCGACCCCCATTTCTTCACAAAGTTTATGGAAAAGTCTTGATTTCACGGGTCGTGTTTTAGTGTAGTTTACCACTTTTATACTGCTATCCATCACAACATTTAAATCAGGTGTAACATTATTTGCTGCTAAGACTTCTCTATATATGACACAATTTGTCCATTTTACACTTGGAGTCTTGGTTTTTTGGATAATTCAAGGGTCTATGTACATAATGTTGTACTTTTTATTTGATTCATTTATTAATACATATATTTTATGCTCATTTAAAATTAAATAAATATTTTTTTTGTATTAAAAGTCGGCGATGACACGTGACGCCCCTGGGACAACGCAGCGACGTCCGTGTGCGTCGCGACGCACAATTTGGGAAGCCCTGCATTAGACTATAGAGTTAGAATAGGGCATTATGTGACTAAAAACGATCTTACTTCGGCCATATTATTATGATCGTTGTGTCAGATCGTGTATGATTGTTTACGTTTGTTGTTTTTAGAATATTTTTTAGTTTTATTACTTTAATAGTAACTGTAATATTATATTGTAATACTGTATAATAACGGTTTCTTGTTCTTAACGTAGCTGCAGTAGCAGTAGCAATGTTGAAAAAAATTAAGGAATAACGTTTATTAGATTAGTATATGAATGTAAAGTAATGGCCCGTACCTCCAATAGAATAAAAATAATGAGTACGTAGAACAAAAAGATACTAATTAACAATTTTTTAAATTTTATTTAAGAAGCTTTTTATAATATTTTCAAGTCCATTAATCATATTTTTTATTTAAAATATAAATTTGTTATTAGTGCTTAGTGATGCATATGATTATTGTATTTTTAGGTTTTATTTCAAATCAACCAAAAGCCAAAAATTTTATGATCAGTTACTACCCACTTCAATATAATGATTAATCGTCTTATATAAAGTATAATAGTATTTTTTTTTCCTTTGACGATGGACTATTGGTAATATAAGTACGGTGATAAAAAGCCGAAGAATAATTATTAAGTCGAAGTATAGATGTATTTTGGTGTTATTTAGTAGTAATTGATAGATATATAATTAAACCTTAACAGAATCAAATTCCCAGATATTTTTTGAGTGCTAGTCTTGAGTACTATTTGAGTAGGTACTCAAATAAATCTAAATATCTTAAAATTTCAATAATAAATACGGTAACATACTTTTTTTAATTCCACACAGTATTTCGATTCCTGATATTCGGCTGATATTTATTGTTGTTTGTTTAATAATAACTTTTATAACTTTGGTAATTAAACTAATTTTTGGTCAAGTATGTAACAAACTTTGCACAGTGTTCAGTTAATTTGAAATTATCAGATACATATTGTGGACAAATTTTTATTTTATTAGGTATAACTTTGGAAATACAATAAAAGAGTCGTTTCGTTTTGAATTTTGGGAGCGGCACAAATATTGCATTGAATATGCAACATTTGTGTAGTAGGCTTGCATGTTGTTTTTAGTGAACTAAAAATTTTATCTCGACCAGCACAGACCTGTACGTATCTCATTTATAACAATAATGGATATACAATATTTAGCCATCGCTATACACATTAGTATCCTCATAGCTTTTCTATAGATTCTAACTCAATGCAGACATATCATCTAGAATTTATACCCAACACATATTCGACACACAATACAGAACTATTTAATCTACTTAAACAGACCTTATACAAATAACTAATACAAAAAAACATGAAAAACAGTAAGAAGTTAATAAACTCAAAGTCAAACAATTAGCGGTGCACGTCATAGATTTAATGACGTCATAACTCAATGGTACAAACTTGACGGCAAACGAATTCAACAAATTTTTCCTCACATATAAGTTTTTTCGCTAACGTTAAGTTTTGCAGGAAAGCGCTGTTGCCAAATAAAAAACATATATGTATTTACCACAGCAACTACCGGCTACATTGTTTCTCTTTGTCATTCAAGAATGTGAAACAAAGACAACTATATGTACTGGAAGTGTCAAACCCATGTTGTCCTATAGAAGGTTATGTAAGATTTGTTTATAGTTGTGAAGTTGGTTAAAATATGAACCTATAAAGTGTCTACAAAACAAATTCTGTTACCTTAGTTTCTCGATTTGATTTCGATTCAATTTTTTGGATATTTTAACTTAATTGTGTTAAAACAAAAATGTCGTCGCATTTGACCAGTCATTGCAAGCAATTAATTGCAAATTTAATTGAATATTTTGAAAGGGAGAAGAAAAACGGTGGTCCATTATTACCACTAGAAGCAATTAGAGAGGTATGTAGGTCTTATTATTTAAATATATTTAGAAAGTATTTTATTTGGAACAGATAATACAATTATGTATACTAAAAATACTGTTTTAGAGAGTTGCATCAGCGTTAAAGTTGAGTATTTCTACTGTCAGCAAAGTTTCTCAATCCGCAAAAGAGAATACACCTTTATGTTCTCCACCTAAGAAAAGACCGAGACCTGTAAAACCGATAACTAATTGCAATAATGCACCTCTAATTCGAAATGTAATTTATGAAATGTATGAAAAAAGTAAGTATATTTTAATATTTTATTGACATATGTAAGACTTTGTTGTAAATTATATTATAGACTATAGAATAAATTTTCTTTTAGAGCAACATATAACTGTTAAAACTCTTCATGCAGTTTTACAAGAGAGAGATCTATTTGAAGGTAGTGAATCATCTTTACGGAGAGTACTGCATAAAATTGGATTTAAGTGGCAGAAAGACAATCCACGCCGGGGCCTTCTAGAACTTCCTGATATTGTTTGTAAAAGAATTCAATACTTAAAGGCATATAAACAACTAATAGAGGAAGATATTTATCAGTGTGTTTTTAGCCGAAACTTGGATTTTCCAAAATGGCTCAATTAGACATTCTTGGCAAGATAATGATAAAAAAAGTTTGAAAACTACCGAAGTTGATGGTAAAAGATATATTATTCTTCATGCTAGTAATGTAAATGGATTTATTCATGATGCTGAATTAATATTCAGTTCAAAAGATGCGACTTCAGACTACCATGGTGAGATGAACCAAGAAAATTTTTTACACTGGTTTCAAACCAAATTACTTACAAATTTAACTGAACCCTCTGTTATTGTTATGGATAATGCATCATACCATAGTACTTTCGTCACTAAAATTCCAAATACATCATGGAAAAAGGCTAAGATTCAGCAGTGGCTTATGGAACAAAAACTACCATTCGATGAAAAACTTTAACATCCCTTACTGTAAATGTTCAAGGATGGAATGTCTTCAGTTGGTACCCCTATGACAGGAGCTTCACCTTGTGAAGTTGCATCCATACCGATTCTTTCAGCTTCATGTTCATACCAACTCTGTTTCAAGTCAACTCTGTTAAAAATGTACACAACAATTTGCTGGATCTGGTTTTCATGGATAATATCGAAGATAAAATACTTATTGCAGAGATAGTCCTACTTCCTTTGGATAATCATCATCTACCCATCTCTTTTGAATTTAAGTGTGAATCACGTGTTAACAACTCTGGGCTGACTAATGCTTTTTATTCCATGCAATGAATGTCTTAGAAGTTATAAGTTTTCTTTCCCAATTTAATTGGGATAATTTGTTTAAAAGTAAGTCTCTTGAATGATATAGTGAGGATTTTTTATAATTTATATACTTAACATTTGAACTTTGCGTTTCCTGTTAAAAAGTATTCAACAAAGAAATTTTGGTTTGGTTTTCTCCAGATCTAAAATTTAAAATTATTCAGAAAAATAAAGTTCACAAAGAATATCTTAGAACTTAATCACCCACTCTCGTTAATGAGTTTTCTGCATTAGGGACTCAATCTAAATCTTAAAACAACAAGGTTATCGAGATTACATTGCATTAAGTGAATCATCTCTCAGGGACAATATTAAAAATTTTTCGAAATTTGTTGGTAATAAAAATAGTAAACATAATATACCATCAGTTGTACACTATAATACCACTGGTTCTACTGATACAGACATTATTAATTTGTTTGATTAATACTTTTCAAATCGGATTTTTCAAAATGGATTTATCCAACGCATATCTGTAGACCTGCCTTTGTTCACATTTAGAAGACTTTATTGTGGTCTTGTTAGACCATTGTAGAGTATGGATTAGTTGTATGGTCCCCATCATACAACTGTTATATTGAACCAAAATCCAGGATCCAAAATAAATTTTTGAGGATAACAGCTTTTAGGAGTGGATATCGGAGAGTGGAATATGACTATCAGTGGGTAAGAGACAGTATTGACTTACCAACACTTGAGTTAAGGAGGACATTGTTAGATTTATGTTTCCTGCACAAAGTCAATAATGTTATTATAGATTGTCCTCAATTGTTATCACTCATTAGTCTGAAAGTAGCTAGTAGAAACAACAGTTTTGAAATCTTTTCAGTGCACCACACTAATTATGGTATCAATAAACCAACTACACGATTGGTGCAGAGTGCTAATAGCCTACCAAGACAAATAAATATTTTTGACTCCAAAATTAGTTTATTTAAAAAACAGCTAAAAGGTGTCATATTATGATAAATGATCTCTTTTAAATATCACTACTAGTCTATCCTTGATAGCTGTATTCAAGTTTGTCTATTATTTTGAGATGTTTTTTGTTTTAAGAATTTATTGTTGTTAAGGTTTAGCTTTGTTAAAACTTTTGTAAATGGATTCCGTTAATAAATAAATAAAATAAATAAAAATAATAAAATACTTTTAGTGATGGAGACTGTGTTTCGCAGGATAATATTTTAGCTTTTGGTACCATCAATTTATCCCAATTTAGTATAGGTATATATTTCATCGATTTATAAAAAAACTGTCTGCCTTATCATATCCTAATGGGCTTTCATCATGCCTGGTGAAACATTTAAGTATTTTATTACGAAAATAAAAATATCACCCTCAAATTTTCTTTAACCGGAAGCAGGTTATGACAGACACATTTTCGCCTATTTTTGAAATAATCGTTTTTTAATGATTTCCGGAGTGGAAATGGAAACGTTCAACATTAGTTACAAATATAATTTTCATCAGAATAAGTTGTGGCTTAATCCCATACAAACACAATATTTACCTTGACATGCCACAAGACAACAGCAGAACTTTTTATTAACATAATAATTCTTTATACAAGTGACCAAATATTTACTTGTTAAATTAAATTAATTACACAACAAGAAGTATGTATGTAATTAATTTATTACAAAATAAATTTTACTGTCGTCACAAAAAGAAAAATGGCAACTTGATAAATATAAACTGCTTTGCGCTTCAAATTTAAATTGCCACCCACCTGCCTCTTGGCAGTAATTAAACCAACGACAACAATCTTCTTAAACATTTTGGATAATTTTTGCAGTTACATATCACACATTGATAATAAGACTGACACCATACAAAAAATACAATTTTCCGTCGACCCTCCATTTATGATCAATTTTAATACCCATAAAATAATTGATTAATGACCCCTATTAATGAATGATTTTCTATTAATGCACGATTTCATTATAGGCAACACAACATAACATCGTCAACATCGTCTCTCCAGGATCGTCTTGGTCTACCTCGTTTTCTTCTAGTTGGCGGAGTCCATTCTTCTATTTTTTTGGCTATCTATTTTCCGGCATTCTCTGAAGGTGTCCATACCAGTTAAGTCTTTTGGCTTCGATTGTGTCTATTATGTCTAGATCGATTTCCATTTCTCTCCGAATATCTTCGTTTCTCACCCTATCAAGTCTCCAGTAGTTCATTTCCATGGCCTTAATTTGTGATTTGTTTCTTTGGTTTATTTCCCAGAGTTCGGCGCCGTACAGTCCAATACTTTCTATTATTGTTTTATAAACTCTTTTTTTATTTTCTTTTGTTATTTTTTTATTCCATAATAGTCCGTGTATCTGTATGGTGGCTGATCTTGCTTGGCCAATCCTGGAATGTATTTCTTCGCTACTTCCTGCTTTTGATGTTATTTGGACTCCCAAGTACTTAAAATTGTCTGTTGGTTTTATAGTTCCCATTTCGATTTGTAGGCTTTCTGGTTTTTCTCCTACAACTAAGTACTCAGTTTTTTGTATATTATGTGTGAGACCCCATTTGGTGTACTCATCTTCCAGTTTTCTAAGCATGTAGCTTATATCACTCTTGTCTTCAGCTAGAATGGCTTGGTCGTCAGCGAAATGTATCGTGTACACTCTATCATCTTCGATTGGGATGCCCATATTGCAGCACTTTCTTCTCCACAGTGAGAGTGCCTCATTTAGATATATTTTAAAGAGTGTAGGTGCTATGCAGCAGCCTTGCTTTAGGCACTTACTAATAGGAATTTCTCTAGTTAATCTATTTCCAGTTTTAATGTTTGCCGTCATATTTTTGTAGAGCTGTTGTACTGCTTGTATAATTTTTTTGCTTATTGAAAGTGGTACACTATCGTATGCCTTTGTCAGATCTATAAAGACTATATGAGTTGAAAGGTTGTGGGCTAATCTTTTCTCGATAACTTGCTTTAGAGAGAATATACTGCCCATGCAGGATCTGCCTGCACAAAAGCCATTCTGTTCTTCTACATCTGTCATCTCTTTTTCAATTTTATTTTTTATTATTTTTTCATACAGTCTTGAGAGTGAATTTATGACACTTAGCCCCCTATATTTTGAACAATTCTTTCTATTTCTTTTTTTGTATATGTTGTTAATATGTGCTTTTGTCCACTCCGGTGGTCAGTCGTGTCCATTATAGAATAAGGTGAAGACATACGCCAGTAATTCCCGTAATACTTGTGGGCTATGTTTTAATAATTCATTTGGTATACCTTGTGGTCCGCATGACTTTCCATTTTTTAGAGTTCGTATTGCATTCTCGTATTGCATTCTTTATTTATTTACTTTTAAATAACTAATAACCGCTACAATATCTAAAATATAACATAAGATACACCACAGTGTACTTTAAAAATATGTATTATTTTTAAATTTTTGTTTTTTTTTTAAATTTTTTATTTGTACCAATTATTATAATCGGCTATATTAGTTTGATAGCTTTTAGTTTTATTTTGTCCAAAAAGTTACTACCATACAAGAAATAATTATCATACCAAAAAAACGACAAATCTATTCTCAAATACAGATAACGGTTGGTAAACATTTGCAAGATCCATAAATTTTAGGCGGCATAGTTGCCAAACATTCTTTTACGCATTAAGTCATTATTTGAAATTGATTATGTACATTTTTCAATGATCTCAACGAATAGAGGTTTAAATCATGGGTTGCTCCCCAGATTTCTCATCCTTGTATGTACCAGCCGATATGTACGACACTGCAAAACATCCTAATAAAAATTCAAAACTATGTGTATGAATGCCGTACTTTATCAAATTGCCGAAAATGTGTTCAAAATTTTCCGAAAATCAAAGATTGTTCCTGCTTCTGGTACTAATAATTTTGTACTAGGTCATAGCTAAAATATAGGGTACAATATAGGGTCTTAGGTTATTTTTGTATTACGTAATTAAGTTATAAATGCAGTACAAGTATGTTTGACCAAAATTTTCCACTCTTTATCGTTAAAAACTGACGGCATGATTTCTAGAGTTGATATTACATATTGTGGTATTGATTTGTATGCGACTCATTCTGAGTCAAATGACCCCTTAAAAGATATGGGTCTGTAGTCTATTATTACAAACGAATGAAACACTTTAGAAGCTACTACCTAACAAGGCAAATTCTAAGAGAGGAAAGTACTTTTTAAAAGACTAGGTCTAATAAGTGAACAGGGAGCCTAATATCGTCAAATAACTGTGAACTTTACAATAACTGTACATCCTTAGTTGAATTTGTAGCCAAAAAAATGGAAAACACAAAAACAAACAATTAATATACATGGAAATAAACTTTAGAGATGACAAAACCAAAAAAGCAATAAAATCATCACATAGATAAATCAAGAATACAAACCAAAAACTAATTTTTGCAGAAATATGTAGAAACGACAAACCAGCATAATTAAAGAAATTATAGAAACTTGGAAAACATATTTTGAAAAACTACTGACCAAAAAATTCTCAACCATAAAATACTGAAATAGGCAAAAAATGAAGGAAATAAAATAACAAAACTACCAACGATAAAAGAGGTTAACAGTTGGGAAAATAAAAATAACCAAAAGAATATATGAGGTCATACACAAAATATGAAGACATGAGGAAATGCAAAAAGAGTGGAATAACACTATCAGCTTCTCTAACGACGATAAGCTTCTCTCTTAACATTATAGGGGACTCTTCTTCTTCTTCTTCTTCAGATGCAAATCCACTAATGGATGTTAGCGATCACATTTTCCATTAACTCTCTATTTCTTGCAATATGTATCAGAGATTGTATGTCGTTAATCCCTGTCCATTGCCTTATGTTTCGGAGCCAGGACATTTTCTTGCGTCCCATTCCTCTCTTGCCTTCAATTTTACCCTCGATTATAAGTTGGAGGAACTGGTATTTTTCATTTCGCATTATGTGACCTAGATACGCCGTTTTCCTTTTCTTGATGGTTTCGAAAAGTTGGCGTTCTTGGTTTATTCTTTTAAGGACATCTATATTTGTGATTTTCGCTGTCCATGGTATTTTTAGGATACGGCGATAAAGCCACATTTCGAAAGCTTCCAATCTGTTTATATCCCTCGTTTTGAGTGTCCAGCCCTCTACGCCATATAGCAGCACTGACCATACATAGCACTTAGTAAACCTTAGTCTCAATTGAAGATCGAACTCAGAACAAGTCAGTACCTTCTTGAATTTTACGAAAGCTTGTCGAGCTTGCTCAATGCGACATTTTACTTCTCTGTCCGATGCCCAGTCTTCAAAAAGCCACGATCCCAGGTATTTAAATTTACTCACTTTTTCTATGGATTTACTATTCAGTGTTATGGTGGAGTTTTCAAATGCATCCAAGTTTCTGGAGATGATCATGAATTTGGTCTTTTTGGTATTAATCTCTAGTCCCATTCGCTCACTGTATTCTCCGATTATAGTGACAAGTTGTTGAAGATCGACTATGTTGTCACAAATTAAGACACCATCATCAGCATATCGTATGTTGTTGATCAATACTCCATTCACCTTGATTCCCATCTCTGCATCCTCCAAAGACTCTTGAAATATGGCTTCTGAATAAATGTTAAATAAAAGAGGGGAAAGCACACATCCCTGTCGAACGCCTCTTCTTATATGTATGGGCTTAGATATAGAATTGTCTATTTTTAGCTGTGCCGTTTGATGCCAGTACAAGTTTTCAATGCATCTTATGTCTTTTTGGTCTATATCAACTTTATTGAGAATCTGCATTAACTTGTGGTGTTGGACACGATCAAACGCTTTTTTGTAATCTAAAAAGCATAGGAACACATCCTTCCTCTGATCGTAACAATTTTGGACCAGTACATGTGTTGCTACTATTGCTTCTCGTGTTCCTAAACCTTGCCTAAACCCGAACTGGGAATCACTGATGTCCCATTCACATTTTTTGTATAATCTTTGATGTAGTATTTTTAAGAATATCTTTAAAGTGTGACTCATCAGGCTAATGAGTCTGTGATCCTCACATCTTTTTGCATTGACTTTCTTGGGAAGGGGAATAAAGGTAGAGCGTAACCACTGTTGAGGATAGCAGCCAGTTTCATAAATTAAATTAAATATTTTGTGTAGTGCTGAAATTCCCCTTTCATCTAATAATTTGAGTATTTCTGACGGGATCTCATCTGGTCCAGGTGCCTTATTGTTTTTTGAATTTAATATTGCTTTTTCTATCTCCTCTTTGGTGATTGAAGGGCCAGTCAGCTGGTCGTCTGTATAAACTTCACTCATGGGTCTTTCGTCATGAAAGAGCTCCTGGATATAATTTTCCCATATATCAATTTTCTCTTACTGTATTGTCTTCTTACTGTATTGTAAATATAAAAATGTATCAATAAAGTTAACCATAGACTACAACCTCTTGCAGATAAGTTTACCGGATATAACGCAGGTTTTGGGATTAGAATATCATTCATGGACCAACAGAACTGTTTTCGATTAAGCAGGTCTTAAACAAAGCCTCAAAGTGTGACATAGATGTCTATATTATTTTCATTGACTTTCAAACCGGGATATGACTCAATAAACATTGCACACTTAGACAAAATATTAAGTGACTAAAATACCTTTAAAATTAGTAAGGCTTATTCGAATGACGATGTCGTATACAATTGCTCAGATACAGAGACAACGTAAGATAACAGAACCATTTCAAATAATACAAGGATTAAAATAGGGTAATGGACTGCAACAAACATTTTTTAATTTAGTACTGGAATACGTAGTAAAAAAACATTAGAAGGTAGAAACCATACACTTACCAATAAATTAGTCCAACCGGCAGCATATGCAGATGACATAAATATAATCAAAATCAAAGCAGCAAGTGAGAATACGTATACGAAACTTAATCCAAATGCTAAACTAATAGGTCTATCAATAAATAAAAAACGACTAAAATCCTACAACATCGAAAAAAAAAAAGAGCAACGCGACCCTACCTTACCTGATATTTAAGAAGAAAAAGTAGATAGCTATATACATTTAGAAGTCAACATCACAAACAACAACATTGACGATGCAGAGCTAAGCAGAAGAATCGTCCTAACTAATACGGCGTACTTTACTATGAGCCCGATATTTAAATCACGAGACGTACATCAAATAACTAAGATACGAATCTACAAGAGCATAATCCGGCCGATGGTAAGATATAGATACAGCTAGTGAAACAAGAATGTAGACTTAAAAATGTGTAAATCCAGGAAGCAGTAATCTTTAAAAGAAATGTACTAAAACCAATACTAGAGCCTATAAATGAGACCAATAGGTGACGAATCAGATATATTTATGAAATATACCTTTATCTTAGTATGTCCGTCTGCAGCGTCTCTTCAATCGACAGGCCATTTATTTAGGATGGGAGGAAGCAGGCTTCTAAAAAAAATTGTTATATTCAAGAATGCAGCGAAAGAGACCTATTGAAAGACCTAGAAAGCAATTGGAGGATGATGTGGATCAGGACGTCAGGAATCTTTTTGGCAATCGATCGTCAAGTGGAATGGCTACCGTGACGAACGGAGAGGTTTGATGAGCGAGACCAGGGCTTAAATTGGAATAGAATCAAATGAAAAAATCAGCTTAGAAAGGTCGAGGCCTAACTTGGTCTGCAGCACCAATGATGGCAATGATGATGATAAGTACCAAGCAAAAAAAAAAATAACTAGAAATGTGATATTTTAATTATATTTTAAACTAGTGATGTCAAAACTGACTATAACTTAATAGTAATACAAACAGAAGGCAGTATTACCACCTACCACAGTAGAACGGCATCAATAACACGATAAACAACAATATTTATTTCTTTTATTATACATGTTTAATGGGTATGAGGGAAGGAGAAAATTGCAATGGAAATCAATTCTATTTTACATTAGAAAAACAGTGATAAATATTCCCTATGGACGTTTTGTAATATTTAAAAATAAATTATTGAAATAAGCAAAGATATTAGAAAATAATCAATGTATGTTCTCTTATGTCATATATTTTACAGTGTAGAAAAACATATGCCTCCTCTTTAAATGTAACCTGTTCACCCTTTGCACTCATTAAACACTTCGCATGAGAAAAAGTATGTCAGGGTAAACTTTCCGAACTGCTCGTTTAACATGTCTATTGTGGTTTCATCACGAACCTTTGAATTTTAAGCATTCTTCACGGAGTTTACACATTACTGCTTCCTTTTAAATAAATACTTGTGCTTACGTACCGCTTTTGGGCATTTAAAGAGATATGTTGTAACAAATCATTTTTGATTAAATTATATGATCGTAAGTATCTAGACTACTTTTATTGGATATAATAAAAAATACACTGCTGAAAAAAATGTACATAATTTTACATTCGTAATTAATCTGCTAAGAAAACTGTTAATACAATACAGTCCGTCTCAAACACTTTTTTTAGTGCGTCATAGTTGATTGAATTCTCTCTAACGCATTAAGCTAGAAGTGACAGAAAAAAACGTGAGTCTGTGATTATGATACATAGAATTTAGAAAATTATGTATCGTTCACGGGTATTTGCATAATCAAGCGAATTCTACTTACGGATGCATCATTGGTTGGAGTTTAGAATACGCTAAATAGATATCCAATCAATGATGCGCATAGATTGCTGTTCTAGCACTCGAACGAGTAAGACGTGTGCCAAGTACAATTAAAATCCAGTTTGCCTTATCGGTAGTAATTAGTGTTTAATTTAGATTTAATAGTGTAATTTCGAAAAGTGATTTCTGGACAAGCTTTGTACGTATTGCTTTTGTTATATTATTAAATCATAAAAATTATATTTAATTTATACAAAGTGCATACCAGAGACTGGTTTTACCAGTCTGCTGGTTCTTGCTGGCCATCCAATTCAATGGATTTTAATACAAATTTAGATAGCAAAATTAGTTAAAGAAGAGAAATAAAACAAGGTTACTGTCTGTATTTACATGGACAGTACAAATATAAACAATACTCCTACAGTTTCTACCTTAACAATGGCCCTTCAAACTGCTACAAACAACATTCCAGCAACTACATCTCTTTCATACGTAACCGCTGCAAAATCTACACCAAAACCATCTTTCCCAAAAAAGAACAGGCGATAGTTCTTCACGCAGAAGAAAACCTTAAACTTCTAGACTACGTTAAAGCCATTGGTGACATCATCGGACCAAAAAATATTTCCTTTGCATCCAGAATATCTAACAATAGGATCTGCATATATCTAGTGAACTCAAATCTCGTTGATCAACTGCTGAAATCCCATCCAACCGTTCAAATCGGACGCCTTACTTTAAGTATTCGTAAACTTGTCTCCCCAACAAAAAGAATATTAATTTCAAACATCTCTCCTTACATTCCCCATGAACTGGCCGAAAATGCAGTGAAAAGTCTTGGTTTCCAAATAGCCTCCCCCGTGTCCTTTCTTAAAGCGGGCATTCCAGGTGATGAATACTCCCCCATACTTAGTTTTCGCCGTCAAGTATATATTTTTTCTCCCTCTGATAATTTTGAGCTTCACACCTCCTTGTTAATTCCTTTTGAAGGCAATGATAATAGAATTTTTCTGTCTACGGACAAAATGGAATGTTTCTTATGCAAACAATCAGGACATGTTGCTTCTAATTGTCCCAATACTTCATCTTACAACTTATCATCTAAAAATCCTACTCTTTCCCATGTCCTCCCAAATCCCCCACCGAATCAACGTCACAGCAACAGAATACACAATTTCCATCTCATTCTGAATCATCTCCCTCCCAAACAAATCTATTTTATTTGTCTTCTTCCCCAGAGAATTGCGAAAATGATACAATATCTGAAAACTATGTTTAAGTTCTCATCTTTCACAGAAAAGGCCACGCTCAGCTGTATCATCTATAAGCGATAAGAACCTTCAATCTGGGGAAAACCCTGCAACAGAACAAACTATGTTTCCTCCCAAACAAACAGTTCCTAGTTCCTCTAGCACCTCCAACACAAAAAAGAAACGAAAACGTAGTTCTTCTCTCGACCCCAGTCTATCCACTGACTCCAAGCAAGCAATACACGAAGCCTATAAACAAAACCCAGAAGCTTTTGCAGTTCCTCCTGATAATATAATTGCCTTTATCGAGAACGCTTACGGCAGCTGTGACCCTGTCTCAGGAGCATTTAAATTCACAACAGATATTAAATCACTCATTCTAACTTTGCAATCAATAAACCCTAACTTTAAAGATAGGTCAACAAAAATCAGAATTACACGCTTAATTAAAAAAATTAAAACTAAAATACATTCAAAAATAAATATATACATACAAAAGAAAATAGCTTCAGAACAATAATAAAATACATTCTGCAACAGATGATTCTGAAAGTATAAACAGTCTTGATAATTCCCAGGATGCTTGTGATACAGAATACCTGTCTGATAGTTCACAAACCTCGCAAACATCCAAACACTCTACATATTAATTTCAACCTTCACACTGATACAATGGAATTGTGACGGATTTTATCCCCGTCGTCCACGCCTTGAACAGCTCATATCTGAGTCTTCTCCTGACTTTCTATGCCTACAAGAAACAAACTTCACTGATAAATATTCCGGACAACTTAAAAATTTTACAGGTTACCACTATATTCGAACTACCCAACTTCGTGCCAGTGGCGGAGCATCAATTTTTGTTTCCACTGATATTTTCCATAAAGAATTTCCGCCAAACACAAACCTCGAAGCTATAGCCGTTACAGCTTGGTGTCCCTACAAAATTACAATTTGTTGCATATACATCCCTCCAAACTACTGTTTAATAAGTTCCGATCTTGAAGATTTAACTTCTCAGCTTCCTACACCTTTTATCTTAGTAGGTGACTTTAATGCCCATAATACTATGTGGGGATCCGAAAACACATTTGGAAGAGGTAAAACCATCGAAAATTTTCTAAATAACGTAAATATAAACTTACTAAATTCAGGAAGTAGTACATACTTTCACATCCAATCGGGTAGTTTCTCTTCCATAGATTTATCTTTCTGTAATCCCGGAATATTTCCTTTACTTTCATGGTACACATTAAACAGTCTCTATGATAGTAATCATTTCCCTATCCTTATCTCTGACCAGTCAAAAATGCCCTCAAGAATTATAACAAAATGGAAAATCACTCAAGCAAACTGGGATCTTTTCAGAACCACTGTTAAGGGAAAAACCAATGAATTACTTTTTAACAATGATATAGATACAGATGTAAAACTATTAAATAACTGTTTAACCGAATCTGCTGAGGAATGTATTGGTAAATGCGCGATTGATCCTTCCAAGAAACCTGTTCCGTGGTGGAATGAGTCGTGCAAAATAGCTGTCAAACAATGCAAAAAAGCATTAAATAAATTCCGGAAGACCCGTACCACCACGGATTTAATAAATTTTAAAAAACTTAGGGCCAATTCTAGGCGTATTTTAAAAGAAAGTAAGAAAGTCTCATGGAATCAATACGTTAGTTCAATCACAAAAGATACTTCTCCCGCGCAAATGTGGTCAAAGATAAGACGTATGAAAGGTCATAATACTTCCAGCAAAATAGCCGCCATCTCCCTGCAGGATCATACAGTTACCGATGATCAACATATTGCAGATATCTTTGCCTCTCACTTTTCAGATAAGTCAAATATTCCGAATCTTCCCAATAACTCAGACACCAACATTTCCAGCCCCAAAATATTTTCTAACACCAGCTCTATGAATCTTCCTTTTAATCTCCTAGAATTAAACGAAGCCATATCTTCATTAAAAAACTCAGCAGCCGGTCCTGACGATATCCCATCAATACTTTTAAAAAATCTCCATCCAGACACACATCTCAAACTGCTAGAGTTGTATAATAAGATCTGGTCTCAAAACCAGTTCCCAACGTTATGGCGACAAACAACTACAATTCCTATTAAAAAGAATGACTCATCTCCAAATCTTCTAAAATCATATAGACCAATTTCTCTCACTTGTTCACTATG
Source organism: Diabrotica balteata (assembly GCA_918026665.1). NCBI lineage: Eukaryota > Metazoa > Arthropoda > Insecta > Coleoptera > Chrysomelidae > Diabrotica > Diabrotica balteata. Next base: position 84,612,698 of record OU898282.1, on the reverse strand, counting down.
TAAACTGTTAGAAAAGATGGTCAATAAACGCTTACTATGGTATCTAGAAAGAAATAATATTCTTGACCCATTCCAAACAGGTTTCAGATCAAATCGAAGTACAATGGATAACCTGGTCACATTACATACTGACATTGTTAATGCATTTTCGAATAGAAGCGAAGTCATAGCAGTAACTTTAGATATCCAAAGTGCCTTCGACACTGTACAAACACCTCTAATTCTAAGAAAATTAACGGAATATAATTTAACTGGTAACATTTATTTATTTTTAAAAATTTTTTTAACAAGTCGATATTTTAGAGTATTATCAAATGGAAAAATATCAAAACCACATGCTTTGGACAACGGTTTGCCTCAGGGCTCAGTCTTAAGCACTACCTTATTTTTACTTATCATGAATGACTTTTCTGATGATATGCTGATGATATTATATTATATATGATATTATATTATACTGCCGAGGCAGAGTCACAGCTACCACAAGCACTTTGCTACAAAACACAAATAAACAAAATAGACACCTGGTCTACGCGTGCTGGATTTGTGTTTTCAGCTCCTAAATCCAAAGTAATTCACTTTACCAAAAAGCATAGACCTAATCCACCTTCTATAACTCTAAACGGACTTCGTTTACAAACAGTTAATTATTTGACACTTCTTGGTATCACCTTTGATAAAAAGCTTATCTGAGAGCGCATAGTCAGAAACTTAAAGGAAACTGTACCCAAAGAATCAATTTACTTTTCTTGTTAGCTTCTCTTGGGGAGCTGACGAAGAATCTCTTCTTAAAATATATAGAGCGTTAATTCGCTCTAAGCTAGATTATGGCAGTATTCTTTATATGACATCTAGTAGCTCCCTACTAAAGTCTCTAAACACGATTCAAAATACATCCCTACGACTATGCCTCGGTGTTTTCAAATCAAGCCCCGCTGAAAGTCTGTGCGTTGAATCTTCAGAGCCACCACTCCATCTAAGAAGGCAGCAGCTTCTACTTTCATACTTTGTAAGAATATCAGCAAACCCAAGTAACCCGGTAATAAATCTAATTAATCCCATAGAACCTCCCCCAGTAAACGCTTCCAATCAGTCTCTCACATTACCACAAATATTATCTCCTTTATTAGATTCCATCAACCTCTCCAATACTACTTCTATTTATACCCCCAAGACAGCTCCATGGATGCGCAATCTTCCAATATTCAATACAGATTTATGCAGATTCGACAAAACAGAAACCCCAAACTTAATCCTTAGAAAATCTTTCCAAAACATCCTTAACTTAACACAATTTGATGAAATTTTATACACCGATGCGTCCAAGAATGAAGACTGTTGTGGCTCCGCTGTGTCCACACTGACGACGACAATAAGCTCTGTGCGATTGCCTAAAAGTTGTAGTATCTATACCGCAGAATTATATGGAATACTCCAAGCATTAAAGACTTCAATCCGTCCTACTTTAAATGAAAGCATAAAAATCGCCATTTGCACTGATTCTCTTTCCTCGATTTATTCAATAAGATGCATTTTCTCGAAAAACCCACTAGTCCAGAAAATCCACACTATCTGTAACCAACTATATTCTGCTAACATAAAAGTCATAATGATCTGGACTCCATCTCATGTTGGTATATTGTGAAACGAAAATGCAGACCAAGCCGCTAAAGCAGCATGTTCTTCTGACATAGCCTTCCAAAAGGTCCAAATCCATACGGATCTTAAAATATTGATAAAACAAAAAATCCTCAGCTCGTGGGCGGACCTGTGGAGTAAAACAAAAACTAAGCTCCATGAAGTTCATCCCAACTTATCTCGCGTCAATATTTCCTCTATGAACAGGAAAGAAAAATCAGTTATTCACCGACTACGAATAGGGCATACACGCCTCACTCATGGATACCTTATGGCATCAGAAAACCCTCCAGTATGCCACTACTGTAATAACGTCCTTTCCATCAAACACGTGATAGTGGACTGCTGCCAGTATGACTCTTCCAGAAACAAGCACAGCCTAAAAGGAAATCTAAAAGACATTCTCAGTGTTCCAAACCGTTTTGACAGTGTTCTTAGATTTTTACAAGAAACAAGCTTATTTCAGCTAATATAAACAGTGCGTAAGTGATAAGCTTTATTGTTCTAACCTTTCTATAAAAAAAAATGTTCATATTAAATTCTTGTACCTATACCTATATAAAATATGTATAATGTTGTAAACTACTGTACCCGAGTCAATGACTATAAGCTGTCGAGACACGTTAATTTTAAATAAAAAAAAAAAAAAAAAAAAAAAAAATGATGCGCATAAATATAATTCAATGCAGATGGTCTCGATCGTGACAGTACTTTCACAATGTCAATTAATAAAATAATAATTGTCATTTCAGATTAGTATTTTCAGATATTTTACAGTGAAAATTTCATTTTGTATTTATTGTCATAAAAGATATACCGAGAAAGTAAGAGAAAGAACAAAGACTAATATTAAAATTACTACATTATTTGCAATAAGAAAAAGAGACTGGGACAACTTTATTACTAATTTCTGTCGTTTGTGAAGTAAGTTTTAAATTATTCTAAAAAATATTAATAGTATTTTAAATACTGTACATGTTGTATACTGTACAGTAGTGTACAGCGTGTTGTCGAGGCGTTAGTAGTTTCGTTACCAACAGTAAGACGATTGCTAAATAAAGGCATTTAAACATATGCTAGCTATTCTGTGGCAATGAGTACTTCGGATTGTGATAATCTAGGACCTTCATTAACCAATAAATATTAACATGTGATTAGAACTTGTGTATATTAGAATTATTTTAACTATTTCCACTGTTTAATGATAAATCTTCACAAAAGTAAACTATTGGCTACCACAGAAGCTAATCGCAAAATTACTTATCAGAATATGACTGATTTCAATCAATGCTATTTTATTACAGCAATGTTTGACTTGATGCCTTGCAATTGCCAATAAAATTTTTTATCTCGTAGTCAACTCTTAAAATATTCTAGAAGGAAGCGTTATTTTAAATAAACAAACATTCGAATTCCATTGTGTTTGTAATTAGTAATAATAAATTCGTAAATAAATCTTAGCTAATTAAGCAATTTCCTTGGAATGTCTAGAATAGGATATATGACAAACTGCCGTTTCAATATAATACGCAATAAAAATTTATATACAGGACGGGACCTCTAATATGTAAAATTTAAAAAATTTAAATTGCTATAGTTTTTTTTTCCACATTAAAAAAAACCTTTTCATATTTAGCCGATTACGATACTGCAACTGTCAAATTTAACTAAAATGTCATGAAATAATTCTGGACAATCTGAAAATTCATATGACGTCAAAATTAGTGACGCACTGAAAGAAGGGTTTGGGACAGACTATATGTATTATAATCTGCAAAGAAGTCTGGTTTAAACCAGAAACTCAGTACCAAATAGTTAATCATGGTTGAGCTTCTTTCATTTTTAGGTAATCGTATGAATTTGTTTGAATGATAACTTTCTAAATATGTGAATTCTAAAAAGAAGTGGACCACATTGTCACTGGATTTTAATCCTGTATATTACTGCATCTGGGCATATTTAAAGTATTGTGTTTATGAACATGAAATAAATAAGAGAGGGGAGATTGTTTGACAAACGGGAAATGCCTGCATTTATATCCATAATAGCATAAATATTTTCAGAAGCAGATTAAAGATATTTTAAAATGGTTAAGAGAATGTGTCAAGCAGATGGGTGGTCGGTTTGAACCAATCATTTAAATAATTTAGTTTAATATGTTATTTTTGTTTTGAAATTAACTTAATTGAAAAAACCGTATGCAAAATAAGTGATTCCATTCAAAGTTTTATAATATTTTTAAGTTTTGAAAATACAAAAATAATGTGTTGATTTATTCTTAATGAAATTGTAAGCATTGTAAATAATTTAACCCACTTTATGATGTAAAGTAAAAAATAAATGAGTGAAATATTGATTAAACATTAAACGAATATATTATTTACAATACTAACGAATAGAAGAAGAACTGTCACACTAAAAAAACAAAAAAAGAACAAAAAACTACTTGTCAGTTTAACCTCCTAAAAATCAATTAGACAACAAAAAACTGGTACTTCTTTGCCAGATCCCCTTAAAAGTGATGAAGTACTACTAGTATTCCCTTTTCAAACTAAATGCCTGTTGTGCTTTTTGAATTTATTCTGTTTGTCCCTAGGTGTTGTTTAATTTTTCTTTTATTTAATTTAAATTTATTTGACATTACAACAATTTTGCCCTAATACAGAATAAATCAAGTTATCATAATTTGATAATTACAAGTAGGACTTATTGCACACCCATAACTTACGCATCTACCTTTTTATAATATTATCATACAGCAGTCGGTTCTAAATAAATAATTTTAATAAATTAACACACATTTACAAAATAATCCTTTTGAATAATTATAAATAACTTTTAAATAATATAACACGTCATATTCATTTCAACAAACAATCTACACAATATTTACTTCCTAGTTTATTTAATATCTCTTCCCTTAAGGCGACAATACACCATTCAATTCGGTTGAACAATGTTTATGATTCAATTACATTGTTCAATCAAATTGAAAAGCATGCATATACACCCTTCAATTTATTCTTCATACAATTCAGTTGAACAATGTGGATGATTCGGTACGTACGTACGAAACTTATTATATCACAAGTCAAAATGAAATAAACGGTTGAATAGAACACAATTAATAACATTTGTATAGATGCGTCAATGTGGATGAATCATCCCAGTTGTACAACAAAGTTGAACAAAAGCAGAAATTGGCTCAACTCATTTCAACGTTCAATTTGGATGAACGCTTTTATTGAATTGCAAAATACATGGTTCATTTTGGTTGAATCATCCACATTTTTCAACCGAATTGAATGGTGTATTTCCCCTTTTGAGAACTTTCCTCTATTTGTTGAATAGTTACAATAAAACCGATGATCACCCGTCACCAGTTTACCACAGTTTACCGTATACCGCACGCCACGTAAGTACACAGTGGATTTACATTTAATCGCAATTGAAAACGCTACGGCTGTATAGAAACCGTAAAAAACAAGTTACTGCTGTATGTAAATGTGGTACATGACCTGTGGTACATTTGAGTAGGAATATTTGCAATTTTATTTAATTTTTTTATACATAATATACAAAATAATTTTTGCCCTTGTGGGTAGGTTGCTGAACTCATAGGAATAGAATATAAAAACGTGTGTATATTCTAAATATTATTTAATTATATTGAATTTATGTAGTAGCAGTTACGTCTACTTAAAAATATTGACAAAATAGATAAACTAGAAGTTGACCAGTTAAGTATCTTATATTTACAGATACCACATATGTAGATTTACTAATAAAACACCATGTGTATATCGCAGGCTATATATTTATTTTCATTAGGCAAAAAATGCCGCCAGTTTATCATTTTAAGTAACAGGACCCATTTTGGAAATGAATAACATCATGTTCCTTGTATGTTTGGTGGCAACGCAATATAAAAATATGAGGAGACAAGTAAGTAAATCAATCTTTCTTGCCATGCACGAAAATATAACAAAAACTCATTTGAATGTAATGTAAAGATCAAAATTCTGTTAGATTACAGTTCACAGAATGTCGACAAAATTCAACATGCTTCTAAATCTAACACATACCGATTTGAAAAATTTCTGACGTACAAAATATATATATGGTAAACAAGTTTTGCGTGGCTAGAAAATATTTACGTTTTATGATGGAAAAATATTTCTTTGCCTGTCGTCTGAATATGTGCTGTAAAAAGATTAGTATATAATTATAATTAAACTGCTTTGTTCAGAAAGGAATTAAATCGATTTTGAATAAATGATTGATGCAAAAATGAAATAAGTACCATGTACCCTTAATTATTGTTTTACTACCGGTTTATATACGATTTATAATGTAATGAGATTTTTTGCTTTCTCCATACTATAGGCAGTGCAAGAATAAAAGCTTTTTTTTTCTTTCTTTCGCCACTTTCTTAAATCCACAACAAAAAACATAAACATAACACCTTTTTTTAAAGTCAGTACAGGTTCTCTGTTGTTTGTTAATAACAAAATCACCACATATGTAACAAAATTTATTTGCACAGATTTTATAACCGCGTCTAGCCATACTTCAAAGGGTATAACTCGAACACTAAAAACTGAGGATATTTTTATTAGAATTAAAGAACTATAAAGCTCTTAATGAAGAGGAAGAAAAAAAGAGGTACAAGGTAACAAGAGAAGTACAATTCATTGTCAGTGTTACCAACCAAGTAACAGTAGATTTCTGTGCTCGTTTAACAAAATAAAATGAAATTTTGCAATTATTAATGTTAAATTGTGATAAAATGGTGGGTGATTAAGCTTTTTTAATATTATTTTCAAATTTTAGCACAATAAAATAAATAAGATAAAGGTAATTTTATCAAAAACCGTAAAATAGTTTCGAAACACAATTCAGATTTCTGCTTTATACTGTGCTTTCTAAAAACTGCAAAGCAAAACAGACGTTGATAAAGGTGTTAAAAGAGACGTGAGGAATCTAAAATTTGCATTCCACGACACGTCTTATCAACGAAGCAGAAATCCTTAGCGAATTGGTTTCTAGTACTCGTACAGAGTAAATGCGAAAAAAGTGAAAAGACAGCAAATATTTGATTTCACGCAAAAAGCCCCTTTGTATCTGTTGATACGTATTTCGACCTAATAGGTCTCATCAGAACAGTTATTTAAAGGTGTTCTCAACGTGAAAAATCAATATTTTCTGTCTTTTAAGAAGCAACACTAAAATGGATTCAATACGGACGCAATAGCGACATCTGACAATAAAACCGTAAAACAGTTTCGAAACACAACTCAGATTTCTGCTTTAATTTGTGCTTTCTAAATATTGCAAAGCAAAACAGACGTTGATAAAGAAGTTAAAAAAGGGGTTAATAAAAAAAAGGTGCTTTTTGCGTGAAATCAAATATTTGCTGTCTTTTCACTTTCATCAAAAACGTTTTTTATCGTTGGCCTGTGTAATTTTATTTCTTTTCATATGTTTCAACAACCTTCATTGTTTTTTCTATAGGAGGTAAAATATTAATTGGCAAGAATTCTTCAACTTTGATAGTATTGGGTATTTTTTGTATAGGGGCGATAGCTTAGTTTTAATACATTTGCAATTTTACCCGTAGTAAGAAATATATTTATTCACTTTAGTATAACTTGTCCAATAGTTTTAAAAAGTTCCTGCAGTTTAATCTTTCATGTAATGGGAATTTATTATCTAAATTATGAACAATTTTTCGCAAGTTCTGCATAAAATGCTCTTCAAAGTCTGCAAAATTTAAATTTATATTATTCTTTACATTACACCATGTTTCAGATATCTCAATACTTTGAATAATACTTTTGATGGTGTTAACAAATCAACAAAATACTAGTTAAGACTATTTCTACGTTGTTTGTTAACCGTTTTTTGCCTGTAGCAGTTTTAAAGATTACAGAGTTTACCATCTCCCGGCTATTATCATTGATTAATTTTTTAGTTTTCCACATTTGTTTGGATTGTTTCTATACTTATCAATTTTGTTCAAATAAAACCGACTTTTCCTTTGCCCTAATAGCTTTAACATGTTTACCACAATCATCATTTCTATGTCTCTTAAAAACTTACCATTTGTGTTGGTATTTTTTAAAGTTGCCAAAATTTGTTACCTATTTTATTTGTTTACACAGCTCATATAAACCAATGTAATTTTGATCTAAACTGATACGTTAAAATAATTGGTAGTATGCCATTGATTATGTTTTCACAATTTTGCAAAATTTTCTGGTAAATAATTATGACAAGCAACAGAGTCTAAGACAAAATGACACATAATTGTGGCTACTCATGACTTGATTTTTTCCAGGTTATAAATTACTAAACTTGGGTATATTACTATTAGATTATAACTAATATTATTGGAGATAATAACTGGAATAATGGAATAATCAGTTTGGACAATTGTGAACACAAGCACTTATATTATTTTGATTAGAAACAGAAAACACATAATATATTATAGTTTTGCTAGTGTCAGTAATATGGGTGGAATTCCTAATAGATTGTTTTATTTTACAAGTCAAAAACATTTTTTTTTATTTCATTCGCATAGAAATTACTAGCCAACACGTCTATACTATTTTTTATTGTATAATGGCTTTGGCAAAGGGGTAATATGTTCGGACAGAATTTTTTTGCGTTTTTGACGTATTTACAAGTTTTAATTTTATTACCTAAGACTACTTATAATTTAAATTTACAGGACGTTATATATTCGTAGATATATTTTAATATTTGCTTATTATTAAAAAAAAATAATTGTATTTAAATTGACAGGCAATGGGCAATTTAGCTCAATTAGTTGTTCGAATATCATTTTGATACTTTGTCTATACTTTCCACACTCCAATATAAGCCGCTGTATATCTCTCACTTTACCACAGGAGCAATATGGGTTAACAGCGATATCTATGATGGTTTAATCTTATTCTGTTTATTGTTTTTATAAATACCATATTTGGCTGATATTTAAACCATATTTCATTGGTAATTAGTGGTTGACAAGTTGATTTCAGTTGTAGTTTGGTTGTATAAACGTTGCCATCTTTGTTTGCAATTGTTTTTACTGATATTATCTGTTTCCTAATATTCCAGAGTGTCCTACAAATACTAATCGAGACTAATGCGAAAGAAATATCATAATGTAAACTCTTTATTTCTATCTGAATGTGGTTTCGATTTTTTGTGGTTTTGATAGAACTGAGTTTGTCCAAAATGCTTCTACAATCGGTCAGAACAATATAATTATCCATACCAATAGAGGCTATATATTTTAACGCAAGTAATAAAGCTTACAGTTTGGCAATATATATTGAAGCTTCTTTGGGAAATTGACATAATTTTTTGTAATCAGAATTCTAGTGATATATTGCACAACCCGTTTTATTTTAAATTTTAGAGCCTTTAGTAAACATATCTTAAAATGCAGGCCACTTATCTTTAACTATTTTGTTGATCATACTTCCTGGAAGGTTTGAATGCATATATGTTTCTATTACTTTGGAGAAGAGAGTCTTGGGAGGTTGAGTATATATTGGTGGTATTTTATTTTAATTGGTCTTTATATACTTGTCAATTTCCTATAACTTTTAACGTATACGGGAGTTTTTTTGTTACGCCAATATTTGTGCCTTAAGTCTGATACATTCAAGTTACGAATATTTTTTAAATAGTTTTTGAGATAGCTTTAGATAGAAACTTGGCTTTTAGCTTCAATTTCAGTAATAATAGTAGGAGTTGATCTTAAGTTACCAAGTCATAGTCTCAAATATTTATTCTTTTGGGTTTTAATTTTATTAAGATATTCTGTTGACGCAGACCCATATAAATAACAATTATAGTCAAACATTGTTCGAATCATTGAGCGATAGAATAGTAATGCAATATTCGGGTCAGCTCCCCAACTGGTTTTACAAAAAGATATTCATGGAGTTTTCCGATTTTTTTAAAATAAAATGAATTTGATCTTTTCATAACAGTTTACGATCCAAATATATGCCTAGATATTTTACACAATTTTTGATGATAAGTTGTATTTTTCTCAATTTCAAGTTACCTTGAAGAGTTTGGCGTTTTTTGAAAAAACAAAACAAATTTCAGTCTTTGAATGAATGGTATTACCAATGAATGAAAATTATTTTTTGATACAATCTAGTGTAAATTCAAGTTGACGCCTACAGCTGTTTAGAGTAGCATGGGAGGTATAGAACATAACATAATTTGCAAACTGTAATATATTAGAATGTGGAGGTACTATCTGTTCTAGGTCTATATTGTACAATGAAAAGAGAAGACTTAAAATACTACCCTGTGGTATACTTATATTCGTTAGCCTTGGCGCAAAATGTTCCTCATTTATTTTTAAGTAAGTCTATCTATTCTTGTAGAAGGATATAATGAAATTTGAAATTTTAACTAACGTTCAAAAATATAACAATTTCTTATTTGGAATATACAAATTTATGTTATCAAATGCGGAGGTTTTATCTAGAGTTTTTAGTATTCAAGAACTTAAATATATAGGTCTGAAAGTGTTATCTGGCTTTCCTGGTTTCTTTATAGGCAAGAGAACTTGTTTGTGAATGAACCGGATTGATTTGAAGTTACTTGATAGGACTGATCATCGTTATTAGAGTTGCTTGGCAACGAAGAACTATTATGTCTGGCGGCGATATTGGCATATGAGATTTTGGGTACTTATTTACAGGCATCAAAGAAATTTAGATTTAATAATGACATAGTATTCTTTATTTGTTTTTGCCTAGAGAACTCAGGGCATGCCTTTATGTGTATTTTAAAACGATTACCTTGACAGCTGTAACAAATAAGAGAAGATATATATTTACTGTACAATATTGTGTTTTATGAAAATCATGAAATTTATTGGACCTGGGAAGTGCTTTGTATTGAGATCCAAGATATCCAAAATGAAGGCAAGAGAAACATAATAAAAATTTTTGAACATAGGGTTCGACTTCTTTAATTTCTTTATTAATTATGATATGTTTTGGAAGAGCTTTTAAAAACTTCGATATGTTTGTCTACATTTCTATTTATTCTTTGAACTGAAACTATTTCAAACTTACAGTGCATATCGTATTGTTTAATTTTATTTTTGATGTATTTCGCAAAAATTCAGTATCTATGTCTCTAATTATACCCTGTCTATAAACTTCAGAACGTAAACACCAACATTTTTGTTTATAAATAATGAGCAAGTTTTTTGATTAATTAAAAAATTGGCAGAGTGATAGTCTTTAAATTTAATTCTGATTCTATTCTTGCCGACTAAATTAATACTAATAATTTTGCTATGATACTATGATATTACCGGTTTACTTTAAAATCAGGATTTGTTATTTTTTATATTACGTAAAAAGTACCTGTATCATTGCTCTGATATAAAAAATAAAAAATGTTCTTTTAAATTTTCTGTAAAATTGTTAAAAATTTTATTATTTACAGCTTCTTCGTTGTTTTTGGAGTTACCGTCCCATGTGTTGTTTATATTAGATTTTATTTTGTCTGATCATGAAGAAAGTCTTCTTTCTTCGGATTACCGTGTCCATCCCGTTGATTTTGCTGTCCAGTTCGGCCCTTAATTTCGCCGCTTCCCATTTAACTTTACAAGTAGATCTTCCCCATTCGTTTTTTTGCTTGTCTAAGAACTTATTTATATTTATTTCCTTCCATCTTTATAAGGAGAGCTTCCTCTTGTTCCAGTCTCCTCTCTGCACCTCTTTCTTTATGGTTTCCTTATTCAGGTTGTTTGCGACTACAAACCGCATGACCTCTGGAATTTCGTTTATTTCTTTCCTCATGTCCTTTATACCCTTTTCTGTCATGTCCCCTTCTCCCCGTTCTTTGTTTCCAATCTGGCAACGAAAGTATATCATATTTTTATTTGTTTTTCTTCTAGTGTTCTCTAAATAATTGATTTCCCCCTCTTCTATTTCTTCTAGCATCTCCGCTAGGTCCTCCCCTACATCTTTAATAATGTTTTCCACACCTTTATCTTTCACTTCCTTTTTTGTATTATAGAGTGTACATTAAAATAATTAAATTGTATTATATAATATTATCGAGTTTCTTTTTTCTATTGTGTCTAGTAGCCCCGCTTGTTCCCACTTTGTTTTTACATTTACTTGCTTATACTTGTACTATTACTATACTTATTACATATACTTTTTACATATACATGCACTTACTAAATACAAAAACTCAGTTTTTGTTGTTGCTCTTGTGTCTTATTACAAGTTTCCTCTCAAAACTATTTATCATCTCTCCTGCTAATTCTTTTTTCAAGTCGTCATGCGACTGTTCCTCCCTACTCTTTTTTTCAATTTTCTTTGCATTGTCTATATTGTCTTCGATGGTCATCATTGTACACCCCCGTCTGTTTTGATTTTTTTTATATTACTCATAAACAGTCCGACGAGCCGGGACGTGCTATACGTCTGGCGCGGCAGTGCGCCCTTACCGCGCTAAGACTTCGATACTTCGAGAGGTCACCAGGCATCCCGAAGGAATACCCCTTTATGAACGAAAGTCTCCAGACTTTTCAGCGTCTGGGAACATATCTCAATCTAAAAGCAGCATTTATTAGGTATGTCAGCTTAACTATGGCTTTTCTAGTAGATTTTTTAATCGGGTTCCTGTTATGTTTTCCTTATATGTTCTCCTGGAGTTTTCCTGAGTGTTACTTTTCATCTTAGTTTCTCACCATCATTGTCGTTGAGTTTGAACGTGCTTTCTTAATAATCTACAAATCGTTGTGCTTTGTTTTCGTTACTTCCGAGCTTCTAAGCCCAGTTGCAGTTTTTCAACTTGAATGGAGAAGAATAAATAATTGGTCTCTTCATTCTTTGTGTTGCCTTACATAACGACTAATATGTGTTCTAGTCAGCGGTTTAATTACTTAAAAAATAATTAATTGTTAAGTGTTTTATATTCTGTATCACTCTTTTTAGTTTTTGTGTAACATTATTTAGACTAGGTTTGTCTCGTCGAGCTCTGTATTGCTGCCATCTTTTTCTTAACTTCCTGTTTTTTACTATAAGTTCTTTGATTTCTTTTGGATAGTTGTTTCCTTTTGTTCTTAAATTTGTTGAGTATTTTTTCAAGCTACTTGTTGAATATTTTTTATAAAAACTTTAATTTGTCATCAAGTTGCTTTGTGTTTCTCAATGCCACAGTAAGATTATTTTGTATTCAAGGTTTATTTTAAAGCTCTACCAGTCAGTTTTTTTATTAGTCAATATTGGATTGAACTATGTTTTAATCAGTGTATCACTTATAGTTAAAATTATCGTTGAGTGATTAGAGTTCATGTTCAAGTCGTTATTGATATTCATATAGTTAGCTGAGATATTTTTATAAATAAATAAATCTATCAGGTCTAGAATTTTGTTTTTATCGGTAGGCCAGTATGTTGGTCTACCAGTAGAAATTACTTCACCCTTTTGTTCCTTAACAGCTCACAATAGTTCTTTTTGTTTAGTTATAGTTAGCCTACAGCCCCTGGAAAGACTCGAACATAGTTATGCGGTTCAAATCGTTTTATAATGCCCCTTTGTCCGCTTCTTTTCGATCGATGATGATAAATATAATAAAATGTTGAAGTTATGCAGAAAAATGTTGATTTTATTAAGAGCTACTAGTAATTAGACAATATGATGTTGGTTAGGTAACTACTCATAATAAATTATGCTCACATGAGCTCAGATCCCCAATTTATAATCTCACAAATAGCTCATACCTCAGCACAGAGATTATTGCTTCTATCATACGATACCAATAAACTTTTAACTATTAGCTTACATTACAATTTGTTCTAGGCTATAATTGCGACACTTAAAAAGTTCAATTAGAAAATATATTATTTGGCAATTTATTAAGTTGTAGGTAAATAAACTAATTTAGGCTAGCTAGCTAATTTAGTAGGCTACCACGGACGACGACAAATGTATATCGCCACGTACAATGTAAAAACACTGTCATCTGAAGAAAAATTACTGGAATTAGAAGAAGAGTTAAAACACATAAAATGGGACGTTATAGGTCTCTGTGAAGTAAGACGTGAAGAAAAAAACTGTATAACTCTTAAATCAGGGCATCAACTTTTCTATATGGGAAACAAAGAAAAAATAGAAGGAGTTGGACTTCTTATACATAAGAGACACACTAAAAATATCCAACAACTTAAAGGTATCAACCCAAGAATAATACTCTGCATACTGAAGCTTAATAAAAAAAACCAGCCTTAAAATAATTCAAGCCTATGCACCTACATCTACACACTCGGACGAGGAAGTGGAAACCTTTTATGGAAACCTAGAGAATGCTGTAAAACTAGCGCCTACTACACACAACCTAGTAATGGATGACTTTAATGCTAAGTTGGGATGTAAACTAGACGGGACCGAAGTAGCAATAGGTCCCTTTGGATTCGGACAAAGAAATGAAAGAGGCGAAATGTTTTTGGGTTTCTTGGTACGAAATGGCCTCTTTGCAATGAGTAGCTTTTTCAAAACAAGTCTCCAAAGAAAATGGATCTAGGCAAGTCCAGATGGAGTCACCAAAAATGAAATTGATTTTGTCTTAACCAACAACAAAGACATGATCCATGATGGAACAGTTCTTAATAGCTGTTCAGTGGGAAGTGATCATAGAATGGTAAGAGCGAACATCGTGCTAAATCTCCAAAAACAAAGATACAAAATGATAACAAAAACACACCCAATAGAATGGAATCCAATCGAAAACACCATGTCCTTCGAAGAGGATATTCTGAGATGTCTAGAGACAACAAATATAGATGTTATGGATATCGAAACCTTAAATGATAACTTAATAAAAGCTATTAAGAACGCAGAGAAAAATTGCAATACAAATTCTAGGAGAGATAAGGAGGAAAAGCTTAGTCAAGAAACAAAAAGACTTATGGAGGCACGAAGAGAACTTAAGAACAAAAACGATACGAATGCACGCGTACTACAACCACTTAATAAAGATAATAATAAAGCAGTGAGAAAGGACGTACGACAATATAACACAAAAAAGATTACAACGGTTGTCGAGAAAAATAAAAGTTTAATGGTGCTGAAGAGATGTCAAGCTCTAGGTAAGAAGACTATTGTTAAGCTCAGCTCGCAGATCGAAATGGAAAAGTGGTAACAGATAAAGATAAGATAATTAAGGTAGTTGAAGAATTTTACACAGAATTATATAGAGAAAGGGGAAAGAAAGACGGCACCAAGTTGAGAAAAGTCCAGAATGTGGGTTCAGAGGATATCCCAGAAATAACAATCGAAGAAGTCTTAAAGTCATTAAATAGAATGAAAAACAATAAAGCAGCTTGTGATGATCAAATCGTTATTGAGGCGGGTTAAAGCAGGAGGAAAGACAGTATTGAAAGCATTGACTCAATTATATAAATTATGCCTTTCAAACGAGGTTACACCATCTCAGTGGAATAAAGCTGTTAAAGTAGTCATGCACAAAAAGGGAGATATAACAGAGCTAAAGAACTATAGACCTATTAGCTTGTTATCTCACGTTTATAAGTTGCTTATGAAGATAATAACTAATAGGTTGACATCAAAACTAGACTTCTATCAACCTTGCGAGCAAGCAGGATTTAGAGCTAGATACGGAACAAATGATCATTTGCAAACCATTAAGTCGTTGATTGAAAAAACCATTAAATATAATAGACCCCTGATACTTGTCTTTGTCGACTTTGAAAAAGCATTTGATACGGTCAATCAAAGTGAAATGCTCCCAACTCTAACACAATGTAGAATAGATCACCGATACATATATCTCATCAGATACATATATCCACATGCTACAGCCTGTGTAAGACTTAATGAAGATACTGGGACTTTTCGTATTTAAAGAGGCGTTCGGCAAGGAGACAACATGTCTCCTAAATTATTTACAACTTTGCTAGAATACGCTTGTAAAACAATAGATTGCAACGAAAACCACATCAATGTAGATAGAAAATTTTTAAATAACCTTAAATTTGCAGATGATATCGTTCTTATGGCAGACAGCTTTGATCAGGCACAGATAATACTCCAAGAACTCCATACTGCCACAAAAAGAGTTGGTCTTAAAATAAATTTTTCAAAAACACAATTTATGACAAATTTAGTCCACAACAAAAACATCTCAGTAGAAGACAAAGATATTGAGCCAGTTGACTCCTATAAATACTTAGGCCATGAGATCAGAATAAGTCGAGACAACCAAACAATCGAGCTGAAAAGAAAAATAAACCTCGCTTGGGCTGCATTTGGAAGGATGAAGGATATTTTTAGGTCTAAGATTCCAATGTGTCTGAAAAGAAAAGTATTTAATCAATGTATTTTGCCAGTGATGACCTACGGCGCAGAAACCCTAACGCTTACAAGAACAACAGTGAGTAAACTACAAGTTGCGGAAAGAGCAATGGAGAGAATTATGTTACGGATTTCTCTACGTGATAGAATACCCAATGCTACTATATGCAAAAGATCAGGAGTAGCAGACGTTATTGAAAGGATAACAACACTAAAGTGGAACTGGGCAGGTCATGTAGCAAGATCAGTTGATGACCGGTGGACAAAAAGAATTTTGGAATGGAGACCCCGAATACAAGCTTACAGAAATAGAGGTCGACCGCCAACGAAATGGACATATGACATAAAAAGAGTGACTACAAATTGGATTCAGATGGCGCAAAATCGGACTAAGTGGAAAAGCCTGCGAGAGGCCTATGTTCAGCAGTGGACGTTAGAGGCTAGTTGATGATGATGAAATAAACTAATTAATAAAATATTATATGATAGGGTTTCACAATGGCTCACTTATACACGGTGAAACTATAAATGATTAAGAAGTTAAGAATAGTCTGAGATTACAAGTTAAGGAATTAATTTGTGATTGAACATATTGGCCACTATATAGAAAAACAGACGTCCAATGGAAAATATTTAACACATATAAAATATAAAATAATAATATTACAACAATCATAACACTAGTTTACTCGGTTTTTGAATTATTATCTCACCCGAGCAGTGCTACCTATAACTTGATTATTTAGAATTTATGTTTCAACTAAACTATCTAATTCAAATCTAAGCTCATTTAGTGAAACTGATCTAGGAGGGGCTTTCTTAAAATTACTATTTAAATTTGGTTGTGATACCGTATGTCTTCGAGGCGCTGGATGAGATTGGATCCAAGAACCGTGATGCCTTTGTTTTCTGGCTCTCTTGGACTTTCGAAAATATCTGACTACCTTCCATATAATGACAATCAACATAGCAATGAATATAGTGACTAGTCCCGTGGTTAAATGAGTAATAAACTGATGGTTAGCAATGGTTTTCGACGTGTGTTCGGGACCACGTTTTAAATTTCCACATAAATCTGTCAGACGTTGTCCATTGTCGTTTTTAGTTTATTCGTCATATTGTTCCATACTCAAAATTCTTTTTCTTTTTCTGTTCTGCCTTTTTACTGTCCTAATATGCATACATGTAATTTTAACTGAAATATTATTAGAAGCTAAAATAATTTGAATTTGCTAGATTGGGACATATCAAAATTAATCAATCGTTGTGAGAACAAGCTATAATTTTTTAGTTTCAAAAGAAAAATATTTCTTTTGATAAAAAAGGTAAATTCTTTATAATTCTGACCCTCAGTCATTTATTTTAAAATATTAAAGGCATCTGGCATTATTTCATATCATGACTAATTTATTTTTTCACGAGAAATAAAAAACTTTTGTCAAGCGATAAAATTGAGAAATTATTTTTCAGCGAGCACTGCCAGCTTCCTATTGTAAAATATGAATTTGAAAAATTTACTCTCAGTTTAAGTTGTTATTAAAGCAAAATAAAGCTGCATTATGTTAAAAGATTTATATCCTTTTGGTACCTTCGATGGGAGAAATACTCATTTATTCTGAATGATGAATAATAAAACAATGGCAGGTATAACAAAGAATATTGAATTAAAATGTATCTACAAAAAAATTTTTTTTTTAAATATTTTATTCCACTGAAATAAATAAAAATTCAATTTTGACAATCAAATAGAAAATAATTCGATACTCTTAGCCCAGGAAGCAAATAAAATTATGATAAGATTATGGAACCAGCGATTTAACCCAAATTATTTAAGTTTTAAAAAGTTACAAAACAAGCTCTTAATATAACTTCAATACAATCAACTAAAAACAAATCAAAGTAAACAATGGAACTATGGAGAAAGCAAAAAAAACACGTGAATTATGTAAACGAAAAGCATGAGTGTCAATAGAAATAATGAATAAAAAAAACACGTTTTTCAAGCATAAACAAAGATAAACAAAAATGGACTACAGAAAAATGTAAAGCCGTGAGATATCGAATAAGAGAAAAATTGCATGTAAAAGGTACAAACAAAATATGTGTCTGGCAAACTTTGTTGAATATCAAAAAATAAATGCTAAATGTAAACTAATCTTTAAACAGAAATGTAGAAATAGTTGGGCCAACTTCTGTCTCAATCTAAACAGACAAACTCATCTAACTGAAATATGGAATAGAATTAAGAAGATTAAAAAAAAATAAAAATCTGTATGTGCACGACGAAAATATCGTTGAAAATTTGTTCCATAAAATAGCTCCTTGCTATGTTCCCTCTCCAATATATCCCACTGAAGATACATTTAAATCACATTTTTTGTCATCTCCTATTAGTATCAATGAACTAACTGCTAATATCAAGTTTTCTAAGAGATCCTCCCCTGGGATTGTTGGTATTAATTATCTTATGGTATACTACTTGCCTAGAATAGCACTTCAGTTTCTCCGTGATATTTTTAACAATATTCTAATTAAAGCTGCTTTATTTGTGGACATTTCTGGTGTATATGATAACGTTATTCTTGATCTTCTGCTTGATCAACTTGTTAGATTAGGAGTGCCTAGTAAATGTGCTTATACCCTAGTCAATCTATTTACAAAGAGATAAGTTCATATTCGTTTAAATAATTCACTGATTGGTCCAAGGACATTTAACAAAGGGTTACGTCAGGGCTCAGTTCTTAGCCCCTTATTATTTAACTTATATTCATTAAACTTACATACTATGGGAATGCAGTGTAACATTTTACAATATGCTGATGACTTCTGTTTCTATGTTGAGAAAAAAACTTTTCAACAATGTGTTAATGCCCTTAAAGTGAATATGTCTTATTGCAAAAAGTATTTTGATAGTCATGGGCTTGACATCTCGCCTAAGAAGTCAGGTGTAGTATTTTTTTCGAGACACAGGTTACCAAAAGATAGTACGTTAAAATTTTCCCAGTTGGAAATTCCTGTATATAACAGTTTTACATACCTAGGTGTTACCTTGGATTCAAAATTAACATGGAACCAGCATACTAATAATTGCATTACCAAATGTGAAAAGAGCCTTAATATCCTTAAGGCTGTTAATCGATACGATTGGGGAGCAGACCCGAAAATTAATTTATTATTTTACAGAGCATATTATATCAGATCAATTTTGGACTACGGAAGCTTTTTCTATTGATCAGCGACAAAATCTCGTTTGATTAAATTGGATCAAATACAATACAAAGCTTTAAGGTTAGTCCTAGGAGCTCTCAAATCTACTCCCACACCAGCCCTTTTGGCAGGATGTAACGAGCCACCTTTACATTTAAGACGTCTATTTTTGGCAGAAAAATTTATCCTTAAATGCCAGTTTAATAATTAAAACAGCTTATTACAAAAAATATCTTGTCTCTCTGTCGAAAATTTAACAAACAAATGGTGGGCAAATAAAAACTCCCTAACTCTAGCTGTTAATTTTCCTAATTTATCCCAATATTCATTTAATGGAGGAGGGATTCCATTCTTTGTCTTCAATTATGACTTACTAAATATATGAATATCAACCTACTGTAGTAATTCCATCATATATTTCAATTGTTCACGAAGATTTAGTAGTACAGAACAAGCTGAAAGACTCCAACCATTCTTGTAAAATTTATACCGATGGTTCAAAATCGCCTGCTGGTGTTGGCTGTGCCATTTACATAGAAATATTCAAGATTATTTTCAGTACAAATTAAAATCAGATTGCTCAATATTTACAGCTAAATTGGTAATTAGCTAAAAAATTAACAGCACATTATATTTCGAACGATATGTAATTTTATCTGACTCACAGTCCGTCCTCCTCGCATTAAGACACTTTTCTAAACACATATATACCAACAGACTAATTGTAGATGCGCTTGAAAAGCTAAGAATTTTAATTTCTCTAAAAAGAATTGTTAACTTTGTGTGGGTTAAAGGTCACTCTAATATTTTAGGTAATGAAAAGTTGTTCATTTGGCTAAAGACGCTACTTTAGTGGGTATAGAGTACAACGAGTTGCCCAAATGGGATATAGTTTCTGCTAGGAAGAAATATGTTAGACATAATTGGGAAATTGAGTGGCAATCCTTTACTAACAGTAGCAAAAATACATACTGCAGTATATATCCAACTCTTTCATCTACTCCTCTAAGTGACAGAAGTCCCATCTCTCGGAAAATTTATACTATGTACGTTAGATGCCTTTTTGGACATGCTACAGTAAATGCTTACTTATAAAAAATAAAACTTTCCGAAACTGATATATGTGAATGTAATGGCAGTTATGACGATCTTAACCACTGGATGTTTCAATGTCGGTATAATCAAGAAGCCATAAAATTTTTATTTCAAGCCATCTCTCAAGAAGAAATTATTTTGCCGCAGAACGTTGCTTCTATTCTGTATTTAGGTAGTCGAAATTCAACTATAAGATCATCAATTTCATTGGAATTTTTCAAACGTACCAAACGGAAAATCTAAACTGCCCTCTTCAGTGTTGTTGTGTGAATCCGAAATGGTAGGATGTTAGTTGTTGTATTTCCCATTGTCTTTCCTTTAATGTCTTTTACCTTTAACCGTTGCCTGTATTGTTTGTGTTAAAAAAAAGTCGCTATGAAGGGCACCTTAGCGTGAAGGGTGTGTTCCTGTTCAATCATTTTTGTATAGTCACACAATAGTATTTTTAATGGGAAGGTTAGGAAATTGAGTGAATGTGTTGCGAATGAACGAACGGTTAGGAAATTGTTATAATTTGAAGGAAGTGTAGGAGATTGTTTCTATGTATTCTATATTCTTATACCTATATTGTCTGGCTAAATAGGTCTTGTACCTAAGGCCAAAAAAAATGTAAAGAAACAGAGAGACTACACAGAATCTAAGACTTTTTAATTCCCAGCAAGAAATTTAAAATAACAGTATTCGGCTGATCTAACAGCTTGCTAAGACAAAACGGCAAAATAGTAACAGACAATTGAGCCCTACGCAACATAATTGTATTCTAAAAAAAAATCTCCAAACATAAAGGGCTATAAAAATCGCAGATACCGCCCTATTCTGTTAGAAGTCAGATAAGCTTTTTAAAACTTTTTATAAGCTTTTTAAAACTTATCTGACTAGGGAAGTACTAAAAAACAATATAGACATCGAAATATTGAATTTATTATACATGAAACATCTCTAAAACATTAAAATTATAGAAAAATAATTATTGTGTGTGGAGGGGGGGTTTGCCGTATATTGTATCAATAATATTGCACAATTAATTGGTTCCCGACTAAAACTTGTGATATCAACATGTGGAATAAACAAACGGTGAGTTTTGTGGCTATCATATGAGTTGTAGCCTCACAAGGGATGAGAAAAAAAAAATAAACGCAGGTGGACGAAAGAATAATTTAAAAAAGAAATAAATACACTTATGAAAATTTAATAAATGATTTAAGGATTAGTGAACCAAGTAATTTTTAAAATATTGTGCGAAGAGATAGTACATTCTTTGATGATCTATCAACATTGGTTACACTTAAAATTCAAAAAAGAAATACTGTTATGCCAAATGCTATCTGATCAAGGCAGCGTCTATAAATAAAATTACGGATACCATGCTTCTGGAAATCATTTTGAAGATTTAAAATTCATGTGTTACAACAATCCATAGGAATAATTATAATGGAAACTTGCCAAGCTATAATTAACTGCCTGAAGGATTACATTAAGGTAAATAACAATATTTTAAACACAAAAAAATTTATTTTAAATATCTCAGTCTACTGTACATTCTATATTATTTTTGAAATAGTTACAAACAGTAGGAGACTTTGACTTGTTCATAGTCTGTTGTTCAATTGGTAGTTGAGGTTGCGCACTTAGTTGGACAGGACTTGGTTGCAAATTACTATATGAAGATGTAGATGAAAAAGTATTAATTTTCACAGAATTTCTATGTAGTGTTCCCATTTGATTTTCAAGTAGTATGTCGTTAAATGACTTTTTCGCAAAAAGTTGTTGCTGAGGCGCCATGTTTCCAAGTTCTACTAGCCCACGTAGAAGTAGTTTTTTCACAACCGGTTTGAGGTTATTCATAATCTTTAAGGGCTAAGGCTATTAATTGTTTTGACTCATCACGTTTTCTTGCCTACTTTTTTGGTGGTCAGTCCTCTATGCGCTGCTGTAAAAAACATTTATGAAATTTTTGCTTAATAGTAATAGGTTTTTATATTAAGAATTGTAATTGTAGTTGCCAACAACAGATGCTGAATTAAGAACTATTGCTAATGGATTCAATGTTCAATGGAATTTTCCTAATTACCTAGGAGCTTTAGATGGAAAGTATGTGACCATAAAAAACCTCCACATACAGGCCCATATTATTACAAATTCAAAATGTATTTTATTATTGTAATTAAGGCAGTTATAAATAGTAATTATGAATTTATTATGGTAGCTGCAAGAATAAATGGACGAATATCAGACGGAGGTGTTTTGATTTATACTGAATTTGGAAAATCAATATCTATAATTCACTAAAAATCCCAGAACCTAATCTATGATGTTACCAAATAATCAAAACATACTATCCTTTGTCTAGTTGGAGATAACGCTTTTTCACTAATAGAAATTTAATGAAACCTTAATACCCAAACAGGATTAACGATGGAAAAAAGAACTTTTTAATTATCGACTTAAATCATAGTTATGATTCCCCCCTTAAACTATTTTTCTCTTTATTCAAAAAATATAGATCACGCGAAAAAAAAATTATATAAAAAATTGTAGAAAATTGCATTTATAACACTTTTAATGTTTACAATTTTTGTCGAAAAAAAGGCAGTGATATGGAGCAAAAATGGTTCTCTTTTAAAATCAAGATGGCGGCTGATGCAACCGTGGAATTAAGTCTGGATTTTAAATTTAAACTATTATTAACCCCCCGCTAAAGGTTAAAATAATAAAATTTTGAGCAGCTTTTAATGCAAGGGCTATTATTATTACTACTAGTCTATGTATACTAAACGATAAATAGGACTACCACATAGATATGGACTTGAATATCAATACCGAGAACCATATTCCATGGATTCTCTTGACACCTTTGTCAAAAAAGAACTTAATTTAATATTTCGTAAAATCAATATCTGCTTATAATCTATAATCGGATAATGCGTTATAACATGATCAGTGAAACTAAGATCTTACAAGCGCATAAAGCTTTTTACCATATAGACAACACGGAAATTTCTCCAAATCCCATAAATAGACTATGTTAAAAATCTATTAATAAATCGCCTAACTCAAAATGCGCAATAACTTTCCTATTTGATGAAGTCGTAAACCTCGGTCACATTACATAAGAAAAATATTAGCTTTCCAAATAACTACCTATGTGAATACTATAAGCCACAAAATGACGTCGGAAGTGATCAGCACTCATGTCTTCGAGAAACTATATTTGGAAAACCAAAGAAAAAGACATTCCACATAACCAAACGTCAATATTAGTTGAATTATGTTAGCGACAGACATCTGAAGAAGAGATAAACCCAAATAGAAAAAAAAACAAACAGTGGGATACAATATATATCAGAAGAAAAAGATAAAACTAAATAGAAAAAAAAATGGAATACAACACACCTTGTATTTGTTTTATCAATTTTTCCCTTAGTAATTTTCAATAAACTTAAGATAAAAATAAAAAAAATTCTTGATGATAAGTATGTGAGAACTGGTATATTACAAAACAACATTCCCTGATAATAAACGTATGCTGATAATGCAGTGTTGGTAGGACATACTAAAAGGTAAGGTTAAGAACATACTAAAAGGTAAATGGTTAAGAACCTTTAAATATTTGGAAGAATTAACATACCATGAAGATAGATACCTATACAAATAAAATATTACTTTCGGATGCTATAATAATTATGAAAATTAATAGTTTATAAATGATGTGAAAATGCATGCAGCAAAGTTAGAGAAAAATAGATGACGTGGAAGAAAATGAGTGGAATATTATGTGACAAAAAGAATCCAATGAAACTTGTAGTAGATTGAATTAAATGTTGGTCAATTAAAAGAAAAATAGAAGCAACGATTGTGTTTGAAAATACGAATGCTTATATAGATGAATGAAGTAACGAAACAATGATAAAATTAACAATAAGTACATTAGGAGAAGTATAGGCGTGGCCTTATTTCTTGCTAAAATTATAGATTAAGATGGTTTGGACAATGTCAAGACGATAACTAAATGAAACGATGAATTGGTAATCTACTAGTTTCTGGTGATGGTAGAAAGAGACTAAAGAATAGCTAAAGAGAGAGACTCACGTAGGAAATGTCGGAAAAAGGGATAAATATTGGCATAAAAAGATAGAAGGCAAAATGTAATTAAGGAAGAAGTTTCTGCATAGAAATAGAGACAAATAAATTTATGATAACTTTTTAATAAGTTTTTTCAATAAGTGGAATACATAAATATACAGCAAATGCTGGAAAAATGTAAAATTCGGCATTCCTGCACTTTAAAAATAGGCACGTGAAATCAGAACGGAGATAACATCAAGAGCCAACGTCAAATAAAGATTTTAAAGCATTAAGACTTAATTTCTAAGGACTTGAATAACTCAAAAATTAGATTATTTAACGACTTAAATATAAAAAAAGGCCAGGCGTAAATGGCTGCAGATCATTGAGATCTAAGCTAATGGGCCATAAGGGACGAGGATTGCAATATCCCCAACTTGTGTTAAAACTGTATAAAAATTTTTAAATGTTAAGATTTTATTGTCAATAACCCTGTGAACATATGTAAACTTAAATGACTTGATGCCAGCCTCGGCTAATCTGTTCAATTCAGTGAAGTGGTCGGATTTAAATTCTGAGATATGTCAGATTTTTGTGCATTTTTTTATTATTTTTCTAAATGTGCCCATCTTCTAGAGATGTTGGCGACCAAATTGACCAATCTTATTTTATTCACAGCAGCTCTAAATAGATCAGTTGACATTAGACCAGTCCATTTCCTAAGATTGGCCAGCCGGGATATACGTCTACGCCCGGGGTTTCTCTCATCTTTAATCTTGCCCTGTAAAATCAACTGTAGAAGGTATCTATCATTACGCATAATGTAGCCAAAATAAGCCAATTTTTTGTTTTTTATGATGTTAATAATTTCTTTGTCTTTCCCTAGTATCAACTAGACTGTATATATGAGACCCTCAACAAAAGTTGGTAGCACCACATTTCAAATGTCTACAATCGTTTTATGGTATCTTGTGTAAGGCTCCAGCTTTATACTTTATTGAAGACACCAAAGACGTAACATTTAAGAATTTTTATGCGTATATTGGTACTTAAGGATAAGTTGCAGGTAATCTTCCTAAGGCTGTCGAAAGAGCTTCTGGCCTTTTCAACAAGAGTTTTAATTTTGTACACGTTGGCCATTTACAGCAATCCCATCTTCTGATTCGTCCAAGGCCTCTCTAAAGATGTTTTCAGAGTATATGTTAAATAATGCAGGTGACAATATGCAACCTTGTCTAACTCCTACTTCGACTATGAAGATCTCTGCAAGTTCATTTTTTAATGGTACTGTTGCTCTTTGTTGAAGATATAAGTTTGAGATCAGTCTTATATCCTTACCATCGAGTCCTGATATTTTTAGGATACCGATTAATTTCCCGTGTGGGACTTTATCAAATGCCTTCTCGAAATCAATGAAACATGCATACACATAGCAGTTAACATCCCTGGATCTTTGTATTAGAACTTATAAATTAAGTGCTTCCCTCGTTCCGAGTCCTGCTCTAATCAAAATTGAACTTCACTCAGGTTTTCTTCTAATTTGGTGTATATGCGCGAATTATTGACAGTAAGGAGAACTTTTAGTACATGACTTATCAAACTAATTAATCTATGCTCATCACATTTTCTAGTGTTGACTTTCTTAGGCAGTGGAATAAATATTGATAGTAGCCAGTCTTTTTATTAGTAGCACACTTAAAATTAGTACCCTGTTTACTAACAATATGATTGAACCTACCCTTTTGCGCAATAAAACGCCTAAAAGCTACTAAGAAAGACTAAGCTAAGATCAAATGTGATCTTCAAATGAATATTATTAGTAGCGATACAAACAAATATACAGACATAACCCTTAACTGTTTTCGCTCCTCTATATTTGCTCATCAAAAGCAAAAATGACCTGATAAGAATACTTCTGACTGAGTCACATGGAATTAGGGCAAATCAATCATATAAGGATTAAATGATTCGGGTGTCGAACGAAAACACGTAATGCGTCTTGACAAATATTTATAAATGACTACTTTGGGAGATAAGATCCAATAAGTACTGCAAAGATTTAAAATCTGTATGAAACTATGAACCGTGAAATATTTCAATGATCAATGACATAAATTTGTCTTCTTTAAGCCAAAAATTTTATCTGATTTTAAAATAAACACAGTGATTTCTGCGCCAATTAGCAATAAGTTTAACTAAATAGATACAGATTCCGGAACAAAAACTAAGCCTCATATAAAAGTTCATTTTCAGTGTTTTAATTAATTTTTCATTACCTCTTAAAATGAGTAAAGAAATTGCACCCTAATAAGTCAAATCTTATTATAATGTTCTTGCATTCTGGAAATAAAAAATGTCATCTACTTGCTATTTACATTTTTATTTTTACCTCAGTATTATTGGGACATTTCCTTTTTGCATTTTTACATTTTTATAAATTATAAGTATACAGTTTTATTTTGACAATGTAAAATCATGACATTATCACATTTACACAGATAAAATTTAATGAATAGATAAGTGTTGTTGTTGTGTGTTTCGGTGTATATAACTGCGAACACGGAATCCATTAGTCAAAATGAACAAGTCGTCGGCTTAGTGACACAAAAATGTATCTCAAAAATGACTACTTTTCAGGAGAGCATATTTAAGGTTTTTAAAAAGATGATTTGCATTTTGTAATGACCTGTAGTTTATTCTTACCTTTTTTGTTCCGAATTATTAAGCTTAGGAATGTTTTCATTGCCGTAATAAAATCATACGCAACAATGAATAAATTGTGTTCTCAAAATATCAGCAATTAGATAAAGTAGCGGAGATACATTTTTGTGTCCCTACCTGAAAAGTCTATTGAGACTTACGTGGGTACCATTTAATTTTAGAAAAGCTTAATCTTAATCATATTAGTCATTTGTATTGGAGTGTTATCGATAAATTTCGAGAGATGAACAAACTGAGTGGCAGGTATAATAAATAAAAGTACAATAGATTAAAATTTCTTAATCTCTACCTGGTCCGAAAACTTAACCACGCCATTTAAATACAAATGATTTTTAATAGGATTCAGACTAAGCTTTTCTAAAATGAAATGGTACCTACTTGTAATTTGTTGCTATAGCATTATAACCAATATTATAATATATAACAATTTACTAATAATAAAATAAAACTAATAATCGTAATTCATTTTATAACTTTTTATTGTTCTGACGATATTTTCTTGTGGCATTAAATACTATTTAAAAGTCTCGATGGAAATAACCACAATATTATTTATTAAAAAAAGAAACTTTATAAAATGTTTAGATAACGATTTCTGAATTAGATGGAGAAACGTCAATAAAGTTTTTTTTTAATAAATAGATTGTGGTTATTTCCATTGAGACGTTTATACCATTATTTAAATCATAAAATATTTTTTTTTAATTAAACATAAATTTTAAAAACATTTTCAAACAATAATTTTAATTATGTTAATCACTTTGCACATCTGATTGATTGTCCATATTGTTGGTGACCAACGACTTAAAGAAGAGATGATACTGGGAAGGAATAATGCCTTTATTACACAACTCTTGTTCATATCCTGATCCATTAGGTTCACTGGTAGAATATGCGAGGCACTATTTGAATGTATCACTTATGATAAGAACGGTAAATTATGAATGTGTTTAATCAGAATCGACATCAAAAAATATATTCTCACTTTGTTCATACCCTGATAAATTAGGTTCACTGGTAGAAACATGAGAGGCACTATCTGAATATGTCACTTGTTGTGATGAAAGCGCTAAATTATGACTATGCGTTTCATCATCTCGTACCGATTTGTTAAGAGCTAACAAAACTAACTTCTTCCCTCTTGAATCCATTATTGTGTAATAATAAAATTATAAAACAGTATTATAACGATAATTATAACAATCTCTACTATAATTAACTTAAAACTGATTCACGTGTTTATGTCTTCACAGTTGTAACAGAACTGGAAAGGCAACGGAACACCCTGATAAATATAATAAACAAATTATAAACTGATTCACGTGTTTCACAGCTATAACAAAACTACAAATACAACAGGCCACCCTGCTAAACATAATAAACAAATTATCAAATCCACAGTTACTACCTGCAACCACCATTCAGTGCAATAAAATTTATGCCACAAAAAGGTAACTCAATATCAGCTTATTTATAGTACGAAAACTTAGTATCACAGAAATGTAACAGCACTTACATTTCTGTGACACTAAAAGATTACTAAAAAATGTAGTTACGAAAACTCCTAATTGGGGTTTTAAGTGCCTGGAGAGATATAATTTTGTGTCACTCAATAGAACTCACTAAGGTAAGTTCAGTGGTGTAGATATCTCAAAACGGGAAAAAATGTAGTTACATTTTTGTGTCACTAAGGCGACGAAGTGTATGTAATACGGTATTTAAATATATAAAAGTCAAAGCCTTTTCATAAAACATGTTTTCCTTATATTTCTATTTGGAGATCTTTTAGGTCATTGGTTTTTGTCACCGTGACCATTTTGCTTCCACTATTTGGGACGAGATGCTGTAAAGCACAGCTCATATACTGTACCTACGCTAAAATCCCCTCAGTTAACCAGACCTCTGCAGCTTCTGTTAAGTAACATTATTTTCCCTTGGTCATGCATCTTATAGACACGATGGTGTTATACCTCGGAAGTGGGGAGCGCAGTAGTCGTACAACAAATGCTAACGTATCCTACGGCAGCTGTCGTGTGGTGTTTTGGTGAATTTTCGATTGAGCGTTGTGTTAATATTTATTTTGTGTGGGTAGGTGTGTGTATTATTTAATCAACAAACACATAGCTAGAAGCTGCCCTTACGTCACGTTCTCAGTTGAACCGCGTGTGTTTATTTGGTTATCCTTTTTTCACATGTGCCCTATTGTCGTACAAATTTATAGAATAATTCTTATTGGCCTATGAGACGCGCCGTATAACGTTCAAGGATGAGAATTTAACTACTATGTCCTGCGGGGAATCCTGCTCAGTATACAGCTCTCCTACATTTTTTCAGATAGGGACGAGTTTTTGGGTCATTTAAAAAAATTATGTACAAAAAAAATAGAATTGATGTAATATACAAGCAGAAAACGATTAAACTAGATAGGATATAATATAGCAAAGTAAAATGCAATGGAATATAATATAAATGTTATATACCATAAAAACCAACAGTTTTTAGTAATTTATTATATAAGTATACTATGGGGAATCACAAATTCACAAACAATTAACGAAAAGAAACACGTCTTAGGCCTATTCTTAGACTTCCAGGACGTAAAAACTTCATCTTGCTGGATGGCCCTTACCTTTCGTTAAGCTAATAAATTCCTATCTCTTCAATCGGACGATCAGGGTCAAAGTTGGGGACATTTTATCCACACCCTTTACCCCACAAGCGGAAGTACCCCAGGGCTCAATTCTTGCTCAAATACTATACACAGTGTACAATAGTGAAATCCCCGCCCGTAGCTTAGATCAGAAATCCTTCTACTGTATGTGAATGACACTGTAAATGCATAATTTAAAAGAGCACAAAACTATTTAGATCGTGTCATCAGGTGGTGCAATAAATGGAGAGTGACCATTGACCACAAAAGCCTCCAAAACTCAACTTATTTTATTCAAATCATCCACTTGTCGCAATGTGCATGGCCGGATAACCTTGTTAGGAGATGACTTTATTCTCAGAATCTCGGTTTTCTATTTGGGAGTTTATTTTAACAGGACTCTTAATTGGAAAACCGACATTCAAGATACCCTAGACAAAGTGAGAAAGAGGTTCAAACTCCTGGCAGCGCTGTCCAATAAAATGGCAGGACGCCATCTAAAATATTATTGCACACTAACAAAACCTATATTAGATCGCTAATCGAATACAAGGCATGCGACTACGCATTACTTAACAGCATCAAAATTAATACAATCGTGACCACCAAAAGAAAAACCCTTCTGGATTCTGCACGAGAAAGTGCAGATACTATCTAATAGCGCATATACATCAGGAAGCCAATCTAACACCAATTAAGGACAGAATCCTATCCCTCAGCATAAGGAACAAATTTTAAACACGTCCTGCAAACGCCGAAGGGCAAATACTCACCAGGGTCCCCAAAAGAAAAGTGCCGTTTTCTCCAGCTAAACTTCTACACAACACTGGACACGTACTTTCTGATGAGTATTCTGATATTCTAGAATCATTTCCCATCAAATATGGGAGCTTACAACTGCACACCAAAAACGTTGATAAATGGCCGTTCCTAGTATGGCTGGTAAAAAGTACCTCCTTCGATTTGTTTGGCCTTCTTTACCAACAATTCGTCTTGTGGGCTTCACCATATCGTCCACACCACACACATCACCTTCTGAACTCCAGCTTTTTAGCAAGCTACCTACATCTCCACAAGCATTCGACATCACGTTTACCATACCCCCTTCCTCCGAAAACAAAGAAGTACCCTTTCCTTGAAGAGGCACAAGTCTTCACAAGGTTAAAACATTGGTTAGATCAATTCACATATGGTGCCAATTACCTAAATGGTTTAGGTAGTAACGTAATCAATTTTAAGAAAAATATCAGATGAAACATCTAGCTAAACATATCGAAGTACCGGTTTAAGTAAATACTTTGTTTTCTGCGGATTATATTATTAGCTCCCAGTAATCCATTGTCTAGTGAGTTCATGAAAGGTAAGTAAAGCCAAACATGGTAAAGAAGACATAAATTTTATATACCATAAAAAACTAGCAGTTTTCAGTATTTTACTTTTAAAATTACTTTTAAACAATTTATTAAAGTACAAGAACACACGTAAAGAGTATTTCGTGTATATCTGATTGAGAATTCTTGTTTTCAGAGTCGATGTCCATTCGCCATCTTAGCTTTATGGGATGATTTTAAATTTTTAATGTGAAAGTTCTAGTGGAGTGCTCCTTGTTAGATATGTCATCATTTAATATGTATGAATACAATCATATTGCTGCTCTAATTTTATTAAGATATAAAATTAGTTTTTTTATTATTTTTTAAATTCATTAAATTAATACAAGAGTATTTTGTTTATGTGGATTTTAAAAATTATTTAGAACCTTTTATGTAAAAGGTTTAATACAATTTAATTGCAATTTTTAAGAAATATTTATTTGTTTAATACTGTGTGTCCAAGAGACCAAGTTATTCTATTAAACTATAAAAAAATATATTTTTATTTATTCAAAATTTTAATTTATTATTTATTTACTTTTAGTCTTTAACGATAACTTTTAGAGAAATAACTACTGTACAATTCAAACAGCACTAAATTAGCCTTTTTTTTATTTTCGGTGACATCGGTTTTCTTATTTTCAGTATGCTGTTTTTATGCCATATCTTTCTTCAGACATACGCTAATCTTATAATGGTAAATATGATGGTGTTGGGATGAGGTTTCATTTTTGGTCTTGTAACCGTCGTTCGAATGTAAGACTGCTCTGTACACAGGCACTTCCACTAATTTTCGACTTCTACTGATAAGCGCTGGAGATGGAAGACTTGTACCTAGTACTAGAGAGAATCTAGTTATATCACAGTGGATCTGGAAATAACTCTACTGTCCCTAGGATATTGACTGAAGGCCAACCTTTTCTGTTAAAGTGTTGATCTAGAACTGCTCCTGAACCAAGTTTTAGAGTGTTGATCTGAGACATAACCATTCTATAACGAAGTTTTGATTCGTAAGCTTATAACGAAGTTTTGATTCGTAAGCTCCCACAAGTGTTGATTGATCCGTTCACCACTAACCCAGAATATTCCTTTTCTTTAGCGTATTTGTGTGTATGTGTACTATATTTATTTTAATTTTTATGACAGTAACAGTATTTATTTTTCGCAGGTATCATCAGTTGGTCCTAACACCATCAATCGCCAATATTGAAATTTTATTTTTAATTTTACATATTTTTGTCTAACTTCTAATTATATTTTGTTATTTATTTCGAATACATTTGGATTTAAATGAAACCTATATTTTACTTAGTCTACTGTCTAACAGAGCAACCCGTCAAAACTCTTAGTCAATAGTACTCATAAAAAGTTTTTTATATTTATATATTATTTTATTGACTAAAAATTAACTCTGTTTATAATTACGACTGGTACGCGAAACATACTCATAATCATATAATACCGACTTACACTAACTATTGTGAAACAATATTATAATATGCATATCCACTCATTACACTTTCCTCTTTTAGAAGAAGAAACATTATGTATGTATTTCTATTTCTTATTGTATGTGTTTTGACAACGAAAAAGTATTTTCAATCCTTTTCCATCGCTGTAATTATTAATAAACACATTTTAAAGTTTGTTTATGGAACACAGATGGGTATTTATTCGGTATTTCTTTGATTAAGAGCTGCTTTAGAATATTTTGCGTGTCAATTAAACAGGAATTTTCGTCGTTTATGCTTTCGTTTATACCAAGTTGGTAGAACTATTGAAATTAGAAGATCACTTTTGGTGAGCCTATATGTAAGGCCGTTGGTTTCAGTGTTAGTACGAATTTTTCTCCTGATTCGTAATGTTTTTTCGTTTTTTGTCTTTTGTAATGAAAAAATGTGCAGTATTATAACAGTGTACAGTATATTTATAGTTAGAAGTTGGATTTGAGGTATTATAGAGAGAAGACGCAGCGTGGGTAGTTTGAAAGAACCGCAAAATTTATTGTACAAAAGTGAATTATACTCGAATGTAATGTGTCAGTTTTTACAAGAGTAACCACTGTTTTATTTCATGCCGTCTCTCACTTAAGGGATTTAAAGAACGGCTTTTCAAACAACGTTAAAAGACACCCTCATGGTTCCATTGCAGTTGAGTTTTTAAGAAAGTGCGTCGTTTTGCAAGTTTCAAAGATTGCGTCGAGATAATCCGTCCCAGGTCATGCCAGACAATTCTCGCAGTTGAGACGCAGTTGTTTGTATTGCAGTGAATTTGAGTCCAGTTCCAACCCCAGAAATTTTAAAGGAAAAAAATAACATTTAGTGAAATTTAGGTTTTTTTGGTTAAACTTATAAAGTAAAAATAAACATTTTTTACCAATAATTGCTTTCATGACAATTTAAAAAAGTGTAATAAGTAAAATTAAATAAATGTTAGGTGTGACCAGCTGTCATATTAATTATTCTCAAAGTTTGATATTGAATATTGACATCTGACAGCTAGCTTTACTTTCTTGTCAATTGACCCATACCTAATCATAAATTAAGATCTTGTTTTGTTTTGCTTTTTAAAAAAAGGGTAACCTCTCTGCTTAGTTCCTTTTAAAAATGTATTTTTTATTTGTAATAATTTATTTTTGCTACAAAATGTCGTCGATTAACAATTGTAAGTTCTTATAGTACCTTCAACTTCTAGAGCTTGTAAACTGATAGCAACATGTAAGTCTGGTTTTGGTATTTTGTATTTATAATTTATATTTGTAACTGTTTGTGATGAGAGAAGAATAAATACTTATTTAATTTCTTTTTTTAAACCAAGTGACATCGCCGTATAATAAACAATATTTATTACGAACAAACTGCAGCTGTGCATACTGAGTTGAGGATCAACTAACAGACGATATAAAGATAAAAAAAGTGTACGACAGGAATGTATATTATCCCCATTATTCTTCAGTACATATTCAGAGCACATTATGAACCTAACGCTAACGGACATAGACGAGGAAATACTTATCAACGGAGAACGATTGAACAACATAAGATACGCTGATGATACTGTCATTTTTGCAGACAGTCTTGAAGGTCTGCAAACACTTGATTCCAGGGTGGCAGAAGTAAGTAGCAGGTTTGAGCTTGATTTTAACATCAGAAAAACCAAATACATGGTTATAAGCAAAAATAGGATACCACCTGGTCAATTACTAGTTAACCAACAACCTGTAACACAAATCACCAACTTTTGTTATCTGGGTGCAAACTTAAATAAACAGCGGGACCAATCGACGAAAATTAAGATAAGGATCGAGAAGGCAAAATCAGCTTTTGTCAGAATAAAAAAAATCTTTAACAGCCACGACATAAAATTGGAAATAAAAGTTCGTTTACTAAAACAATACGTATTTTTCGTTCTTTTATATAGCGTAAAGTCATGGACCTTAAGTAAAGCATCACTAAAGCGACTCGAAGCATTTGAGATGTGGTGCTATAGAAGCATGTTGAGGATTTCCTGGATAGACAGAGTTACCAACGAAGAAGTACTACATAGAATGAATAAGAGCGAGAACTATTCGTAACCATAAAACGTCGCAAACTAGAATACCTGGGTCATATATTGCGCAGTGAACAACGATATGACCTACTTCGGACCATACTTCAAGGTAAAGTGCATGGAAAAGAGGTCCCGGACGGAGAAAAATATGCTGGCTGCATAACCTGCGAAAATGGTTTAACTTAACCGCTACCGGACTTTTCAGGGCAGCAGTTAACAAAGTCAGAATAGCCATGTTAGTGCCCAACATCCGTAACGGATAGGCACCATAAGAAAACAAGTAACCTTTTTTGTATTTTTTAGAAAAGAAAAGCCCTTCTTTCATCCAGCAGAAAGATTTTTGTAAGCGGCATCCATTTCAAATAGTTTGGAAACCTTCTTGTGTTGTTTGTCCAAAACATCCCTGTAAGTACCCTTTTTGATTATTTTTGTAGTTACCCTATTTCAGTCCCCTTGTTTCATTCACTTGTCTACGGCCAAGCTATACAAAAAAAAAAATCTGAGTAGCCATTCGCAAACGTTCCGGTTTGTTTTGCTTACCCTATTTCCAGTAATTTCTGCCCTCAATTTTCAACCTTTTTTAATGATCCCAATGTGGTGGACAAAATAATCGTTACATTATATATACTATTTATAGTATTTATAAACTTAATTTTACAAAGAACGTTCTATACTACAACCGTATATAAATTATACGAACAAGCTATATTTTGCCAAGAATGTTAATTTTAAGATCTCTAAAAAGATGCAAAAAAGTTTATCACTTTTACTCTTAGGCTTTTCCCTAAAACATTCCTCGAAGGGGTGAAAACGCAAAAAATGATTTACCAAGAATACGCAGAAATAATTGTTTCAAATGAAAAATGTAGCTGAGATAATTTTAAACAAATTTTAAACAATGTTTATTAGCACTTTTTGTGTAAAAGCAACCGTTCCCTTGAAGCTTGAAAGAAACAACGCTTGAAGCGACCGTTGGTTTTAAATGTCAGTTACGTGCGCAAAATTAATGTTCAATAAAATTTATATCAGCTCAAAGGTAAAAATTGGATGTCTTTTGATTCAAGTGTCCTATCGACAAAAATCAAAACGCAATTTTAAGGTTAATAGTTCGGCTTTCGTATGCAATTTTTGTATGTTTCCGCAAATAAACTCAGATTTTATAAAGGTGTTAGATAAATAAACGTGGTATGATTGTTGCCATTATTTCTGATTCTTATGAGATCAATACAATTTATACCTTACATTGACTGGCCACTACAAAGTTTCGATTACTAGAGCCTAACCTTTAAAACAAATGTGAGGCATTTGTAATACGCTTAAGAAACGCTGGATTTAAACTTTTACATAAGAAATAATCTAAAACATTAATTTTTTCTTTAATTACACTTGTACGTTTTTCGAAAGAACCAAACTTCTGTTATAAACTACTTCCAAAATACTCTTCTTGGATGCATTTCCCGTGGCGCGCGATCGTTTGTAATGTAAAACATTAAAGTCTGCATTCTGTATTCATGTTTCAAATGCCTCATATTTGGTGCCACAACTCAAAATTAAAATTTCATGTTGGCGGTTCTAAAGATTGATCTCTAAAAGTGGAAATTTTGCTACGACTGGTCAATAAAAGACATTAATTAAATTGATCTGAAAATAGTCGTAAAAAATAACAAAGCTCGCGCCACATTTATTTATTTAACACCTTTATAAAAACTGAGTTTACTCTCGGCAAAATACAAAAACTGGATATGTCGCGCGCGTAACTGACGTTTATAATTGACGGTCGCTTCAAGCGTTGTTTCTAAGAGAATGATTCACTTCAAAAGTGATTACATAAACATTTTTTTTTCTAAATTATCTTAACTAAATTTTTTATTTAAAAAACTTTTTCTACGGCGCACAGATTCTCAGACTATTTTTTTTGCGTTTTTACCACCCTACGAGGGGGGTTTTAGGGGAAAACCCGGGAGTAAATATGGTAAACTTTTTTGCAATTTTTTGTGGTGTCAAAATTTATGATCTCGGCAAAATTCAGCTTGTCCGTATGATTTTTAGGGGTCAACTCAATGACGACTGGACCATATAAACACTAATTATAATACGAAAGTGATAGTTCGATATTTCTATTTAATATGCACAAAGAAAAATTATTGTGTGCTAAAATTCTTGCGCTGCTACTATATAGTAGTTCAATATGTCATTACAATGTCATTTAGAAATTTATATTTAAATTTGTTTCAGAGTTGTCTGTTATAACTTTGGCTACACCTACAGCTACAGCTGTATATTTTGGGGCTAGGTGTTGTTAAATCACAAATAAATCTGTTAATTCGGATCTAAAATTCAGGCTCTTGGCCCACGTTGAATCAACCTGAATATTTTAAACGGGTATTCCCATACTAATACTGATTATTCAAAGTATGTAGTTCACAACTTTGACAACATATTTTGCAGCTTTTAAAGAAGCAACAAAACAAATACTAATTGAAGGACAAATTTTTATTTTGTTGAATTAGAAAATGGAAACTCATCGCAAAAAAATGAGTTAGTATTGAGGGTAATATAAATCGGTAATAAGATAACTAAGCCTAAAGAATAATAAGTTGTAAGAAGTTGGCGTAAGAGATTGTAGAGAAAATGCAAGGGAACATCCGGAAAAGTAGAGAAAAATAACAAAGTTTTTGGAAGTCAGGGCGCCACAAGACCTGTTGTGTTATTGTATTATATAATACATAAAAGATAAGACAAAGGTATTACACTTACTTATTTTACAATAACGCAAATATTAATAAACACAAAATATCAATAAAACAGTCGTAAACATTTATTGTTAAGCTCGTTATTCTTCTTCTAAATCTGCCTATCTTCTAGAGATGTTGGCGACCACATTGACCCATCTTATTCTATTGAAAGCAGCTCGAAATAGATCAGTTCATGTTAGACCAGTCCATTTCCTAAGATTTGACAACCAGGATATACGTCTTCGTCCAGGGCCTCTCTCTCAATCTTGCCCTGTAAAATCAACTATTGAGGTCGGCATTTATCATCACGCATGATGTGGCCGAAGTAAGCCAACTATCTAATTTTTTACGGTGTTAATAATTTCTTTGTATTTTCTTAGCCTCTAAAAAATAGTTAAGTTACTTGTGTTGTGTATATATGAGACCCCCAACATAAGTCGGTAGCACCCCATTTCAAATGCCTCCAATCGTTTTATGACATCTTCTGTAAGGTTTCAATATTCTATTCCATAGAGGAGGAAACTAAAGACGTAAAATCAAAAAAAATCTTATGCGTATATTGATACTTAAAGATAAGTTGCGGAGAATCTTCCTAAGCCTGTTGAAAGAGCTTTTAGCTTTTTCAATACGAGCTTTCAAGTATCCTTAATATTGCAGCCCAAATAGCATATGTTTTCCACTCTTTTTAACGTTGTATCTTTAATTGTAATTTGGGTGTTTATGCCGGTGTTTTTACTAATGATCATTATTGTTGTCTTTTTGCAATTTAGTTTTAAGCCGTATTTGTTTCATGATTCTACAACGTTATCCATCATCCTTTGGAGCCCCTGCGCACAATCGGCCAGCAATACTGCATCGTCTTTATATCTGATGTTGTGTATAAGTTGGCCATTTACAGCAATCCTATCTTCTGATTCGTCCAAGGCCTCTCTAAAGATGTTTTCAGAGTATGTGTTAGGTTAGGTTAGGTTAGGTTAGGAAGAAAGGAAGCTCATGTTATGATGATAGGAAAGCCAGGAAAGGACGGCACTTTTCCACAAAACTACAGACCTATTAGCTTACTATCACCAGTAAGCAAAATAGCGGAAAGAGTCTTATTACATAGACTAAATAAAGAATCGCTAGCTTTGGGATCTATTTCAGAAGCTCAGTTCGGTTTCAGGACCGGACATTCAAGTGAACTACAAGTTTTGAGGCTAACAGAATATATCACTAAAGGTTTCAACGAAAACATGTACACAGCAACGGCGTTCCTCGACGTGAGTAAGGCTTTTGATAGTGTATAGCATCAAGGTCTGCTTTATAAAATGAGCAACCTAGGCTATAGTGAAGCGATGACATGTCTTCTTGCGTCATACCTAGCTAACAGAAGGTTCAGAGTTCGAATAGGTTCAACCCTATGTGAACTAGGGACCCTGGAAGCAGGTGTGTCCCAGGGAGCGGTGTTATCGCCTTATCTGTACACTATCTATACAGCTGAGACTCCGACAGACACGAGAACTATGGTTAGCCTATAAGCGGACGATACAGCCATAGCAGCTAGCAGTAGAGATCCAAACCAAACTGCCAGCCACCTACAAAGCACTCTGAAGAGGTTCCAAAGATAGTGCATAAAGTGAAAAATTGCACTAAATCTGTATATAACGGCCTGACAAGACACAGGCCGTTATATGCAGACACAGGATAAGGAGACCAGACAGGGAAATCACTATAGGAAACACCCCTGTAAAATGGACGAACGAGGCCAAATACCTCGGAGTCATTTTAGACAGAAAGCTCACTTTCACGGAACACGTATATACAAATAGGAAGAAAAACCAAACAACACAAAACTGAATAATCAGAGAAGCACTGAACTTACCTCAGTACGTTCCACTGAGGTATTTATTCAGGGACTCTGGACAGAAAAGAATCCTAAGAACAATGGACGAAAGAGCAAACACCATTTTTAATGGTCTCGTAAATCATCCAAGCAGGACATTAAGAGAGTTGACAAACCACGACATAAACACTAGAAAGGTACATAAACGGCCAAAGTAACAACTCATTGAATATAGAGAAGAAGGATAAATGAAGAAAAAAATGGACACAGAGCCGACTACAGAGTATATTGGACAGTGAGCACCAAAAAGAATATAGTATATAAGGACAACATACACCAGGATGTGTGCAGGCACTATACACCCGGGAATGCACACCCCACCACACGCACACTTAGGTTAGATTAGGTTTAGATTAGAATAGGGAAAACAAAAAAAAACACAAAAAAACATATACACGAAGTGTGTAAGAGCATTATACACTTGGGAATGCACACTCAATAGTTAAGGTATTAGCAGAGATAGACTTAGTTTTAAAAAGCAAAAATTGCTCACTGTCTAATTAATGTCATGTCATCTTCAAGATAAACAAGAACACCCGCTACATCACAAAATTTACATAACACAAATAAGAATGTATAAAAGGCCCGTCAGGCATTCTATACCAGCCACCAGGCATAGGCCCTTCAGTCAGATCAAATATTGATCAAACGCGGACTCTCAGCATCGAGGTCATGTGCGGCAAGCATGGGCTCGGTGGCCAGGACTCACTTCTCGAACACCCAGCCGGCGAGGAGAACAAAATTTTTATTTTGAAAAATCGGCGACTGAGTGAACGAGCACACACATTCTTTTCCAGACAGAGAGCTGTCGGTCTAGACCGATGGCTCTCTGTCCAGACAGAGAGCTGTCGGTCTAGACCGATGGCTCTCTGTCTGGAACACACGCTTTTTTTAGGGACATGAGTCCCGAAGTAAAGCTAGAGTAACTTCTATAGAGTCAGTAAAGTTAAATAGGGAGAAAAGCCTACATGTGTGCTACCCCTACAGTTAGGTGGCCTAACCACAGTCATTAAAAACAGAAGGTGTCTCATTACCCAAGACACCTTACGTAACATTTAGATCATAAGCCTCCTCACGTAAGTCACACGCTGAGGAGGGGTGGAGAAAAAGCCTGGGGTCAGATAGGTACCACCTCTACTAGTGAGGTGTGACCGGTTTGATTTTTGGACATGTGGATCCCACTCTTACAGTGGTATACACATGTCGCTAGGGGTAGGGTTGATCGCCTCGCGTGATTGTGTGTGTGTGTGAGTATGTGTTAAATAATGCCGATGACAATATGCAACCCCCTCTAACAAATTTTTCGTCTATGAAGATCTTGGACAGTTTATTTTCTAGTCGTACTGTTGCTTTTTGTTGGAGATAGAAGTTTGAGATCAGTCTTATATCCTTATCATTGAGTCCTGATATTTTTAGGATATCAATTATTTCGATAGATCGAACTCGTTATATTGTTTTCTAAATATCAATATCAATAGAAAAAAACTTGCTTAAACAGTCAGATTTTATAGTTCTATAAGGTTGATATATTAGATCAGATGGCATGTTCTACTGATCTAAAATAAATCTGATTTATATAAAAGCTTACGCAAGATTGTTATATCTTACAAACTTCTTAAAAATGCAGTCAGAACTCCACATTTTAAAACCACCTATTTATGGCTTATTTGTCGTCTATATATTTAATACAGCATTTTCTTGGTTGTTTTAAAAGCTCTTTATATTACGTTGTAGCGAATTGGCCTGCTACATAAATTCTTTTATACTCTTGGATAAAACTAACGGTAAACGGAGTTTCTACAGGAAAATATTAACGGTTTTCTCTTTAAGAGTTAGTTCCATTGTAAATCTCTTGCATTTTGTCAATATTTTTTCCTATTCTAAATTTGTATCCTTAAATTTTTCAACTCGCAAATACCTTTAACTAAAAAGTTTCAGCAAACAACTTGGTTTGTTTTTATTTTATGAAACTTTATTTTGATCAACCTACAGCTTCTTTGTTTATTTTTAAACTGTTTAAATTAAAAATGTTACAGTAAACGGTACAGTGCACCAGCGCGAAGCTTTATATAGTATACTTTTTTTATAGTTTAATATAGTATAAGTTTTTTATATTTTTAAAATTTATGTAATGTTTATAAAATTGAATAAAGCTTTTTTTATTTATTTATTACTTAAATTTTAAACAAACTATATTATAATAGTAATTTTGCCTGCCGCATGCATCCAATCAATTGCCATCTACAGTCATTCATTAAATGTAAAAAAATGGAGTGTTGCACTTAGGAGTGCCGACAGAAGTGAATACTTTTTATAGCGCGTTATTAATAGGCGAATAAATGAATTTTTATGTATGCTTATTATTGAATTAAAAATATATTTTTTTAATCATCATTTTTAATTTTATCTTGTATTTATGTTTAATAGCTTCATTCGTGGCGCAATAATTAATACTATTTAGACAAACGCACATCATTAATTGCATAGCTATCAACAACTGAAAAACGTGAAGCCATCACAAACGTCTTAAACAATACGCTTCCTTCATCCTTGATGTCATGTAAGGTTAAATTGCACAATTCACATCTTCTGTAAGAGCTAAAATTACCGCAAATGGCTACCACATTCAAAAATAAATACATAATGTCCGAAGCATCTCTAAAAAACTGCCGCAAACGTCTTTTTTGAATAGCCCTCTTGGTCACCTCATTCTTGCTAATTGCCTTTATGAATGCATGCATATTCACAAATGCCTTTATGAATGCATGCATATTCACAAATGATTTTAAATCGACACCTTTGTTTATCCTCAACATACTGCAACTTTGAATTGATAGCCCAGATAGTCGATAGATTGTACTGTTCCGACATTTTTTAAATGAAAGTAAGCACATCTAGTTCATTTGTATTGTATTGTATTGTATATTGTATTAACGCTCTTCTACCCATTTAATGAACTTGTCGTATTCTTTTTTTATAAGCCTCTTCTGATTTTTGTGGTATTAACCACAATTCTGCTTTACTGTTTAGGTAATCAATGTTAAAACTCATTTTTAAGTATTGTTCTGAAGCTATTTTCTTGTGGCATTGTGAATTAATTACTATTAAACTGGGAATAAGCCACAATTAAAGATAAAAATACGTTTATTGACGTTTCAATTTCCACTTCAGAATTTAATACTGTCAAAGGGTCTAAACTTTGCTATTACTCAGCCATCCGTTCCAAAATTAGACATAATAAGCTCAGTGGAGAAAATATGAGAACGATTTCCGAAGTGGAAATTGAAACGTCAATAAAGGTATCAATAAACGTAATTAATTCATTTTTAAGTAATATGTAACAATTTTAACAACAGTTAATGGCATGTGACAGATTGCAATTATTGTTTTTCTAATCTCTATAACAACGAAAGATATACTGATGTTCTTCACATACTTAACAATTTTACATTATTCTTACGCTTATTTCAAATTTTTGTAGTAATAATATATGCTTTCAAAATGTACTAATAAAAAATTACCTTAAAATATTCGTGGATAATATATATCAGTCAGTTTATAACGTTCTACGCCGTCTTCTGATTTCCAGTCTCCATTTATCTCGGTCGTTCCAGAGATTTTTTTCAACTCCCTTCTCTCGTAAGTCTTTATCGATTCCTTCTCTACAACTTAATCTGGGTATATCTTGCCTTCTTCTTCCATGCAGTGTCCAGTTCAATACTTTTTTTGGTATTCTGTGTTCATCCATTATTTGGACGTGTCAATACTATCATTTACATATGTAATGATACTTTTTATAATGCTGTTTTAGATTTTGTGTTTGTTTTCTTTGAAGATTGTGTTATTCCATAGTACACTGTTTAATTGTCTAATAGATTGTCTTCCTTGGTTATTTCTATGTTTAATTTCTTCGTCTAATTTGCCATCGTTGGTTATTTGTATGCCTAAATATTTTATTTTTTACAGTGATTTATTTCTTGCTGTATTTCTTCCAAAATTAGATTTTGTTCAATTCCCCCAATGTACATGTATTCAGTTTTCTTGACATTTACTTCTAGCCCTCATATTTCGTATTCTTCGATAAGTTTACGGGTAATATATTCGAGGTCTTCATAATCTTAGGCCATCACTATCTGGTCATCTGC
The DNA here is from genome assembly GCA_918026665.1 of Diabrotica balteata. NCBI lineage: Eukaryota > Metazoa > Arthropoda > Insecta > Coleoptera > Chrysomelidae > Diabrotica > Diabrotica balteata. Next base: position 84,569,257 of record OU898282.1, on the reverse strand, counting down.
AAAACTCAGTGTGTACAATATTGCGTCGTTTAGAGGAATTCCCATGTTTCTGCATTTTCTTTTCCACGTCTTCAGAGCTTGCTCTGAGTAGATCTTGAACAAAGTAGGAGACAAGCAGCATCCTTGTTTGAGTCCTTTGCTAAGAGTGAAACCCTTGGATACCTCCTGACCTTTCTTTATTTTACTTATGTTGTTCTTATAGAGGTCTTGAGCAGCCTTGATTAAGGTTACAATAATATTTGTTTTCCCGAGAGCTTCCCAGAGTTTTTGTTGTGGTACACTATATTAAGCTTCTTTAAGGTCCACGTAGAGGAGATGTATTGGTTGATTTCGTGCTACTTTTTTTCGATTAGTTGGGTAAGAGTAAAAGATGGTCAATAGTAGATCTGCCTGCTCTAAGCCGGCCTGTTTTTCGGCCTTCATATCACAGAATTTATCTTCCAATCTCTTTTTGATGAGTTTTCCGTAAGCTCTTGAGACGGTGCTAAGGACTGCGATTCCTCGATAATTGTCACATACATCTTTACTTCCCTTTTTATGTATTGTCGTGATAAACGATGTCCTTTCCTCCTCCGGTATACTCTCTCCATAAATACATTTTTGGAAAAGGCTGGCCAGCTGTTTATATAATTTGCTTGTATCGTACTTGAGTAGCTCTACGGGAATATTGCCAGGGCCTGGTGATTTTCTATTCTTTTATCTTTGGCATACTCGTGCTACTTCTTCGTCTTCGTCGTCAATCCTAATTGCGGAAGCTATTGTATGTACTTGCACCTCTGATTGTATTTGTAGTGTTTGCAAATATTCTGCCCTTTCTCCCACCAGTAGCTTTGCGAAGTATTCGTCCCATTTATCTAAGCTGATCGGTGTGCTAATGTCTTTAGTCCTATTTTGTCGAAGAGATCGAACTATTTTCCAGCTTTCGGTGCTTCTGCTACCCCCCAAGTAAGTGTTTATTCTGGAGCAACTTCTTTCCCAGCTTTCGTTTTTCTTCTTAGTTATCGCACCTCGTACGTTTCTTTGGGCTATTCGATATTCGGCTTTACTTTGATTTGTTTTTATATTTAAGTGTTCGTGGTATTTATATTGTTTAATCCTTATTATTTCTTCATCCCACCAATATGGCTTCCTTCGTTTGGTTTTTTCATATTTACCCAAGGCTTCTTCTGCTGCACTTTTGAGACATTCTTTTATGCAATTGTAATGGTGCTCAACACTATTAAAGTTTTCTTGTAAGAGCTTTTCATTGAGTCGCTTTTTGTACAGTGCCTTTGTGCTTTCATGGTTAAGGCTATTCAAGTTGTATTTTATTTCTATTGTTTTTTGCTCTTGTTCCTTATTGTGTTCTTTTTTCCTATCTAAACTTATGGGCAATATTTTAGCCTTTACTAGGTAGTGGTCGCTTCCACATATGCTTTTTCTAAACGCTCTTACGTCTTGTATATTAAGCTGCGTAGTTTGTCGTGCAATCACATAGTCTATAATGGATTTCAAATTTCTTGTTTGTTGGACCCAAGTAAATTTATGTATTTCTCGATGTTGGAAAAAGCCGTTCAGTATTCTCAAATTGTTTTGTTCACATAATGGTGATTAGCCTATCTTCATTGTCATTTCTAGTATCTTCTCCGAACTGACCAAGTATTTTATCTTTAACTTTTTTGCCCGTTCTTGCATTTAAGTCTCCCAATATAAGTATTTCTCTTGATGTTCCTATTTTTGATATTTCGACTATAGTTGCTCAAAGAACTCTTCTTTATCTTGTACTAAAGCGTCTTCGTTTACTGCATGGATGCATAGATTCGTAAATAACTGATCTTTAAAACACTTGCTCGATCTCTGCGCCGTCGTGCTCGAAAAATCGTGCGTGTTTTAAAGACCTTAATATCCACTTGTACTATAATACGCTATATTTTAACACAAGAGTTTATTGAGTAATTACAGATATGCAAAATCCATTTATTTTAATATAAATACAAATATAAAACTAAAAGTTAGGCTAGTTTTAATTATAATATTAATAATAAACGGTATATATGGTATATAAACGGTTATAACATGTATTGTGCTGCTATGAGTAAAATAACCAAGTTGCAACAGAAAATTACAACATGTTATTTATTATCGTTCTGTGTATAGATGTTCTGTCATGAATAGTGAATTTCTTTCAGTTAATTAAAATTAACTTAACTTTTAGCTTTGTGTTTGTTTTATTTGTTTGTGTTTATATTTAAAAAAATGAATTTTGTAAATCTGTAAAATAGAATAGCAATATGCTTTATTATCAATCAAAATTGTACAAAATTTTTTGGATAAGCTTATAAAAGTTAAAAAAAAGTAATAACAATAACAATTAAAATTTAATACAATTACATAAATCGTCGATATCACAAAATACAACATAATAAAATATACTAACCATTGCAAAATGTTACTATATTGCAAATTTGATAAGAAAACCTTACGAACGAGTTTACGAATAAGTTTAAGCTGCGGCATGTGATACCCAAATATAATATAAAAATACTTTGTTGCTTCTTTCTAAACGTGTACTTTCTTAATTATTCGTTAAGAAACTCTTTTAGTGAATAGTAAGGTCTTTCAGATAGATACCTTTTAGATTAGAAGCTTTTGTCAATTTGCGGAACTTAAGAAAAAAAGTTGTAGATTTAAGTTGCAAAGGGAGATGGTTGTGTAATTTTTTGCCGAATATAATATAGATTTTTTGACTAGTTCAGTGGATGGGGTCGGTAAATAAACATCGAAGCTTGCATTTCTAGTGGAGTAATCATGACTAGGTCTTGCTGGAAAAACTAAGACACTAAATTTAGTTCCTTCGGAACACATCTTATTGCAAAGTAGGCTAAGGCTAGTTTGTTATTTAACAAATCGATATAAAGGGACTATTTAAAGTTGCTGTCTGTAATAATAACAAAATTTTACAGAACTAATTATACTGATCTGGCTGTTGTTAAGAAGCATGGGTTAAAAAGCTCTTTTATAGGATAATGCTACTGTCTTATACACGTTAAAAGAGAGTAAATTAGAGTCGGACCAGGTTTTTATTTTAAGTAGATCAGAAGTTATAATTGAATGAAGAGTCATCAGCAAAAAGAAAAGAAAATTTCCATTGATTTTTAAGTTAGTGATGTCATTTATAAAGATACGGCAAAGTAGAGGATCCAATACTTAACCTTGTGTACTCCATATACAATTCTTTCCTCACTAGGGTTAGTATAATTTGGTCGAACTAGTTGTTTCCTATTCCTCAAGTAATATTGAAACCAATTTTAAAAAATACCTCAAATTCCGTAGAAATTTAATATTTTATCAAAATATCGTGATTTGCACAATCAAAAGCTTTGGCATAGTCATAAAAACAGGGGCAGTATAAAGTTTATTTTTAGTACTTTATAGACCTCATGTAGTACAGAAAACATAGCATCGCTTGTAAATTTATTAGATAAAAAGCCGAACTGACTTTCTGATAAAATGTTGTTTTCAACGAGAAAGGACATAAGTCTTTTCATATTGTTGGTTAGAACAGGTAGTAAGGCAATAGGTCTATAGTTGCAGACATTAGATTTATTACCACCCTTATAAAGGTGAACACTAATGACTATATTTAAACATTCTGGAAATATACCTTTTTTAAAGGAATCGTTAATTAGTAAGACCACGACTTCCAGTACATTATTTGTAAAATTTAAGAAAATTTTTGTAAACAGTCCATTCGTACTACAGAAAGATTTGCTTTTTATACTACTGATTGTTTGGATTAGTTCAGATTTAACAACTGGTCTTATAAAGAATGAATTCGAGACTTTATTTATATTGGGAATATAGGAAATAAGATCTTATTGTGGTAAAATAGCTGATGTTACATTTTTACTCAAATTAACCCGGCGCCAGTGTGCTAGACTAAAATGTAAAAACCTGTGTGGTGGGGTATCAGATACCTCAAATTAAAAAAAAAATTGAAATAAAAATAACACATTTTTAGAAAAATTTTATTGTGATTTATATTTCAACATATTATAACCAACTTAAATCAAAAGAAACTAGTGTTTAAAACCAAATTGCAAACTAAATACATGAATATTTCAAAAAAGTCTCATTTTACAGCATAAAAAAACGTTACACTCATTTTTTGTCGATTATAAAAAAAAGATCAGAGAACTAGTAAGAATAAATGAATTAAAAAAAAAACATAACATTTAGAATACATTTTAATTGTTTTTAGCTAAATAGCAAGAATCACAATGCACCACTGAATGCTCTAAACATATAGCTTTTTTAAAAATCACACAATTATAATAGGTCTTTCTGTCATTTTTTCTCGGGCAAACATTACATCTTTTGGCTACTTTCATTCGTTTACCTGATTGCACTTCATCATTTGTTACAGTTCCTTCAGGATGGACTTGTAAATTTCGCGGAAGCCTTAAGTTGGTAGACCGAATTTGTTTGTATTCTGTTAGTAACTCCATTGCTAATAATTTCAAAAATTTCCCTCGTTTTGACTAAAAATCGCCAGTATTTTGTTGATAAATTACTCTAGCATATATACCTGCACAGTTGAGTATCGTATAAAAAATTGTAATGGGCCACCTTTTGCTATTACATGAAACATCGTATAAAGCCGACAATTCATCTACCACATCTACCCCACATTCTGTAACGTTATAAAAAGAAATTATTTCTGGTTTCTTACTTTCGTCAGAATTATCGTCAATATCAGGAGTGTGATGTAAGTTGACATTAGAAGAACTACTTTTCCTTTTTTTTGATACATGTGAAACTAACGTTATACTCTCTTGAAATCCGAATTTTGAGGAATAGGTATACTGGCCTGTTCCTAGATGTTATAAAACTTTCAGGTATTTGCCTTTTGTTTTTTCTTACAGTTCCAGTAGACGTCAGTTGATGATCTTTTAAAAGCTTCAGCATCAGCTCATAACTTGTGAACCAATTATCGAAGTTATCGGAGTTACAAGTCGCAGAACTACGTCGCTAGGTTTATTGCTCAATTGGAAGGGTCCCTCTGGCTGCAATCCCACGTATAGTTCTAAATTCAAAACATAATATGATTTTGCATTAACGAGAGCGAATGTCTTTAATCCGTATCGTCCAGGCTTTTCCGGCATATACTGGCGAATACCACAGCGGCCTCTAAATGCCTCTAGCTTTTCATCAATAGTAAGGTATTCGCTTGGCGTATATATATCTTGGCTATTTTGCACAATTTTTTCGAAAATTGCTTGAATGGCAGTCATTTTATCAAGTTGTTTCTTTCTTCTTGATTTTCTATATTGTCAAAATGTAGACAAGTCTGTAAAAAAATAAATCTTTGTAAATACATCGTCTCACTAAATAAGCTTATTTCGGTTCCATCGGTAGACCAAAGATCTTCTAAATTAAACCGAGCAGACTTGAACATCCCAGCCAAGTACAAGATTCCAAACAATGCTCTTATTTCAGTTAGATTGGTTTCGCGAACTGCATACTGATGGTTTTCATCGTAGCAACTGGACTTCCTGCTTATTTTTATATTAGTCTAAGTTACGATATCATCCGTCATACTAGGTGTAAAAAGTAAATTAAAACATTCTAAGGGAGTTTTCGCCATTTTTGCATTTCGTTTTACACATGATAAATGCGTAATGATATTTACTGAACGTGCTCTTACATTTATAGAAAAGCATGTTGAAGACCATTTAGTGACGTCTTTACCTACATAATGTTTCTTTTGACTCTCCTTTCCTTGCCCCAAAAGTTTATTTTCGATTTCTATATCAGCCACCGACTGTTCTAAATCAATAGCATCTTCCTCGCTGTCAGAGTTGTGGCTACTGTTGTCTTGATTGTCGGATTCGTTCTCGCTTGCAGATCCAATTACTACATCACCGTCTTGAGAATCGTCCCATAAAGCTTGAAGCCTCGCCTGCTCCCGTTTATATCGATAAGCCATAATCTGAACAAAAACATAAATAATTTATGTATAAAATTTTACATTTTCATTCAAAATAAATAATTTCAACGGATATTATATAAAAATGTGAATGCCCAACTCAAACAATACTACCATAAATATATTAACTTACCTGTGTGGTGGGGTATATGATACCCCAACGACGTTTGGATTAAAACAGCGATGCGTGCGTTTACTTCTAAAGTAAATCAACAACTGCGAGACCTCCTTCAAGCTTTTAACAAAAGGTACTGAAATGCCTGTCACGCTAATTTACCGATAAAAATATTGGCGCTAATTTTAAAATCACTGGTATATGTTATACCCTACTACACTGGCGCCGGGTTAACAAAGTACTCATTTAGATTTTCAGGGTTTAGAAGAGAAAATATTTGAGTTGTGTTAGTTTTATTTTAAAGATCGTTTATTTTGGACCAACTTTCCCTTGCAACATTTTTAGAGCTTTCAGTCGATTCTCATGGTACACTTTTTTAGCTGTTTTGATAAGTTTTACATAGGCTTCTTTGTACTTGTATATTCAGTAGCAAAGACGTTGGTAGTAAATTTCTTGATGCACAGTTGTGAACGCATATTCTTGGCCGATATGCGGATATCCATGGTAGTCCAAGGTTTGTGATGTTTTGACTTAATCGTAATTAAAGGAAATGCCTTATTCAAAATACAAACAAGCTTATGTAAAAAATTACTGAAATTATAGTCAATGTCCACAGAGGGATAGTGCCATCCAGAAGTAAAGCATAAATTTTGAAATTTACGAAAGTTCTGGGCTAAAAAAATTCTACCTAAATGTTGGGTTTTCGAGGATTGTTTGTTAGGAATATTAAACTTGGTAGATACTGATTCAATTAATAATTGTAAAACGTACATCAAGGGCTGAGAAATCTGAGAAAATATAATCAATTATGGTAAATGTTGTTTTTGTAACTCTTGTAAGAGAATTAACGTACATTTGAAACCATACGATTCGAATATATTGACCAAGGATACTTGAGTAGCACAAACAACAACGTTATTACTATTTAAGTCACCGCATAAAATCTTTTTGCTTTTATTGGGCAGATCGTCTTACAAATTTAACAGGTTCTGAAAAAATAGTTTCGTGGAAGAGTTAGGTGATCTATAAATGCAAAGAATGTATAAAATAAAATTCTTGTTATAAACCAATGAAAACTTAAAAAAAGTATTCCTTCAACAGAAAGTCATATTTTGTTATAGGAGAGTAATCATTATTTGTAAAAAGAATTAGGGCGCCACCATGAGTTAAACTAGGACGATCATATGTAGTAATTGTGGTATATCTTTTTACAAAAAAGGCTCGTTAACTTCAAGCCAATGTTCGGTAACCGCACCTATCAGAGAAAATCCTAAATCTTCTAGAAACACAAATAATTCATCTGTTTTATGTCTTATAAAACAAATATTAATCAGAACCATGCTAAAGTTCTCATCACTATAAAAATGTGAGGTTTCTAGTTCCATAGAACACGTCATTGTTACTACTCAATAAACTCTTGATTAGGATAAATATTTTTAAATTTTAATACAGTTTCCCAGCGTTTTATTTACTAATCATCTGTCTTTTTATTATCAAAATTATTAGTTGACACCACTGAACCTTTTTTAAGCAGGTAAACAATAGAAGAAGCATGTATATTTATACGACTTTTACTGTTGCAACCAATTCCAGCAGATTTAAAATATTTAAATTTTTTATCAAGTTAATTTTATTATAAGTATTATGTACTACTTTATTACAAAACGACATTCTTGACAAAAAAAACGAACTCTTCTATATAAAACAATATAAACTGCAGCACAGTAGGACTCAACGGCAGATATGATACTTTGGCAATGTAAAGGAAAAATGAGTACATGTTAGCCCATATATTTAAACATCTTTTTCGACTCATATTAGATATCCTCAAACACACACTAGTCTATCTGGTACTCCGTTTACATCCCGGTGAACAGGTTGCTATTTACAATTTTAAAGAAGAATTAAATCTTTTGCAACTCAAATATAAATTTTATGTTCTTAAAATATCTAAAATTAATGTGAAAATGTCTGTCTAGACATTTCGACAAATGTATTGTGGCATTTGGATATAGAAATATTACAAAAATATATCTTGAACGTCAAATGTTTCATAAACATGATATTCATAATCATTGTTTGGGTATGTTTTTGCTAAATAATACAAGACCCAATCTCGTTTTAAATGTATTAGTATCTCTTCAGTGTAACAACCATGCAACTATCCCAATTTTTTGCAAATGTGTGAAAGAAAATTTATTAGTATGTAAATAAATATAAAATGTGTTACTAATTTTTTTAATTATAACTTTGTTAAAATATTCTAATAAAAAAAATAAAAGTTGGCTTTATTATATAAATTTGTTGAGAGTCACCACCGAAAAACAACAGCTTAATAAAATTTGTAAAGGTCTAAATAATAACCAGCGCTTAATATCGGACTAAAACTCCTATAAAATCCAAAACAACGGATATTTCCCGACAACTTAAAAGTTCCAACATAATCTGCATTGTAATTTATATTCACCGAAAATTTTAGACATTTTTGAGACTTGTCAACATTGCCTGCAATCACGAGCCACCGCCCCAACAGACTTGTCCGTTAGATGAAGAGAAAGAACATGTACCGGAAAACGCGTAGAAAGAGATAGGAAATTTAGAGTAAAATTGTTACGCAGACTCCGGTGATATGGAACGTTGTCAGGGAAACCGACCGCCAACTGACATCCTGCTATCCTGATCCTGATCCTGATTCTGAGACGTGTCTTTTGACGAACACGGGAGACTGAACAGCGAAATGAAGGTGATGAGGAGAATATAAGCCGGATGTAACCGATAAGCTGTGGTAATTTATGATTAAAACAGGAAAAACTGGGGTGTATTGAAGATTGGCAACAAATGTTAAAATACTAAAGCAAAATTTAATTAGAAATAAGATTCCTTACAATATCTTTTTCATCGGAAAATTTAACTTAATTTAGACCGGCTGTAATGGAAATGAAACATGATTTTCACTTCCATCTACTTTCGATATTTTATAAAGTATAAATTCACTTGTATTTAAAGTATAAAAGCGCTACATCCACTCAATAAATAGAAAAATATAATAATATACAGATGTGGTACTGTTTATTTGTGAAAAATTGTTTGTTTAAAATAATTAATTTTTAAAACCATATTCGATTATACATAAATATTATCAATTTGATTTCGTAAGCTGTCGTCTGGCAACCACTTGTTGATACTTGTCCATTATGTATAAAAAGTTTATATAAAAAGGAAATTGCACTAGATAAATTTCAAAAGTACAAAAACGTGTAACAGTAATTTAGTATTATTTAAAAACGAGCTATGCTTAATAACAAAGATATGCTACATTTTTTGTTATTATATTGCAGAACTATTTTAAAAAATGCCGAAAGAGAAATTTTGTACAATATATTATAATGTAGGTACTTATAGATAGCCAACAGTTATTGATAAAAATCTAAATACGATATACATGTTTTTATTTCAGATTAAACAAAGAATATAATTAATAAAGGAAATTAGGTCATGATAAAATGTAAAGAATATTCTGACGAAAAGTTAAAAGGAGAAGAATCTGTGGTTGGTGTTGAAACTAGAGTAAATAAGGGAAAATTATAATTATCAATAAAACAAGAAATATTACGAATAAGGTCCATTCACTTAGCTCGGGATATTTTGACAGATTCGTAGTCGGAAACCTACAACACAAAAATTCCTACCTCGCAGTATTAATAGTTCAAAAATATACTTACTATTGCAGGCGTCTTATATTGAAAAAAGAAGAACTATTCGGAATAGTGTAAGTGTATACTAGACCCATAAAATTTTCCCTGTATATTTAACTCTGGAAGTGCGGACATTTCTACCAATCCTATAACCGCAGACGGGTCATTTTTGACCCGTATGATCTATGTCGAAAAAGTAACAGAAACCTCTAAACAAAATATCATGTATTTATTATATAAAAAATAATGGTAAGAAACAAAGTGAAAAACTTATATAAAACATTACTAGATACTGCTCTTACCTACATAATACCTAAACATACAAAATATTGAGTTGAAGTGCATTTTTTACAGACTGTGGCATGCGTGGCTTCACAGCACGCGATTTGATTTCACAACGTTTTCGCTTTTTTTTGAGGTTCTTCGATTTCATCTAAGATTGAAGCTCATTTGACAGCTGCTCAAGTCTCTGCGAATTTTTCTGAGAGTTCTTCTTCTAGCTTCAGAATGAATTTCTGCGACTTATTTACGATTTATTCAAGGATTTATAGAAGATCCAGGCATTAATTTTGGCTAAGTATAGTAAATTGTAAAACGTGTGAAGTGGCCAACGCCTAGACGATCTTCTTCTTATGGTGCCTATTCATTACGGATGTTGGACACTAACATGGCTATTCTGACTTTGTTGACTGCTGTCCTAAAAAGTCCGGTAGTGGTTAATGTAAACAATATTTGCAGGTTATGCAGCCTAGATATTCTTCTTCCTCCTGAACCTCTTTTCCCATGCACTTTATCTTGAAGTATGGTCCGAAGTAGGTCATATCGTTGTTCCTTGTGCATTATATGGCCCAGGTATTCCAGTTTGCGACGTTTTATGGTTACGACTAGTTCGCGCTCTTTACCCATTCTATGTCATACTTCTTCGTTGGTAACTCTGTCTATCCAGGAAATCCTCAATATGCGTCTATAGCACTACATCTCAAATGCTTCGAGTCTCTTCAGTGATGCTTCAGTTAAGGTACATGACTCCATGCCATATAAAAGAACGGAGAAAATGTAGCATTTTAGTAAAGGAACTTTTATTTCCAATTTTATATCGTGGCTGTTAAAGATTTTTTTATTTTGACGAAAGCTGATCTTGCCTTCTCGATCCTGATCTTAATTTCCGTCGATTGGTCTCACTGTTCATTTAAGTTTGCATCCAGATAACAAAAGTTGGTTATTTGTATTATACGTTGTTGGTTAACTAGTAATTAATTAGGTGATATCCTATTTTTGCTTATAACAATGTATTTGGTTTTTTTTATGTTAAAATCAAGCCCAAACTTTCTACTTACTTCTGCCACCCTGATGACAAATGTCTGCAGATGCAGTCTGCATTCTTCAAGACTGTCTACAAAAATGACAGTATCATCAGCGTATCTTATGTTGTTTAATCGTTCTCCGTTTATAAGTATTACATTGTCTATGTCCGTTAGCGCTAGGTTTATAATGTGCTCTAAATATATATTGAATATAATTGGGCACAATATACATCTCTGTCGCATACTTTTTTTTATCTTTATGTCGTCTGTTAACTGATCGCCAACTCTAACAGCTGCAGTTTGTTTGTAATAGATATTGTTTATTATACGTCGTCGATATACATCTCTGCTGTTTAGACCACTTGTCTACACGATGCCTTCACTGAATACTTGCGAGATATTTGGTCCACTACATCAACACCACATTTTATCTCATTTTAAAATTTAATAGCTTCCGGTATCTTTTTCTCAGTGGATGCTACTTGGACATCTGAGTGCATTGCACTAAGCATGATCACATTTTTATTGCGTTTGGTCTGATAAACAGTCAATGAGATATCACCTGTCTTTGGAAGTATTTTACTGTACACATTTTTTTCGCGTATTTCACACAAGTGGAGATCTTACGTCGAGCTTTATTCATAGTACCAAGGAGACTAGTACTATTCGCTTTTAAAAATTCAGACAATAAGAGTGACGTAAAGAAATTTTTACACCTAATATTTCTTTTTTTTTTTTTAATATGGTTACATATTTTTTTTACCACATAATCACCGACGCGCTCGTTATTTGGTCTCGCTTTGTCTATCCGTAAATACGGAAAAGCATTGACAATGTAGTTTGTGTCTTTGTCCACGGATATCTAGAATTTTTGACCATATTTATCAAGTATTGAGGCAATAAACTGAGTTAACCTACACTTACATTTTGATGAAAAAAGTTGCTCATCGACAGTGATATATCGTCTTGAAACATAGCTGCACTGTGAATTTGCAATGAAATTGTACCAAATGTCTGACACCAATGCAAACTTGTCGTTTTTTTATCTCTACGACCTGACATCAAATCTTAAATATTTTATTATTTCTCAAAATTTGTCTATGACATTGCTGCTTTTACAAAGCAATGCTCCACTTCTCGGACCATAGCAAATCAAAATGTATAACTTTAGCATAAATGGCTCCTCATACAAATGTTATAGCTAGAAATAATTCTAACTCTTCTATTATTAGACACCAAGTGTTTGAATAAACTCGTCGCGCTTCTTGAGTAATACAGTCGATAATGTTTTAAAATTTTATCGTCAATAAGACGTCGCCAAGCATGTTTCATCGACACGGCCGGCGTTTGGCATATAGTGTAGGCCCAGAAATATCTTTGAACGCCTTTTAATTTGTTTTTATTCCAACAGATGCATTAGACAATACTTTGATCTTAAAAACGTGTACCATCAGAAGCTATAATTTCTGATTTTCATTATACAACATTATAATAACATCCTGCTACTCTGACCGGTGGTTGACTACGGCCACGTTTACTTTTACCTCTGCTTCGTGGACAATGTCTCCTGTTTTTTACGGATAGTCTGTCGTTATTTACTAAATAAATACTTTCTACACCAGAACAACAAAATACATAAAAGTACGAAATAGTATCATCTTATAAAATTAGCTCGATCGGAGAACAATACGGCCTCAGCATTAACGTCAAGAAAACAAAAACAATGATTGTCTCCAAAAAATCCATCCATCCATCCGTGGCTTTAAACGTGAATGGTAACATTATCGAAAATGTCGAGAAATTTCGATATCTAGGGTGCTGGATAACGAAAGATATAGATCCAGACATAGAAATAAAATCGCGAATTGAACAAGCAAGAAATGTCTTTTTAAAAATGAAACAAATGTTTACGTCCCAAACACTCAATCTCAAAATCCGATACCGAATGCTGAAATGTTACGTTTACAGCACCTTACTATATGGAATGGAGGCCTGGACCTTCAAAATCAACTCACTAAGGCGTTTGGAAAGTTTTGAAATGTGGTTATTTCGAAGGATGCTGAAAGTCCCCTGGACAGCGCATATGAGCAACGAGCAGGTCCTACACAAGATGGGTACCGACAGAGAACTCTTAAAAATAATGAAAACACGGAAAACCTCATATTTGGGACACATATACAGAAATGAGAAATACCAGCTACTGCAGCTTCTTATAGAGAGGAAAGTAGAAGGAAAACGTGTTCCTGGTAGACGGCAGGCGTCCTGGTTGAAGAACATTCGTGAGTGGACTGGTTTGGATTCTCAATCTTTAATAAGAAAAGCCAGGGACAGAAATGATTTTGCTGAGGTTATCGCCAAACTTCATTGAAGACGGCACCCAAAGAAGAAGATAAAACTAGAACATATATAGACCTTCAACAACGATACTATCAGACTGAGGAACTGTCAGTTCCGTGTCGTCATAGGACGTAGAATCATCTTGGGCTGGCTGTTTCTACTCTTCGTCAGATGAAAAGTATAATACTTCGCCTTCTAATATCTCATTAATTGCATCAACACGTTGTTGATGAGTCAAGGGTTGATTATTTATAGCCACGACACTTTATAAGCACTCAATAAAAGTAAGAAACACGTACTAGCACTTTACTTGTTCAAACTCGACTGAACGACGCACAGCGTAGATCTATGTTGTAACGTAATTACAGTATCCCCTTCATTCAGACGGTATTGATGAGTCAAGGGTCGAGTATTCATAGCAACAACACTTTCACAACAACAAAACCAATACAATCACAATAAAAGTAAGAAACACGTACTAGCACTTTACTTGTTCAGACTCGACTGAATACATAAATCTACATAATAAAATACGTTAGATAAAAAAGGCAAAATCCTGGGTCGTCCAAAACTAGTTTCTGATAGAAATAATAGTAGCTTAGGATAAGTTTGCAAAAAGGTCGACGAAATACTATAATAAAATACGGTTTAAGTACGTATGCTTAGTTGTGTAGTAATTTCCAGCCACTTCTAGTCTGTCAAAAAGTAACTAACTTTCAAAAAAAAAGAATTACTAAGTTCATTAGTTGGTTCGGACTGGTATAAGCGAACCGACTATAAAAAGAAATTTGAAGAAAGCTGAGAAACAGGAATAAATAAGCCCCCACCGGAATTATTAAACGTTGGCAATGACGAGGTATTACATATCATTATATGAATTATCTGAAACCAAGGAGAGATTTTAAAAGTTGGTCTTTTAAACACTGGCAGCCTTTTTAATATAAAGGGAGAATGGGTTTGTTAAAATAAAAGCCGCATGCAGATATTATTATGGGGAAATACAAAAGTAAGTTCCGACAAGCAATTCTACAAATCTACCTATCTAATCTAAGGCAATAACAAATTTTTAACATAAGACAAACGCAATATTTTATTTATATATTATAGATACTCTATTCATGCTATATTTAAATATTTTTCATGTATAGACTTTCGAAAGCACAACGATATTTTAAGTGGGTCAATGATATGCAGTATATTAACAGATGTAGGTTAGCAGGAAAAGCATCAAGCAGATGTTACAAAATTTGTTCACCAAACTTATTTTTATTTCATCGACGGTTTTAGAAGCACCCTTGAAATGAAATAAGTGTTTTTATTGCATGATGGTGTGAAAATAATAAATAATTTGGGGTTATTAGTATTATATTTTTTATATGATGTAAGGTTTATTTTGTGTACCGTTTTTAAATAAAACGAGCGGTTCGAATTTATATAAATATATTTATTTATAACTTTAAAGTTCGGTATTCTCTTATCAACTAAACTTAACTCCTAATTCCGTTACATATATATACCAAAGTATTATGTTCGAGAATATTCGAGACTAGTCCCACCTCTAATTCGTTATTCGATGGGTGGAATTTTACAGCGCTTTGATATATCGCGGAAACTTCTGGGTGCTTCGAGATGCGACCGTTAGGCGAGCCGCGTTCGTAACACTGCTCCCCTCTTAGATCTGAGCGTCCCGATCAGGAACTCTATCTATAGGCCCAGGATGGCGGAATCTACAGGACTCTCCAGCTCCGCATGAACCCCTCAGAAAGAAATAACAGTCTACTGTCTTTGAAGGACACGATCTCTTTGGATTAGTGCAACACACGGTAACTCTTACAGCGGTTTCTCGGAAGATCACTTCTAGCATGCTTCTGACAATCTTCCAATCCAGATTATCTAGTGCATGGCCTATCTTGGGTAAGGCCAAATTCTTAATGTCGTAATTGCAGACGATTTTCTTCAAATTAGTTAGAGCACACCATATATTCTCGTAGGTTGCCCTGTCTGTATACGACTTCCTGGTCACCATATACAGCAAAGATCGAGAACCATCTTCTAATCTCAGTACTCTTCCAACTTTAGGCTGCTGGTTTTTTAACTCGTCCAAACGACCGAACTTCTTATAAAATACGGATGAGATTCCTTTAGTCATCTCAAGATCTTGGGCAACACAGTGGGCTAGAGTGACGTTATGCGGAACACTAAAAAGATCCTGCTGAACTTCTGTCGTCACGCCGAATCTAGCACTCTTTCTCTCTGCGTAATTTGACATAAATTCATTAAAGCTTGGTCGCCGGTCATCTTCGATCTCATGTTGAAGGGTTCGGACTTCTTCGGTTTCATTTGAGCCAGCATAAGGTGCAAGACGATTTATGTGAACTACTTTTGGTTTACCTTTCGGCAACTTCTTAATTCGGTATATTACGTCATTTATTCTCTTTTTAATTTCATACGGACCCTCCCATTGTCTTTGCAGTTTAGGAGACAAGCCACGACGACGTTGTGGATTATAAAGCCAAACAAGATCACCTACTTCATAGCTTTCATTCTTGCATCGAGAATCGTATTGATCTTTCATTCTATTACTGGCTAACTGGATGTGTTGTCGGGCAAGTTCATGAATGCTGTTCATTCTTAACTTCAGACGATCGACATAATCTTCGCTTGCAACATGTTCTTCGGAAGGTCTGCAGCCAAACTCTAGATCGCAGGGCAAACGAACTTCACGACCTAACATCAGGCAGGTTGGAGTCTGGCCTGTAGTTTCATTCACGGCCGAGCGGTATGCCATTAAGAATAAATGAATGTGCTGATGCCAATCTCTTTGATGTTTTGATACAACTTTGGACAGGTGTTTACCCATCGTTCGGTTCATCCTCTCGACCATTCCATCTGATTGAGGATGCAAGGGTGTCGTTCTGGTCTTATTGACACCAATCAATTTACAAACGTTTTGGAAAAGGTTTGACTCGAAGTTTCGCCCTTGGTCGGAGTGGATCTCCAAGGGAACACCAAATCAGCTAAAGAATTCTTTAACAAGTACCTCTGCAACGGTAGCAGCTTCTTGATTTGGTATCGCATAGGCCTCAGTCCATTTCGTAAAATAATCCATGGCTACCAGGATATATTTATTTCCATCATTCGTCTCTGGAAGTGGACCTGCAATGTCGATTGCTACTCTCTCCATAGGACTACCAACATTGTACTGTTTCATGGGTGCCCTCTTTTTACCAACTGGACCATTACTAGTTGCACACAGTTCACATTTCCGGCACCATCTTCTTACATCATCTTTACAGTTTACCCAATAGAACCGTTCTCGAACCTTTTGCAGAGTCTTCGTAATACCAAAGTGTCCACCTGATGCACCGTCATGCAACTGACGCAATACTTCTGACACTTTACTTTTAGGTACAATCAACTGAAGCTTAGTTTCTGTACCATCATCGTTCTCAAAGGTTCTATACAGAAGATCATCTTTCAGCACTAGGCAATTCCATTGGCTCCAGTAACACTTGACTTCGGGACTACATGCACTAATGTCTTGCCAAGAAGGTCTTTCACTTCGTCGCACCCAATCCAATACTCTTTTTATACATGGATCATCTGCTTGGGCGTCTTGTAGCTGTTAAGGCTGCCATTGGTCATTAATAACGGTGGTTCGCCTAACAGGGCAAAATCGTTCTTCTAATTCAAGACAATGATTACGATTTGCACTGTATGGCCGTCTTGATTGAACATCAGCATTTGAATGACTTTTTTCAGCCCAGTGCTCGATCTGTTCTAGCTTTCTGACTGTTGTATTACTTTCTTGCACTTTGTGGCGAATGTGACCTTCGTTGTTACCATTCCAACATCTGGGTTCACGTTTCTTCGGCATTATGTTACGAACTACTTTCCGTACGATTTCCTCTAGACGTTTATCGTTTCGTTTGTTACTTTCTTCAGAGGTTCGTACTTGATAGCTCCGTGAAACTCGACTAGCTATCTCATGTTCCAAGGCAATGGCGAGCGCTTCATCTAAAACTTTTGGTCTTGCTAGTCGTAAAGCTTTCTGTAGTTCACTGTCTCTCAACCCATTGACGAAGGCATCTACAGCAATTTCTTCCAAAATGTTGTCTGGTACCTCTGGATAGGCCAACAGCGCTATACGAGCAATATCCGCTTCAAATTCTTGCAAACTCTCACTTGCTCGTTGAATTCTACTTCTTATTTGTACTTTGTCGACTTGTGGTAGATGGGCATCTCCGTAACGTTTGTCTAGTCGAGTAAACAAGGTCTGGTAACATTTTTCTTGACCCTCAGGAATCGATCTTAGGATATCTGCAGCATCACCTCGTAAAGCAGTAGTCAAGGAAACAGCTTTTTCTTGTTCTGTCCAATGATTGGCTGTCGCAATAGCTTCAAATTGTCTAAGGTATATGGACCAAGAGGACTTTCCATCAAATGGTGGTAATTTGAATCTCATATTATGTGTCATTTCGTCTCTAGATGATTCTTCTTTCACTACCGGATCTAAAGCTACCGTATTAATTGGTGGTAGCACTTTCGTGTTAGTTATCATGGTCTCTAGCTGTTTGATCTTCTCTTCTACTTTATCGAATGTTTTAGAAATTTCTTCAAATTTCTCATTGTTCTGATTACATATTTCTTTAATAATTTGTGAAGTCTCGTCGTTTTGTCTAGCTACTTCTTTAATAATTTGAGACGTTTCATTGAATCTTTCATCATTTTTTTGGAAGTTTCTTCAATCATTTGAGACATTTCATCGAATCTTTTGGAAACAGTCTCGAATTTATCATCATTTTTTTTAGAAGTCTCCTCAATCATTTGCGAGACGTTCTCAAATTTACTATCATTTTGTTTCGAAGATTCTTCAATCATTTGTGAGACATTTTCAAATTTCTCATTTATTTTTGTTAACACTGTTTCTTCTGATGATTGAAACTGGAATGTCTCTGGGTCATCTCCATTCTTGTTAAGAACATTCTTCAGTCGCTCCTGGAGAATCTTCTTGGACCCGCTGCAGTCTTCATCGCGTTCTTCTAATTGCTCACGCAACTGTTTTACCGAGAGTTGTACTAGCAGCATCTTTGTACAGGCACACACGTACTTTTATAAATGTTCTTTCGTACAAAGGTCACTACCGAACTACGCGGATGTTCCCGACGAACAATACTTTTCAAAAGTTTTAAAGTCTTTTTCAAAAGTCACTGCTGGATTTATGTTGAAACTCCACACCGGACACCAACTGTACCGTTTTTAAATAAAACGAGCGGTTCGAATTTATATAAATATATTTATTTATAACTTTAAAGTTCGGTATTCTCTTATCAACTAAACTTAACTCCTAATTCCGTTACATATATATACCAAAGTATTATGTTCGAGAATATTCGAGACTAGTCCCACCTCTAATTCGTTATTCGATGGGTGGAATTTTACAGCGCTTTGATATATCGCGGAAACTTCTGGGTGCTTCGAGATGTGACCGTTAGGCGAGCCGCGTTCGTAACATTTGCAATATAATAAGAAAATAATTAAGGAAAAGGTAAATATATGTCACGTTTAGTGTAAATAGAGGTAACTTTAATGATAAAGTCTAAAAAAATCTGTTACCTCTTGCGAAGAACATACAGAACATTCCTAAAACTATTTTTTTGGTGGTCTTTCTGGAATGTGATAGCCACACTATGATGGAACACTGGATTTTTATGGTTAGATGGTATAACCGTAATATACGATAGCATTACACATTTTTAGTTTTAAGGATCATTCTCTAGCTTCATAAGGACTGGCGTTGTATGCCAACGTACAATTCTAAAGGTTGAACTCTAAAATTTTAAAATTATCTTAAGTTTTGAGAAGTGTTTGGTTAACTTAGATGTATACAATATATCCATAGGTCAATTTTTTTTTTGTTTAAATGGCATATGCAAGTGCCATACAGCCAGTCACAACATGAAAATATTCTACGCAGAAAGAAGATTGTGTAGTACAATATAAAAAGATAATATAAATTTCAAACTTAAGTAGCATTACAAATTTTAAGCATTAAAATTATTATTAAGGATAGGATAGAGATAAAACATGGACACTCATTTCTCGTCTAGGGACCCATCAACGTCTAGGTTCGATGTTAAGATTATCCTCTGATTTAAAGTTATTATTATTATCCAATTATTTGGTGAGTGATTAACAACTAATAAAGCTATTTTCTTTATTTCCAGTAAATTCTCAATTTGCTCAGTGGTATTAATTTTATTAAAATATATTTTGTGATCTGCTAAGTCTACAACTAAAAAACAATTAAGAAATAGGTATTAGCGGGATGTTTAATCCAGCTGAGAGCAATTTGTGACACTGAATATGCGTTTATAGAATTATTCTTTACACGGTTTTTAATGGGCGTTATAATGTTTTTAATCAGTTTGATTAAGAGTTCCATGGCTATTAATTCTAGTTTAAGAATGGAAGCTTGCTTTTCAGGAGTGCGACACGCGATTTTGCGGCAACAAGATTTGATCACAAGGAATTATTTACATATTGCGCGACTATATAGATACAAGCATCGTATGCAACTTGACTTGCATCACTACATCCATATAAATCTATGCTAAGAATGTCTAAATCAAAAGAGACGAAACGGAAAATTTTGATATGAGCGATTTGAGCTAAATTTTTATTAAATTTCTCGCACTGAACTTTTATGCATAAATTCATTATCGGTTTACTCCATAAAACCTTTATCTGTCATAGTTCTTGCATTAAGAGTTTTCCCTTCAGAATTAAAGGGTTTACCCAATCCAGGGGGTCAAAACAGGAACTAATACATGAAAGAATTGAACGTTTTGTAATGCGGTTTAATTTAGTAGCGTTATTTACATCAATTTTTAAATGATCTGATTTTAAATCCCGTTTTAAACCCAAAATTTTGCAAAGTGCATCATCAAAATTAAAATCCAGTTCCACAGCGTTTGATCAGAACTTTAAAAAGGAAGGCAAATTAGAAGACCATGTATGTAAAGCCGAACCATGCTGGTTCAATATTTGATTTAATTCTTCATAAAGTACTTTAAGCTTAGAAAATTGATCGGTTCAACCTAAGATATCGTTCAAATATGTTTGGGGTAATAAAACGCTAGCTGCTAACGGAAATTGATTGATTATTTAGTGCAATATCTTTAAGGACGCGGGTAGCTAAAAATGGAGAACAATTTTGTCCAAAACTGAGACCAAACAATTCAGTGCATTTAAAATCCACAGAGGGTGCATGTCTCCATAATATATTTTGTAAATAGCGGTGTTTGGGCGACATTTCAATTTCTCTTTATATCTGCAGTCGAAATAAATTTAAATGTCCTAAACCGGCCAAGAATATTAAATAAATTATCCTGTACTTAATAAACCTTTAATTTAAGATCATTCAGCGAATATCCCGAAGTAGATTTGGCAGAAAAGTCATATACGACGCGAAGTTTCGTGGATGTTGCCTGTTCTCTAGTCACTGCACGATGTGGTATAAAGTATTTTTTCTTCAAACGTCAAATTAATAATGATGGCATTACTTATCTAACTTGATCCTGTCAAAGTTTGATGTCTCCGCCGGCAGCCGTTTTTTTTTCATTTCTTTAGGGCGGAGGGAAAAATGTTGTCATGGCAAGAATATGAAACATGTCACAAAGCAACAATACAAATATCATTAACAACAATTAAACATAATTTTTATTTATAGTAATATTAAAAGTACAATTAGTTAATAAGGCATTTTCAAAATTGAAACCGTGCAAAAATGTTCCCGACTCTTGATACGCATTGGTAATTTTTGATGATACTGATGGTCGAGAACAACTTTCAGCAATTATTCCCGATGTTGGCGGCTTGCGAACAACAATAAGCTGTCTTTAATATTTGCAAACAACTGTCAAACAACTGTAACCAGGGAGACGCAAATCCCAGCGACGACTTAATTATTTTAATTTCTAGACGACTTTGATAGTTGTCACAGTTAATTTCGAGTAAAAATAGCGTATGAATTGTACTATTTATGGTTGAAAATTGCTATGTTTGAAAAAAAAATAGTATACTATATTTGGCAAAGAAGCGACTTTTCGTGACTTGCCCTCTATTACGCGCCTCACTTCGTTCGGCGCGTAATATCGGGTACGTCAAGAAAAGTCATGCTTCTCCGCCTCATAACGTAATATACCATTATTCCGTTAGCGATATTATCATACAAGTTTAAAGGTATAACTTTTGCGTGGTTCAGCGTTAGACATTCTTTAATAACTTTTTTATGTTCCTTATAAAAATTTTGATAACTTTCTCTAAACGTAAAAATCTTTGTTTTGCAGTGAAAAAGGGACTGCCTAATTTTTTATTTTCCAAGTGTCGAAGAGGTATTTCAACTTGATACCGCCCGGAATCCAAAATTCACGTATTGGTTTGAAAAAGTGTCTCTACAATATTTTCTTCATCAATATGAGACTACGTAAATGGAAGTTCTTCGACTTCCCAAAATTTTTCTAATATTGTGTCGATTCTTGCGTTATGTTCTTTTTTTTACCTTCAATATAATGCCTATTTTCTCAAGATAAAAAGGAAAATGTTTCTGTTACAAAGGACGCGTTGGTATGACTTGATACTTTGAAATATATGATACATTGAAATTTATCCAATAGTTTGTTGAAAAATGATCTTCTTTATATATTTCCAATATTATTTCGCGTTCTTATTTTTCTATAAAGTTCAGTTTAACTATGTTTTTCAGCGAACCAAAAACACACTTTTTACTAATAACCTATTAGAAAATATATTAAAGGATCTCGCTCTTATCTCGAAACAACTAAGTTGAAACAAAGTTAACGTTAAATTAGATTATCAGTCACTTGTGTTAAATGAGGTGTTAACATACCCATTTCATCTTCAATCCACTTCACCGTTTTCGTTCTCGTTCATTTAACCTCGTGATCTAAGTAGCCTGACTAATAAATAATTAAACGCTATAGCATGTTGTCTGTTCAACCACCTGTACATTCAATCCCGTCGCTTTTGAAAGGGCTATTCAGTTACCATTCGGATGAGCAACAGTTATGTTGTTGTTAGGACTGTACATAATTAATCCCTGTTTTTTACAGTACATAACAAAATTCGTATTTCAGTCTGCACCATTAATAATTCTAAAATTTGTACATAATTAATCCCTGCTTTTTATAGTATATAACAAAATTCGTATTTTGAGCTATACCATTAATTCCAAAATATAAGTTAAGAAACAATTAATGATGATATGACTTTTGTATGTAGTTTTATTTTTACTGTAATTGCTAACGAAAAAATTCTTAAATGAATTTAAAATGACTTAACAAAGACATGTTTTAATTTATGATCACGTCAGAGGCAATAAGCAAACTTATTAATTAAATAAAACAAATATCTTAATATTGTTCTCAAGCTATTTTTTGTGACATCCGATTGCAATTTATTATTTTATTTGCTATTAAGTAATATTTTGCTTCAAAATAGGTTTATTTGACATTTCAATTTCTTTATAAATGGTATATAATTAAAACACCCAATCGGGCTACATCACAATTACAAAACGTTTTCGGAATCTATATTCCATCATCAGTGTATCCTGAAAGTATATAACCACTTTAATTAAAGAGAAGAGAGAAGTGAAATTTAAAATCAATCAGTTTTCTGTTTGTCTTATACAGAGTGGCCCAAAAGTCTGGAAACGGTGAATTATCTCGTAAATTGCTAGTCATATTTGTACAAAATATAATGTATACCTATTTTGGGATACGGAGATTCCGTATTTGATATTTGCAACGTTGCTAGATTTGCCGTTTCTCATATATTGTTAGTAACTTTGGTTTTTCAAATTTATCACCCTGTATATTCAGTCAATATTGGAATTTCCTATTCAATACGAGTTCAACCATATGTAACACTTATCATTTTATGTAGTCTGGATGGTTTTAAAAAACACAAAACAGTGCAAAATATGTAGATTTTAATAAATTTAAATATTTAACACTAGAAGCACCAGAGCGGTCATTTTGACTGCTTTTCATTTTTGACACTCTGTATTACCTATTCATAAATGTTTTAAAAACTTAATAATTTATGACTTTTCTTAGATCTATTTGAAGATTATAATTTCTCTTTTACAGGTACTTAGCGTAATTACTTTTTAAGATATGGTAACGTATACCTAGAACTACCATATAGCAGTCATTTTGACTGCTTTCTATTTTCGACCCTCATTGGTCTAGAGTATTACTCATTCATATTTATTTTACAAAATTTATGATTTGGGACTTTATTATTTACTTGAGGATTATAATTTCTCTTTTACAGGTACTTAGTATAATTACATTTTGAATATATTTATGTTGATGTCTACCTAGAAAAATGCAGTCCTAATCAAATGACGAGGTAGTCTAATTTTTGTTCTACTTTTCTGGGAAGTTTTTACTTATTTTACGTATAAAATACATCGAAAATATTTGTTATTATGTAGTTTGAGTATACTCTTTGCAATTACATATTCAATCTGTACTTTGATTAATTTTACAATGTGATTTTTATTATTTCTGCTGTTATCATATCTCGCCGATATTTGACTCAGCAGGAGCTATTAGTGTGTCTGCAGAATTTGTCAGAAGATGAATCTGTAGCAGAGTTATCTGATGATGATGTATCCGATAATGAAGTTGACGAGTATGTGCCTAATACAGTTGATCAAGGTCATTCATCGGGCAGTGATTCTGAAGGTGAAGTTGAGATTGAGGTAATGCCCGGTACTTCTGCTTCAACTTCGAATGCAGACTTCAATACATTCTCAGAAATGATTACCAACTAGGTAATAGGAATTCGCAGAAGCAGTTTAGAAAATTCTTTTATAGATACCATAGGATGGGAGTTACTTGACAACAATGCTAGTACACCAGGTATGCAACTGTATTATATTAGTTTTATAATCTTTTTGAGCATATTCTTCTTGATGTCACGAATATTGGCGATAATCATGGCAATATTTACCTTATCTGCAGGATGTTCTTTTTCCTGGACCCCGTTTTCCAAATATTTTTCCTTGCAGGATGGCATGTAGAAGGGCGCATCTAGATTCATTTCGCATAATGTTTTCGAAATATTGTAACTTTAGAGATTTGATAGTGGTCCACGGGATTTGAAGTGTTCTCCAATTTAGCCACAGCTCCAATGCTTACACTTAACTATTCAACACAATAAAAACATGCATAACTATTCAACACAATAAAAAAGAACAGAGAAGACGTAGCATCGCAGCATCCTTACTTTTATATCAAGAGAGAGGTTATGGTTCTTGAAGAAGGCCCCCATCTGGTTGAAGGTTTGATTGAAGGGTTTATTTATTACGATGCCATTTATTTAAATAAATAAATAAATGAGTATATACCTGCATACTAATTTATCTCGTTCATTTTAGGAAGGCGTACCAGTCAAAATGTTCTAAAGGAAGCTGCTGGACCAACCCCACATGCTAAAGGAAGCATTATTAGAGATTCTGCAGCTAGTGCATAGCGGCTGTTGATTGATGAATGCATATCAATGCATATCATATGTAATATCAACCCTTAAATATCAGAATTACAGATAAAATAATATTATAATTCATACTCGTGTAACATTTGTTTATGTAAACATTCGGTAATTTGAATCAAGGACATTCATAAATAACATACTCTAATTAGAACTGGTAGTCAGCACTATTATTGCCGATCACCACATGCTTGGCGTAGGTCATGAACAAACTTGACATACTAATAAGTAAACATTTGCTGATATAGCAAGGACTACTATAAAAGCCCCAACAAACATTCTCTCGGGATCTTAATTAATATACCGACACGATGGCCAGCGTCAATTAAGTACTGATATATTTAAGTTTATAATAGTGAAGTATTGTACAAAGCAGTGATTAATAAATGGGCAACTAGTTACAACAATATTATTTACTACCCAAGATAATATTTACCATATGGCGATCCTGAATTGGTAGAAACCAGGAGTCTTCGTTCCAGAAGTACAGAATGGGAGGAAAGTCATCCAAGGAAGATCTACAGGAGAATGGAGTTGTCAACAGCAACTTCATAGTAAAAAGTAAAGATGTCAGACCAGGCGAAGAAATAAAGGTACTCTTATACATCATTACCACGGTCCTGATACTAAAATTGGTATGGTCGTTATGGAAGGCGCATAGGAGAAATATGAAGCGGAGCATACACCGGGACATGGCAGCGAGATCAACAACAAATTTAGACGTTTAAGTGGTGAGTCTGCATATTATCTATTTTTTTTTGCACTTCCTCACACGTATATTAACATAGCAGTTACTTTGTTAAATATTAATTATTATTTTTATGACTTTTTAAAGATAATTTCACTTATATTTTAGTATGGATAATTTTTAATTTATTAATTTATTGAATTTATTTAAATTTATTGAATTTATTGAATTTTAATGGGTATTTGACGATATTATATTTTTTTTTGCTACATTATTCTCGAATTTTATCGTACTACATAAGACTATCGGATTTGTGTTTTCGTTCTTAAATGCCTAGCAGTTGGGAAGATTTTGTCAAAATACTTGAAGCCATTACGCAGGATATTACTAAGCAGAGCAAAAGAGTGTTAAAAAAGGAGATACCTAAAAGCAAGGAGGTAAAAACTGAGATAACGACACAAATAATTGAAGCTTATAATAGATTGGTACACCTCATAACCAAAAATTGGGATGCACTAACTGATATCCAGAGAGAAACTTGTAAGAGATACTTCAACAAAAACCGAGACAAAGTCATACGATCATTCCAAGCTATAAATTCCAGAATATTAGTTCCTAATCTGATAAATCAACAGATTGATAAGAATATAGAAGAAGATCAAAGTGACACGGAACAAGAAGAAACCATGGCGCTTAGCATCAATGAATTTTTAAACATTGCAAGCAAAATCTTACCAAGTGAATTTGACGGAACCACAGGCAAACTACAATCCTTCGTGGACGCGCTCGAACTTTTACAGAAAATAGCAGTAGGACATGAGGAAACAGCGATAAGCCTCATAAAAACAAGGTTAACAAATAAAGCCAGAAACTTAATAACCACAGAAGACACTATTTTAGACATACAGGCAACACTGAAGAGAGAACTAAAAGGTGATACGCCGAAAACGGTGATAGCAAAACTAGACAAAAAGAAGCAAGGACATAAAGATGCAGCTGTGTACGCAGCCGAGGTTGAGGCATTAGCCGAACAATTAAAAGTGGCATACATAACAGAGGGAATGCCAGGAGATTTAGCTAAGAAATATACAACAGAGGCTGTAGTAGCTACGATGAAACGTAACGCCAACACAGACAAAGCCAAGCTAATATTAGAGGCAGGCAATTTCACAACCCCACAAGAGGTGATGTCAAAATTCCTATCAATAGACACAACAGAAGACAATGTACATGGAAGAGTGTTAAATTATGAAACATACTATAACAAAAGAGGGAAATTACAGCACAAAAGAGGATATCATAATGGATATAACCAGTGGAGAAGACCAAATTTCTCGCAACAAAACAATGGAAAAAGAGACCACCGTCAACATGAGCAAAAAGGGTCCAGAAAATTTGATAACCAGGCACAGAGGGGAAATTCAAGAGGATTCAACAGACATATACGATTATTAGAACTAGAAGATAGTCCGCAGGAATCAGAAAACCCACAGTTGGGGTTTTGAACAAACAACTCTCATCTGAGACGGATGAACAGATGACAGAACCAGAATATTTTATCTACAATTTCGACTTAAACCTTACAAACTTCGTAAGAATAAAAACAGGAATCTTAGGACAAGTAAATACATTTATTATAGACACAGGAGCAGATATTTCAATACTTAAATGTACACAAGACTCTATGAGAGAATATGTAAAACCGAACTCAAAAGCAAGAATAAAAGGAGTAACTCGAGGAGAACTACAAACAATGGGAGAAATCGAAACTACGCTAGACGTACGTGGCAATCTTTTTGGACATACCTTTCAATTGGTAGAAAACAACTTTCCTATACCAACAGACGGAATAATTGGAAGAGATTTTATCACAAATTTTCAATGCATATTAGATTACGCAAATTTGAAAATACATATCAAAAATGATAGAAACTATTACATCAGTACAAATATTTTGGATACTGTAGACGATAGCACAATTATAATACCACCCAGATGTGAAGTTTACAGAACAGTTCAATATTTTCAAAAGTTAAAGGCAGATAGACTAGTGGAACAACAGGAGATACTACCAGGAATATTCATAGCGAGAGCGATAACATCGAGGAATAACCCATATATCAAAATTTTAAATACGACTTACGAAACTGCTACGATAGAGACGGGTACAATCAAAACATCAGACATGAAATTGTTTAAAGTATACAGATTAATCAACGACAGCAAGGACAGGAAGAAAGAACTACGGGAAACATTAAAGCTAGATATACCGGAATACACTCGAGATAAATTAGTATCGTTATGCGAAGATTTTGCAGATATATTTGCATTAAGACATGATATGCTAACATGCAACAACTTTTATGAACAAAAATTGAGAGTAAAAGAACACACACCAGTTTACATAAAGAATTATAGGACACCACATTCGCAGACAGAAGAATTGAATAGACAAGTACAACAATTAATAGACCAAGGAATTGTCGAGCCATCGACATCAGAATACAACAGTCCAGTCGTACTAGTACCGAAAAAAGCTATAGATGGAAACAAAGCATGGAGACTATGTATAGATTTCAGACAGCTAAACAAGAAACTAATCACAGATAAATTTCCGTTACCAAGAATAGACTCAATATTAGACCAACTAGGTAGAGCAAAATGGTTCTCAGTAATAGACTTAATGTCAGGATTTCATCAGATACCACTAGAACAGTCATCAAGGAAATACACATCTTTTAGCACGGAAAAAGGAGCATTTCAATTTACCAGATTACCTTTTGGACTAAATATAAGCCCAAATAGCTTTTCGAGAATGATGTCAATAGCATTTACAGGTTTAACACCGGAGAAAGCATTTCTGTATATGGACGACATAGTAGTAATAGGAATAACAGAAAAGCATCATTTAGACAACTTAAAAAAGACATTTGAGATATGTCGGAAATTTAATTTGAAGCTAAACCCAGCAAAATGTCAATTTTTTAGAAAAGAAGTTACATATTTGGGACATGATCTGTCGCAGGAAGGAGTATCGCCGGATAAAGCGAAATATTCGACAATAGAGAACTACCCGACACCGAAGAATGCGGAAGAAGCCAAAAGATTCATAGCATTTTGTAATTACTATAGACGTTTTATTCCGAATTTTGCTGAGATATGCATACCTATAAACAGATTGTCGAGAAAAGGAGTAAAATTTTTTTGGTCGCAAGATTGTGAAGAATCATTTAAGAAACTCAAATCATCTTTGATAAAACCACCTATTTTAAAATACCCAGACTTCAACAAACAATTCATACTAACAACAGACGCATCTAATGCAAGTTGCTCAGCAATTCTAAGTCAGAACTACGAGGGAACAGATTTACCAATAGCTTACGCATCGCGCAGCTTCAACAAAGGAGAGCTTAACAAACCTATAATAATTAAAGAATTACTTGCAATCCATTGGGGAATCAACCATTTCAAATGTTATTTATACGGAGCACCAACATTTTTGATAAAAACGGATCATAAACCACTAACACACCTATTTTCAATGAGAGATCCTACCTCAAAACTCACAAGAATCAGATTAGATTTAGAGGAATACGATTTCGAGATAGAATATATAACAGGGAAAAATAATTACGCAGACAGTCTGTCGAGAATATCAACAAATCAGTTGAAAGACTTATATATAGACAACAAACATATTTTAGCTATAACCAGAGCTCAATCAAAGAAGAAAGCCGAAAGTGCGAAGCACAGGGAGATAGAAGAGGAAATTATATCACAACATAAAACCCACAAGCAAACAGTAAGAAAGGTACTAAACAACATGGAGGCGCATAGACTACCAATTTTGTCTTTTGGAGCAAACCGAGTCTCACCAAGACTGAGCATTCGGGTCAAAAACAAAATCAAATGCAGCAAGAGCATGACCACAGGATTTAATCACTTTGATTTAGGTCAATTGTTGGTACAGCTTGATCAGCTAGCGGTAGAGAATGCAATAAGTAAAGTAAAAATATATTTAAATGATATTATTTTTAAATCGTGCACAATTGAAGAATTCATAAACGAAGGAAATAAGATATTGAAAAATGTAGAAATATACATATGTGAAGTACCAGAAGTCATAGAGGACGAACAAGAAAAACTAAGAATAATAGAAGAATACCATAATCACCCGATGTTTGGAGGTCATGTGGGAAATAATAGACTTGTAAAGAAACTAAAAGCAAGATTTAGATGGAAGAACATGGAAAAGGACGTACGTAAATATATTAAAAAGTGCCATAAATGCCAAATTAATAAACCAAAAAGATCACATGTCGAAGAATTTGTGATATCGGACACTTCGTCAAAACCATGGGACATAGTGTATATAGACACGATAGGTCCATTCCCTAAAAGTAGTGAAGGCAATCGATACTGTATCACGATGATTTGCGAACTGACGAAATACGCAGTAAGTATCCCAGTAGCTAATAAAGAAGCTGAAACGATAGCTCGTGGAATTTTTGATAATTTCATACCTACATACGGACTCATGAAACAGATTAGAACGGATCAAGGCACGGAATACAAAAATGAAGTAATGAATGAATTAACTAAAATGCTAAAGATCACACACAATTTTTCAACAGCATACCACCCTCAGTCAATAGGGAGTTGTGAGAAGCT
Source organism: Diabrotica balteata (assembly GCA_918026665.1). Taxonomy (NCBI): domain Eukaryota; kingdom Metazoa; phylum Arthropoda; class Insecta; order Coleoptera; family Chrysomelidae; genus Diabrotica; species Diabrotica balteata. Next base: position 84,538,893 of record OU898282.1, on the reverse strand, counting down.
ACATAGGACACTAAATGAATACGTAAGATCATTCATAGACGACAACAAAGAAAATTGGGATATGTGTTGCAGAATGTTCACATACTGTTACAATACTACCCCTAATGCATATCACGGTTACACACCTTTTGAATTGTTGTATGGGCGAAAGGCAAATTTACCAGAAGATCTCACACAGGAAATTCAACCATGCTATAACACAGATGCCTATTACAATGAGCTCCGATATAAACTACAAATCGCACACGACAGAGCTAAAACGTTCTTACTAAAACACAAAAAGAAAAGACAAGACGCAAGCAAGCTAACTGCAGCACCTCAACATTTTAAAATAGGAGATCTAGTCCTGCTCCAAAGAGAAGAAAATAATAAGTTTGATAGTCTTTATGCAGGTCCTTTTGTCATAACAGAATTAAATAATGTTAACTGTAAAATTAGGCTAGATAACGGAAAGATTAGGGAGGTGCATAAAAATAGATTATACGCTTACAATCAGTAGACACAAGTGAACGCGGAGATTTTATGAGACAATATTAATGATATCGCGGGAAAAGTGAACGGACAAATGAATAAACTATTTTACCACATATGTTTTAGAGTTAAGATAATGTATATATGTACACAGTAGCATAGGTAAACAGTACTTACTTGAGGTTGAAAAATTTCTCTTCTTCCGAAGGGAAGGAGAGAGAGGAATAAGACAGTTTTAAAAGAGAAATTTTTTTCCCAAAAGGGGATGGTGTAATATCAACCCTTAAATATCAGAATTACAGATAAAATAATATTATAATTCATACTCGTGTAACATTTGTTTATGTAAACATTCGGTAATTTGAATCAAGGACATTCATAAATAACATACTCTAATTAGAACTGGTAGTCAGCACTATTATTGCCGATCACCACATGCTTGGCGTAGGTCATGAACAAACTTGACATACTAATAAGTAAACATTTGCTGATATAGCAAGGACTACTATAAAAGCCCCAACAAACATTCTCTCGGGGATCTTAATTAATATACCGACACGATGGCCAGCGTCAATTAAGTACTGATATATTTAAGTTTATAATAGTGAAGTATTGTACAAAGCAGTGATTAATAAATGGGCAACTAGTTACAACAATATTATTTACTACCCAAGATAATATTTACCATACTCCGTAACATAAAATCATGTACTGTTGCTGAAGGTAGAAGAAAACTCAAAGATAAAAATTGGCAAATTTCTATTGAAGAAATCGAAGCATTTATATCCTCACTGTATGCTAGGGGAGCTTATATGGCACGAAATGTTAGCATAAAGATGCTGTGATCTGGTACATTGGGTCCAAAATTTTTTCAAGAGACGATGTCTAGAAGCAAATAATGGGTTTTATCCGTTTTGATATGAGAAATACCAGGTCTGAGCGATTATCAACAGATAAATTTGCACTTGCGTCGGGAATATGGAACACATTTATAGAGAATGTATATTATGTTATACACCTGGCGAAAATATAACTATCGACGAACAGCTTTTTTTTACGAAGGCCAGATGCCGTTTTACCCAGTACATGGCGAATAAATCCGATAAGTTTGGAATTAAATTCTGGCTTGCAGCTGATGTCGAGTCCAAATATTTGTTGAACGGATTTCCTTACCTAGGGAAAGATGAACAACGACCAGCCAATCAACTTCTGGGGGAACATGTTGTTAGCCGTCTAATGGAACCATTTATAAATGAAGGAAGAAATGTCACGACGGATAATTTCTTTACGTCCATAAAGTTGGCAAAAGAATTACCAAAGAAAGCTATCAGCATTGTTGGAACAATCAACCGATCAAGAAAGGATATTCCACCGTCAGTAAAAAATGAAAAGATGGAATTCTACAAAACAAAAATTTTCAAACACGAAGACTGGACGCTAACGGCGTACCAGGGAAAAGTCAACAAAAATGTTCTAATGCCGAGTTCTTTACACTCGAATGATAATTAAATGGGCACAGATAAAAAGAAAAAACCGTAAACCATCATCTTATACAACTAGACAAAATACGGTGTAGAAGTTGCAGATCAGATGACTAGACTGTATTCAACCCAATCTGCTTCAAGAAGATGGCCGGTGCAAGTTTTTTTTAATATTTTAGATATGGCAGGAATAAAGGCTTGGGTCCTGTATAAGAAAGTTACGGGCAGTCAAATATCTAGGCAGGATTTCCTACTTCAGTTAGCAGAATAATTGCGAGAAGATCACATGACTAAGGGCAGGACAACATCAACGGATACAAATCCAAGAGGTACAAAAAAACCACCAGATAATAAACGAAAGCAGTGTCAAACAGGAAATTGCAACAAAACTAAAACATTTGAAATTTGTAATATATGTAAAAATTTGTGTGTGGGTTGTCACCTCGGGGTAAATGGAAAGGGTCTAAACTCCTTCTATTGCCTCCGGGTGCTCTGTAGAGGGCTTCGGACAAGTCAACGAAAGCACCTCTACCCAAGTCCACTTTCAGGTTATGGACTTGTAAAAGTTTTCTCATCTGATGACTCGTCTTGAGAAAGACGAGTTATTTCTTACATAACGAAAATTCTCCGTTCAAATAAACCATCAGGTTGTCTTCTTTGGTGATTTGCCTTGACAAAGGCAAGATATTTCTTACATGACTAAATAGTAGTCGAAATAAAACACCAAATATTGCAGTAGAATAACATCAGCCACAGAGTATGGAAAGCTAAAAAAGGAAGCAGAGCCCCGAGAACACTAAGCTCTCGGAGAGCCCGTGAAGGACTGACCTGATTGACCTGAAAATCGTCTATTTTTTATACTTTCTGAAGTAGCGAATAGGGATTTCCAGGTCAGGTCATTCCCTGACAGTGATAGGGAGGTCGGTGGTGTTGACGGCATCTCCGGCTCCTACAGGTCCATCCTCGATCGACGTGATCCTGACAAAGGCAAGATATTTCTTACATGACTAAATAGTAGTCTAAGTAAAACACTAAATATTGTAGTAGAATAACATCTCAGCCACAGAGTATGGAAAGCTAAAAAGGAAGCAGAGCCCCGAGAGCACTAAGCTCTCGGAGAGCCCGTGAAGGACTGACCTGATTGAACTGAAAATCGCCTATTTTTATACTTTCTGAAGTAGCGATTAGGGATTTCCAGGTCAGAGAGGGGCCAACGGGAAAAATAAGGGGCGAGGTGGGCGATGCGTCTCGAACGTGAACTAGTCGCGTCCGAGAACAGGGTCATGTACAAGCAAAATTGAAAAATTTTGCTACTGCATAAATTGTACTTAAATAGTTAAATAATGTATTTAAATATATTAAATACGTCGTTTATTATTAGTTACTAACTCAATATATGTTTTTATTAAATAAAAAAGAATACAAAAACGGCTGGCAATAGAAAATTCTAATATCCGTCATTTTGGCCGCCGGTGGTGCTTCTAGGTATGCACAAATGCTGGTGCTTCTAGTGTTAAATGTAGAATGTGACAGAAAAAGATCTTATTGTGAAGTAGCCAACTTGTTCAATGATACTTTCTCAAACCGTTCTCCTATTCATAAGGCGACGATACAAAAAACTGTAAAGCGATTTGAGGAATCTGGAGAAGTAAAAAATACGAATGATAACAAAACTTTAGATGTAATGAAAAGTTTTGTTGAAGATCCACATTTATCGTCACGCAGGTTTGCACAAGTACATAATGTAGGTCGATCTTCAATCTTACGTGTATTACGTAAGAATAAATTTAAACCATATAAAATTAACTTATTGCAAGAATTAAGTAAAGATAACTTCGATAGTAGATTAGAGTTTATTGAAGTAATGATGGAAAACATTTTAAATGATGAAAATGTCGTAAACAAAATATGTTTTTACGAAGAAGCAACCTTTGTACTGTGTGGAAGTGTAAATCGATACAATTTAAGGTACTGGAGTAACGTAAATCCACACTGTATGCGTGAAAACCATACTTAAACACCACAAAAATTAAATGTATGATCAGGTATAGTAGATACTCAGTTAATTTGGCCATTTTTTATCGAAGGAAATTTAACGTCAGATAGTTACGAAATGTTACTTAGAAATGAAATTTTACCTACACTAAGAAACTTGTTTGGGGCCAATTTCAATCAGATATGGTTTCGGCAAGATGGAGTTCCAGCTCATTTTGGTGTGAATGTTCGACATTATTGAGATGAGATATTTCCAGGTCAATGGATTGGTAGACGAGGTAGAATTGAATGTCCTGCACCTTTACCTGATTGCAATCCTAAAGATTATTTTTATTGGGGATACTTGAAAAATTTAGTTTACAAAACTAAACCAGCAACTTTTGCAGAGCTAAAGCAACGAATTATCGATGAATCTCGAATAATTTCAGGACAATCATGGAGAAATGTGGTAGACTCATTCTACCATTGATTAGGATACTGTCAACTCACAAATCGAGCACTTTTTGAACACATGATAAAGTAACCATTTTGTTAAAAAATGTTGTAAACTATCAATAATTGTTACGTTATAATGTAGTTGAAAATAGTAAGTATTTAAAAATTTATTGAGACAATTAGGCGTTGCCAGACTTCTGTTTGATATATTTAAGACCTTCCAGACTACATAAAATCATAAGTGTTACATATGATTGAACGCTTATTGAATAGTAAATTCCAATAATGACTAAATATACAGGGTGATGAATTTAAAAAACCAAAGTTACTAATAATAAAGGAGAAATGGCAAATCTGGCAACATTGCAAATATCAAATATAAAATTTCTGTATACCACAATAGTACACCTATTTTGTTGGTCATAACTGTACAAGGTTGGTCCTTAAATTTTGTACAATTATGACTAGCAATTTACGAGATAATTAACCGTTTCCAGACTTTTGGGCCACTCTGTGTATTTGTTAATACACAAAAACTACCAACCAACTTTATTCATTAACACCGAATCAGTTATTTATATTCATGAACTTGCAACTTAAAAATCTTTCAATATTAACCAGGTACCAAATATTGCTTTTTAACATAGAGGGCCTTCCATACTTAAGTTATAAGTTAAGTACTACATAAACGTTACATACATTACAAAAATATTTTATTCTATTTACACTTCATCTCAATAGAATTTTTTTAATGTTCTTAACATATATTTACGACAAATTCACAATACAAACTATAGCATTGATGGTTGCTACTATTACATTATTATAACTCATTTAATTTTAAATAATGCTGGCTTCTATCATATTTAGACAAATAACTAAGTTATACTGATTGCTTTGTTCCGACCTCCGTCTTAACATGTCAATATTGTTAATTCAGTCAGTTGCTATCAACAGGTCTTTGTAGACACTTTGTCTCAGGACCAAGCAGCCTCATGTAGAGTCTTACGTAGCCATATTATCAATTCCACTGGTAACTTTAACATCTCAACATATAAGATCAAATAATGTAACTTAAATTTAAATTAATAACATTTAACGGGTTTGTACCCAAATAGTTTAGTGACTCAAAACATGGACATCTAGTAAGTATTACCCACATTTTGTATAAACCCTAGTTTAAATTTTAAATTTCACGTTGTCTTTATTTAAAGTGGTTATACACCCACCGGCACGAAAAACGGAGCACTTGCAAATTTAAAATAAAAACTTCAAATTTTAATTCTCTTTAAACTTTTAATATTATAATAACGTAAACACACACGAAACAAACTGTTTTAAGTAATTTCTAATAACTTTGAACTTTGTAAATTTAACTTTTGAACAAAGAACTGTTTCAGTAGATAACAATTTAAAAACTAAGGAAAAAAAGGTAAGTAAATGTTATAAGAAAATTACGCTCAATTAAAGAAAACTTAAATCATGTGTCAAGACAAACTGATTTTAATAATGAATGTTTCCTCCACGTGCTCGAATTATTGGCTAAATTCTCCTTGGCATGCTTAAAATTAAAAGAGAAATGTCCTGTTGAGGAATAAGTTTCCCTTCCTCTAAAAGGGCTTCTTGTAACTGATTTATGATTTAAGGGACAGAAACACTACTTCATATCCTTTGTCGAAGCTTGTCCTAAACATGTTTGATTGGGTTTACTTCTGGACCTAAAGCTGGACAATCCATAACATTTATGTAAACTTCATTTAAGAACGGTTGAGTGATTCTCGTACTGTGAGGATTGGCATTATCATGCATCAGAACAAAGTAATTTACAACAAAGCCAGCATAAGGCACAACAAAATCTTGGAGAATTTTATCAACGTGTCTGCAGCTGTTATGAAGCCTCTCAAAGGCATTATGTACAATTCTTTACGTACCTTTAAAGAAATTCGAGCCCGCACCATAATTGAGTTCCGTAATAGCCTACACTAGGACTGAAGGTACATTCTGCAAAACGCTCATACTATCGCAATACTTTTTCACGTCCATCTGAAGACCGCAGGGTGAACCTAGACTAATCGGTAAATAAAACGTGCCTCTAGTTATTTACAGTAAAATGAGTATGGTTACTGGCAAATTGAAACCACGAAACTCGATGGCTCCTGAGAAGTTGTAGGATTGTGATAGGTTTGCAACTGGTTAAATTGGCTTCTCCAAGCTTTCGTCTAATTATTCGTTTATTTACGTTAGTATTCCGGACGTACTGAAGTTAGCACAGTACTATTGGATATTTGATAGTTTTGAGTAACACATCGCTCACTTCTTTCGTCTGGAAGCAATGCAACAATAATTATGGAGAGAAATCAACGCAATTTAACTTCAAATTGTGTTTTACACTTGATTCGACTTGACAGTATACTCACATCACCAAAAACAAAAGAATAACCATAGAATACCAACAGCTACCTTTGCACTTTTAAAAGTGATACGAATGGTGTAATCTTTATTTCTATTTTTTACGCTTTTTTGTCGGATAAGCGCTTAAGTTTTATTAGAAATTACTTAGAACAGTTTATTGTATTTGTGTTTACGTTATTATAGTAATAAAAGTTTAAGAATTAAAATTTTAAGATTTTATTTTAAAAACGCAATTGCTCCGTTTTTCGTGCCGGTGAGTGTACTTTCAGAACACTGATGATAGAATATAGATTAAAAAACGTATTGTGATTGTTATAAAGCCGGATTGGGTGTTTAAATTATATCAAAAAATCAATATAAGGTTGAATGTTCGAATAAATGAACTTTTATGGTACACAAGGCAAGTACTCAAATCTTGCCCAAGTACTTTCGATCACAAGATCATCCTCAGGGGCATTTCGTCAGTTGTGGCCTATCCAGCAGTAACAAAATGTTATAAATGTAAATAAAGGGAATTTGTTATGTCCCAATTTACATTTATAACATTCTGTTACTGCTGGATAGGCCACAACTGACGAAATGACCCTGAGGATGATCTTGTTATCGAAAGTACTTGGGCAAGATTTGATTAAATACTGTGTTCTATATTTGCCTTGTGTACCAACAAAATTTTAATTATATACCTTTTACAAAGGATTTTAAATAAAAAAAATTGTTTTACATGGTATACAGCCAACCAATGCATACAGTATACAACCAAACGAAGAATCGTCAGATACTGCATGAGGAAAGACTGGTCGTATCCATCAGCTCACATATATATATATATATATATATATATATATATATATATTATATATATATATATATATATATATATATATATACATATATATATATATATATATATGATATATATATATATATATATTATATATATATATATATATATATTTATATATATATATTGGCTAACATCACATCAATCAAGGACAGAATCCTATCCCTCAGCAGGAAGTATGTCCTAAGAACCATAGCTGGCTCGAACAACAGAGCCAAACGAATACTTAAGACTCCATGCAATCATCGAGGGTAAATATTTACCAGGCTTCCCACAAGAAAAGTTCCGTTTCCTCCTGCAAAACTTCTTCAGAATACTGCACACAAACTTCCTGATAAGTATTTTGATATTATAGAATCTTTCCTTATCAAATATCGCAGTTCAGTTAAAAACTGAGCGCCACAAACCCTGATAAAGAGCCGTTCCCACTGTATGGCTGGTGACCCCTGAAGTATCTGATCTGGTATGATAGGAAAAGTTCCCAACTTCCTCTTGTGCGCTCCTATGTCGTCCACAAACACACGCTACCTTCTAATTTCCCATGCTCCATAGTAGTCCACTACTTCTTAACAACTCAGAAATTTCAGTAATTTACATTAACCACACCCCCATTACTCCGACAAAAAAAAAGAGTACCCCATTCCTTAAAGAGGCTTAGGCTAAACAAGGTAAAAACTCAAGTCTATGTGTATGTGTATTTTCAATTTCCACTTCAAAAATCGTTCTCAAAAGACAAAATATTATTAAGTTAAATAAATGATTTTTGTGTTACTAGATAAAAATTCTTCTAATTTTATTTTATCTGATTCATTCATATTGTTAATTCAGACATATATTGTAAAATGTAAAGTAGATGAATTTAAGATGATATCGTTAACATTTTTAAGTTCCTGGGACGATTTTATTTAAAGATAGTTCTTTCGATTACATGGAATCAACTTTATCCTTAGCATACTCGTCACAAAATAGTACGGTTAAATGGTCTAAACTTTACTGTTACTCACCATCTATTCCAAAATAACCTCGAAATCTTTAACAAATTATAGCTTAAAAGAACCCTTTTCTGCAAAAAGATACATTATATCGTAAATTATATCATAGCTAATGAAAAGATAAAAAACCTTATACAAGATATAAGGGTCTGTAGAGACAAAGACATCTACGTAAAAAATGTCTTATTCTTATCTAGAAATATTAAACGAAAGACATTAAATGTAAACAAAACAGCCTCATTTCAAAACGATTATAAAGTGCAATTAGTCCAACAAAAAAGTAAAAAGAATCTATATTAAACTAGATTAAATTAACATGTATCACATGGTCCACTAACAATAAAAATATTTTACAATGGAGAAATAAGAAAATTTGCATATACAATGCAGTAAAGGAATAATAAGTAAAACAAAAAACACCCAACACAGAAAATTGTGAAAGGAAGAACACACAGTGGCCTACAAATACTACAGAAATCACACAAAAAAACATATTTATATATATATATATATATATATATATATATATATTATATATATATTATATATATATATATATATAGAGAGAGAGAGAGAGAGAGAGAGAGAGAGAGAAAATAAGTACGACCGTTAATAAAATATAAATTAAGTGTAATATTTTTATTAGTCTTAATTTATTGTCTTTATTCTAATTTATTGTCTTTATTCTAATTTACTGTCTTTATTCTAATTTATTAAAACTCACGATAATTTATCAAAAGTCTTTATTTTATACTAATTTATTTTACACTTAATAATTCATTTTCGTTCGAACAATTTTAAACCAATATCGCGAGCTTCTTGTTGACTAACTGTCCTCAATGAGAATCCCCGTTATTTATTTGAAACGCCATTATCTGGAAGGATCTGGCGTGAAGTAGACGGAAGTTGAAATGAATTTCTCGAACCTGTTTCCAGAAAGATCGAGTAGTTGTTGACCGCTTTCATATCGAAGGGGGACCCATAGTTTCAGCTACGTTTTTTTACCTGCGTCTCGGCTGGTTCGTGATCTAGAAAATACGTGATTAGTCATAATGTATTTACAGTTTTTACACGTCATAATATATTCATTATTTATATTTTATTTATCGTAACATAAGGATCACTCGAAGAGTGGTGGGTTTTTCGGTCAAAAGGTGGAGAAAAACGACAAAGAAGGTGGCTACTCCATCCATTCATTTGAAAACCTTTCGCTCTCCAATCAGAAAGCATCATCAGTTCGTATAAAAAGAATAATATGAAAAACCAAACATCCATAGAGAGGTTAATACAAACGTATTACCTCAAAAAGACATGTAGCAGTCAATAGTATAAAATGTAAAGAGGCTTGAGAAATTAGACATTAATTAGTTCAGTTGTATAAACAATTAAATAAAGCTAAGTAAAGTTTACAATTTAACACAAACTTAGAACACCAAAAGAACCATGTGGTTATTATACATTTAAATAAAAAAAGTATGTAAAAAACTTCTGTAAAAGTATTTGCCGAGAAACTAAGAAGATCACAAGATCCAACAGTAGTATTTTAATATTGTTTAATTTTAACTTTAGGTAACAATAGTCACTTTATTAATGTTAAAAAAAAAAAACAAAACTACCACCTCCGGTTGTAGTAGAAGGTTAACAAAGTGCTGTTGACCTGAGCAAGCTCCAGACAGGCTGATGTTACCTTTACTATGAAAATCATAAATAGTGAAGTTATAAAAATTAATACAGCTAATAGCGATAATTACAGAGCTTTAATGGAAAAATTAAATACGGAGTAATCTTTTGAACCACACTTATGAAAATAAACAAGAGAGGTCAACTATAGTTGTTGTTAAAAAATTACATGACATATGGCCATCAGAGAAAATAGTAAAAGACATACAAAAACGACAATATAAAGCCATTACAGCTGACAAGAAATTGAATTGAAAACTAAAAAAACAAATAGATATGTTCATTATAACATTTAGTCAGGATAAGGATATAAATCGAATTTACGGCATAACAGACATACCTACTACGAGAGTTGAAATCGAGCCATTAGGAGGTCCAGATTAGTTTCACAATGTAAAAGATGCCAGGCTTACGGACACAAGTGTAAAATGTATTAGTAAACACCTTACTAAAGATTGCAAAAAACCACCGGCAAATCAAAGACAAACCAAAATGTGTTCATTGTGGAAAAAACCATCCTGCAAACTACCGCAGATGTTATGTAGCTAAAAAATTACAAACTACGGCAGAGGTCAGAAAAAAAAAGAAGTTACAGCGATGTAACAAAGAATGCAAGGAGACCTGCATCATTCGTAACAAGAAAAAGAAACTAATATTACATTAAAAATGATATTGAAAAAGCTCACCAAGATTAATGACAAAATAACTCAAAATCGATGTCAGAGTTACCCGACTAGAGCATAGCGCTAAAAGAGCTATTCAGAAAATCAGAAATGACTAAGGATCATAGAATAATGGCGTGGAACGCAAATGGACGGTTACAACATTAGATCGAGCTGCAGGTAGTACTAGACATTAAGAAAATTGATCTGTGCCTCGTTTCTGAAACACACTTCTCTAAACAGTCATCTGTAAAATTTAGGGGGTATGGAGTATATTCTACTGTACACCCAGATTATCCATCTAAAGGAGGAAGTGCTATTATAATTAAAGATAACATCTTGCATCATGAGAAATTAAAATATGCAACCGAAGACATACACGTTACAACAGTCTGTGTAAGGATGAAAACACATACCGTACATATAAGTTCTATATATTGTCCTCCTAGACACATTAATTAAAAGAGAACAATATAAAGAGTTTACGAACACTTTAGGAAAAAGGTACATCATTGGTGGAGACTAACAATGTAAAGAATAACCACTAAGGCTCTATGCTAACTAACTACAACTAAAGGAAAAGAACTATTGTCAGCTGTTAAGGAAAAAAAAGGGTGAAGTAATTTCTACTGGTAGATCAACATGCTGGCCTAACGATGGACACAAAATTCCAGACCTGACAGATTTCCTTATTTACAAAAATATCTCAGCTAACTATATGGATATCAATAACGACTGGAACATAAACTCTAATCACTCAACGATAATTTTAACTATAAGTGATACACTGATTAAAACATAGTTCAATCCAATATTGACTAATAAAAAAACTAAATGGTAGAGCTTTAAAATAAACCTTGAATACAAAATTAATCTTGCTGTGCCATTGAGAAACACGAGGAAACTTGATGACGAATTAAAAGTTTTTATAAAAAATATCCAACAGGTAGATTGGAAAAATACTCTCACAACAACTTTTAGAACAAAAGGGAACAAATATCAAAAAAATAATTAGATATAAAGAAATAAATAATTAATCCAATATTGACTAATAAGAAAACTAAATGGTAGAGCTTTAAAATAAACCTTGAATTACAAAATTAATCTTGCTGTGCCATTAAGAAACACGAGGCAACTTGATGACGAATTAAAAGTTTTTATAAAAAATATCCAACAGGTAGATTAGAAAAATACTCTCACAACAACTTTTAGAACAAAAGGGAACAAATATCAAAAAAATAATTAGAGAAACTTACAGAAAAAAGAGAGGAAGTTAAGAAAAAAATGTTAAGAGGACTGGTTCCACTGCATATCTAACCAATTATTTAGAGCAACAGCTTTAAATATACGAATAGCAATGATGATTGCTAAACTCCGTAGCGGAGATGACACTTGAAGAAGAAGAAGGAAGAAGAAGAAGAAGAAGAAGAAGAAGAAGAAAATTGCAGCAATACAGAGCTCTACGAGACAAAACTAGTCTAAATAATGCTACACAAAAACTAAAAAAAGAGATACAGAATATAAAACACTTAACAATTAATTTTTTAAGTAATTTAACAGCTCTCCAGAACACATATTATTCGTTATGGAAGGCAACAAAAACATTGAAGAGACCAATTATTTATTATCATTCTCTTAAGTTGAAAAAACGGCAACTGGGCTAGAAATAACGAGCAGAAAGCCGAACGATTTGCAGATCATTAAAAAAACACGTTCAAAACCAACGACAATGATGGTGAAGAAACGGAGCTGGAAAGCACCACTCAGGAAAGCTCTAGGAGAACATAATAGGAAAACGATTCAAAAATCTACCGAGAAAAGCCATAGTTAAGCTGACACACCTAATAAATGCTGCTTTTAGATTAAGATATGTTCCCAGATTCTGGAAAGTAGCCAAAGTTATTATGATCGACAAACCGGGTAAACCTCCTAATAAAGTGACATCCTATCGATCAATATTACTCTTTCCGGTGATGTCAAAACTCTTTAAAATACTTTTATTAAAAAAATTAAAACAAATAATGGAAAAAAAAATCTTTTACCAAATCATTAATTTGATTTCAGAAATCAATATTCCACTATAGATCAAGTTCACAGAATAACGAATATAATAGAAAAAACATTAGAAGAAAAAAAAGTCTGCTCTACAATCTTCTTAGACGTAGCACAGGCGTTTAAAAAAGTCTGACATGAGGGTTTAAACTACAAACTAAGAACGTTCATCTCTAAAACCGTATTCAGTAATCTTCGAATTATACATTGCGAATAGATATTTCATAGTAAAACAAGAAGATGTACACAGACTTAAGGGAGATCAAAGCTGGTGTGCTACAAGGAAATGTTTTAGGTCCGGTCCTATTATTAGTACCTATTATATACGTGTGATATACAAAGTACTGTGAAACATTATTGACGATCCTTGGTATATCTGTCACAGCACCTCCACCAAGCCTTGGGTATGGAAACTGTAACCGAAATAATCAAGAGCAAAGCAGAAAGTCATGAGCAGATGCTGCATAGTCATGTGAATGTCGAGCTATCCAGCTCCTTGACAACACCGAACTAAAGAGAGAACTCATAAGGATAAAACCATTTGAGTTACTGTAAATGTGTAACAAGGTGAAAAACAGATTATAGTGCTGTAAAGTTATTGCATGTTAGTTGTAGTTCATCAGTTGATAGATGAAATAAGAGTAAGCCATATGGTAAGTCCTTAGATTTATGTTTTTGCTGTTTATTAAGTTAGGTCGTAAATATAATTGATAATTGGTTATTTCTGATTAGATAGCAGTATACATACACTATACAGGTATTATACAAAACAAATATTCACAAGTGTTTAAATGGTGCCTCCAAGCCGCCCAGCGCTTACTTAAATAATATTCGTTAATTTCTAGTTGCATCGTTTGGGTTTTCTTGCCATCACTAAAAATTTCGTTTAAGCTGTAGATATTATCGTATTGTTGTATCCAAGCCGCTGCGCTGTTTTAAATATTTGTATCATTCGCTGTAGGTTATTTTTGTAATCTGAGATCAGAATTGGTCGTCTATACAACATTATTATTTTTTACTGCACATCTTGCGTCCTTGTCCTACCTTTTTAGTCTCTTCTATTGTTTTCTCTATTACTTAATTAAACAGTAGTAAACTTTAGCATGTTGTACTCGATGCAACGAGTACAATATACCACTGGTTCTTGCATTTGTCGATTACGAGAAGGCTTTTGATTCTGTAGAGTTTGAAACAATACTGGAAGCGCTAAAGCAAAGTCGAATACATTAGAGGTACAAGACACTAATCAAAAACATCTACGAGAACGCTACATCAAATATACGACTAAACGAAGACACATAAAAATTTACCTTAGGTCGAGGAGTTAGACAAGGAGACAATATTTCAGCAAAATTGTTCACAGCAGCTGTGAACAATTTTGGTTTTTGGCTCAATATTTAAGAGCACTTAATGGCAAGATATGAGCATTAATACAGATGGAGAAAGATTAAATCACCTAAGGATTGCAGATGATGTTGTATTAATCGCAGAAAATTTACATGATACAGTTTCTATGATGCATTTGCTTAAAAGTGTGTCTGAAAGAGCAGGATTAAAGATAAACTTTGAGAAAACTAAACTTATAACAAATCTAGTAATGAGTGGAAATATAACTATTGACAATAATACCATACAACAAACAGACACTTACAAAATATCTGGGACATGAAATCAAAATAAGCAGAGACAATCAAATATATGAAATACAGAGGCGAATAGGCCTAACATGGGCAGCATATGTCAAATTAAGCCATATTCTAAAAACTTCAATTCCCATGTGTCTGAAGTGAAAGGCTTATAACCAATGTGTTTTACCTGTACAAACTTATTGGAGCTAGAGACTTTAACACTAAAGCGCAAAATCTGCGAATAAACTCGGAGTTGCACAACGAGTCATGGAACGTGCAATACTGAACGTGAGCCTTCGAGACGACATAACAAACCAACAAATCAGACAAAGATCAGGAGTTCAAGACGTCATCGAAAGAACCACGACGCTTAAGTGGAACTGTGCAGGGCACTTAGTCAGAACACAGGATGGACGGTGGACAAGATGTATTATGGAATGGAGGCCAAGGAAAACTATAAAAGAAGCCGACGACGACCACCGACTAGATGGGCCGATGATATAATAACGTGTAGCGGGAAACTGGCTACATAGCGGCCTTAGTGTAGAGAACACTGGAAATAACTTGAGGGAGGCCTATGTCCAGCAGTGGACGCGATTGGCTGATTGATGATTGATGAAACTTTAGCATATTCCTCCCAAATTATCGAATTGATAACTACTTGCGATGATAGTTAATTTTCCACTTTAATTTTTTTTTTGTTGTTAGTGGTAATGTATTTTATTTATTTCTAAAATTCTGTTGGACTTTTTTTCCCATTTAGTAAAAAAGAGCTGCAGTCAGATCCACAGGGACACATATAAACAGCTTTGTTACAAGTTAATATTTTTTCATTAAATTTTCTGACTACGAATATATCATCCATAATTGATTTGTTTTAGTATAACAGTTTAAGAGTTGTATTAATCAACGTAATTGTACGACACTTAATTTGTAAAATTTTTATTTTCTGGTATAGTAATGTTGATCATCCACTAATGTGGTACCTATACACTTGCTATTTAAATTTTCCGGAAAAAGTGCCTTTTAGTTTATAGTTATCGTTTCTTTACCGTCACTAAAGAATTCGAGTTCATTTAAAACAATTAGGCTTTCGATGAAACATAAATAGTCAATTCAAACCAGATAGCTTAATTACCAGTAGCACACTAAAATGTAATCAATATTTATTAAGTAGAATGCGTCTACTATAACAAGAATGCCAATCAAAAATTTATTACTGGGTGCTATTAGATTAAACGGATACACTGCGTTTATTAAAGAATGTGATTTAAAATTTATAATTTATAGTTAGTTTTAAAATTTTAAACAATAATAATTATTAACTGTTAATAGCTTAGCATGTACTTTATTCCTATATATTCATATACTTTAGTTATCTTAACTTAAAAATATATGAGAGAAGCACTTAATTTAGATTTAACTTTACAGCAATATCTTTGAAGTCTTTGTTGCTCTTATAGATAAATTTAGATATAGAATAAAATTTATTAAGAAAATTTTATTATTAAATCCAGTCACAATGTCAGTACACACCAATGATGGCACTTGGTTGCCTCAATTTAGATTTTTGGTTTGAACTTTTTTAAAAGCTTATTGGATTATGATTCTCCTGATTGTTTTATTTAAAGTGCAAAACAATTGATTATTTAAATTTTGCGTTATACAAACTAACCCACTATTGTTTAAAAACAAAATATCTAAAATAACAAACCTTAAATTTAAATTTAAATACATAATGTTTAAAAATTAGTATGCGTCATCATGCAACGTTTTTGGAAAACTTGGTTTCCACGTTAAAGTGTAGTTCCGCCAAGAGGAAGCTGAAAAGGGAGTGCATATATAACGACGTTTAGACGTGTTTTAATAAAGTGCCGGATGTTTCAGAAAAGCCAACTAGAGTAAAGCGAAGTGTCTGATTTAAAATGTCGTTAAATAGATATATTTACAAAATAATTTATGTGTATATATGTATGTATGTGTTATAATGTATGTATGTATATATGCATTGGCAGTGAAAAATTAAAGATTGACTGCCACAATAAATGTTTAAAAAAGTCTATGGTGACAAGTTTAAAAAGCTGTATCTGGCAACCAACTGAAATACTTTCATTATTTTCATTGAAATTAATGGAAGTATTCCATTTTATTTCTTTAAATAAAATAAAAAGTCGCGGAAAAATGATGGTTGGTATGGTTGAAGCAGTACATATTATAAAAGACAAAAGACGCAAAAGTGTGGAGGGTAAATTTTTTAAGCTTTGTAGTGACAATGGCTACACGTGGAATATAAAATTTTATGAAGGTAAGGAGAGAAATAAAGTTAACTCTTCTGTACCAACAATGTGATTAACCTATCAGAGCGCCTTTTAAATTCAGGACATACGATAGTAGCTAATAATCTACTATACAAACCTAGAGTTAGCTAACATTTTATCTTGACAAGCAAACTCACAATATTGAAACGCTAAGACCAAATCATCGTGGAAACCCAAAGAAGTAATACTATAAAAATTGAAAAAAGGGGAAACGTTTGGGGTTGGAAAAACGAGAGAGGCATCTGTGATTTGACGTAGGAGGATAAAAGAGATGTCTCTTTTTACTATCTACTAAACACACTACCGAAACTCGAGCTGTTCAGCGACGAAGGTGGTGTTTTGTTCATAAACCTCAGGCTGTAATGGAATACAATCGAGGCAAAGTCCTCAATTGATCAGTCAGACAAAGTGGCAAGTCATAATTCACCTCTACGAAAGTCACTGAAATTGTACAGGAAGTTCGCTGTGAAATTTCTTCTTGGTACATTTTTTTGAAACTATTCTCTATTCTTCCATTGTTGGATATAGGTCTCCCCAGTTCTCTCCATCTTCCCTATCTTGAGCTGTTCTCTGCCATGTGGGACCTCCTTGTTTCCTGATGTCATCTTTCCACCTCATCTGTGGTCTGCCTCTTGATCTCTTTGCATTGTACGGACGCCACTTTCCGATGGCATTGTTCCATCGTCCGTCTTGGAGACGTTCATTGTGTCAGCCCATTTCCATTTCAATTTTGCTGCTTGTTCTATGCGTCTTACTGTCTTTGTTCTGGTTCTGATCCACTGGTTACGTTTTCTATCTCTAAGTGATACACCCAACATTTGTCTCTCCATCGCTCTTTGTGCCTTCCTTATTCTATCCAAATTGGCCTGTGTAAATGTCCATGTCTGTGCTACGTAGGTGAGCACCGGTATGATACAGGAGTTATATACCTTGCTTCGTAAGTATAGAGGGATTGTTGATTTTTAGAACTAAGAAAGTTTGCCGAACGCTGCCCATCCCATTCTTACTCGTCTCGATATTTCGGCTGTTTGATTTTCTCTATTAGCTCTGATTGCTTGTCCTAGATAGATATACTCATTTACTCTTCTATTTTTTCTGTTTTTATTTTATTGCCTCTTGGTCTTCGTGTTTGTCATTACTTTTGTTTTGTTTAAGTTAATTTTTAGGCCTTTTTGCAGTGATTTTTCATGAAGTTCATTCAGCATTAATTCCAGTTCTTGTCGTTCCGAGGAGATCAGGAGTATATCATCCGCATATCTAAGGTGATTTACTTCGTGCCAGTCATAGCTTTCGTGGAGGAGGAGCTCTGAACTGAGTAGGGGGTTCTTCTTTACTTCACGGAAGACAGACTGGGCGGGGGATGTCTCTCAACTCGACACGGCCACGTCCCATATGGGTGATAGGGAAAGTTCCTGCAGTTATGCAGGACAGGTACGAATAAGGCATTGCCAAATAAGTACCCGCGGATCAACTTGAGGATATGTCATTAGGCAGCATGTAATGGTCATTACTGGATTAAGGCTATGGGAAGTAAAAATTTTGTAGGCTTAATTCCAGATACTCACAGGCGTTACTCACATTATGAGTTAAGCGGCTGTGATACTGCGACAAACAGCAGCAGTCTCGACCAGATGTGGGCGGCTGCAAACAGCGTCTGTTCCCATTAGTGGGCGGCTGGAAACACATTACCCAACCCGTCTGGCCAGCATGTGAGTTCACGGCCAATCTACCCCCCTCTTATGACAGATAATTCTTGGTACATCACTCGTAAATTCTAACACTATTCTCAACCAACTCGCCGATTAAATGATGAAAATAACTAAATTTACTTATAAAAACTTATGAAACAACATTGGGTCACGGAATAATTCCGAAAGGGAACAACAACAAATACAAACTACAAGAAGATCGATGAAAACTCATATTTTGGTGAAAAAAGAAGGACCATAAGATAAAACTGAATAAATACTGTAAGCGTTGTTATAAAAAGAAGATTCGGGGAAACATAACAGAAAATCGGGTCCAAAACAGTAGAAACTTACTGTGACACTTATGAATGTAATTAGTTCTTTAATGTTATTAATTAATTTTTGTATGTCTTTTAGTTTGTAGTGGATATTTTTTAGTTTTTTAGTATATTTTTAACTCAAAATAAAGATATGTCAAAATTTCGATATTTTTCAGTCTCCCTATGCAGCCACAAACATAAAAATGGATATGGTATAGGCGGGGGTACTGTGTGACACGGCACGGTCAAATAGATACGATAGATATATATATAGTATAATATAGATATACTATAAAGACTAGTTTATATATATTTATGATATATATTTATAAGGGATATTATAGTTATAGATATTAGATAGGTTTACTGATATATATATATATGTATATATTTATATATATATATATATTTATAGATATATACAGTAGGCGTTCCCTCAGGTAATTCGTTGAAAAAAGGAACCACGTTAGAATCGACTTCTTTAAAAATATTTACTCGGTGGTTTAATAGGACAAACGCTTTTTTAATAACTTTGATAGTGTGCAGAAATTTGAAAATTTCGAATTTTCGCCTATAAACTGTTCATGTTTAAGTACAATTTTATGTATGTAAAAATTGCAGTTGAACGGGATACTTTGGTTTACTGTAAAAAGTAGGCTATAGTTGAAAAAAA
Source organism: Diabrotica balteata (assembly GCA_918026665.1). Lineage (NCBI taxonomy): Eukaryota > Metazoa > Arthropoda > Insecta > Coleoptera > Chrysomelidae > Diabrotica > Diabrotica balteata. The sequence goes on along the minus strand of OU898282.1, from coordinate 84,519,245 downwards.
CCGGTTAAACATGTTGTTGAATTTATTTATTAACTATGTTGTAGTAGTCGACGAGACCTTCGAGCAGCTGGTAGAAATATACCAGAAACGGCCGTTCGAAATTTCCAGAAACCGGTCAAATGATGATCCAGCCAATTTACTTTGTAGTATAATCGGAAGGATTCCCCAGACCCTTCTAGATAACTCGCATATTTAAATGTACGGTCGTAATACATTATTGTAAAATAAGTTAGTACAAATAAAGACTTTAATAAATTTGTGAGTGTTATATAATAGAAACTTCAGTAAATTAAATTAAGAATAATAAATTAGAATTACTAAAGACTTAAACTATTAAACATCAAAAATTATAATTTGGATGCATACATTAATGTAGCTAATAGAGGGCGCCACATGTACCACATATGTGGCATACATTTGCACCTAACTTTTTTGCTATTTAAGGTACCGGGGTTTGTGATAACAAAAATATTAAAGATACACTATTTTTAACAAAAAAAAGTTACCTGTTAATAACTTAAAAACTTAACAGTTTTCGAAATAATCGCATTTTACAAATCAACTACATAATTCTGATTTAACGCAATTACTCCAGGCAACGAAAGAAAATTAGACAAACACATCAATACTTTTGAATTTTCGTATAAAATGCCTATAATTAAAGTGAATATTTAACAAAATATTAAATAAAATTAACATTTTAGCAGGATACTTAATGGTAGTAGAGTTTGACAAATTAACAGAATATATGGATTTTACATAAAACATTTTACGATTTGTGTTAAATTAAAGTCATAATCAATTTTTTTTTATTTTTAACCAAATTAAGAAATAGTTAAAATAAATAACGTTAAACACTTTGTCAAAGTAAATGTTCGATATGTCCACCAATTTCTTTAATTTATTTGTCAATACGTTCCATAAAAGATCGTCTCATATTAAATAGCATTCATTGGTTCTAAAGAAACTGCTGCATTATTTATATATAAGTTTTATATGTTTAATATATAATGAATATATTATAAATAATAAGGTATTTGTTTAGGATTTTTATGCAATAATTAATTGGCACCAGATGACTAAGAAATATGACTACCACGAACAATCTAACGTTCAGGAAAGTTGTATTGAATTATATTCTTACTGTCCTCTTTCTATAATGTTGTGGTGTACTATCTTGCATAAACCACATATTTCACCTTAAGTTTGATGATAATTCTTCCAATAATCAATAAAATCAGTTTATAAAAAATGTAAATAAATCTTACCATTCAGATAACAAGGTAATTCGCATGTGCAATAAAAAATACTTACACGTCTCTTTCTTCATCTGCTACATGTTGAAACTGCTACATAAAAGGCCATATTTTTCAGGTGTGCAATAAACTCAGGAGAAAAATTCGTCATGGTTGTGGATTTAAGAATGGATCACCACATATGAATGTATAAGATGTTTAAAAAACGGTTTGCGAAGCCAAGCTTAGGCAGACTGCATGCCTCACAGCAGCCTAAACGGCTGTCCCAGAAACATCAAGCAAAGGCAAAAGAACATCCCAGAAAAAACTTTTCGAGAACCATTCAAACAACCAAAGTCAGTGAGTAACAATAAAACAAAACTTTGTTTTCAAAATTTTCACAAAATTTATTATAAAATCTTATCATTATAGCTGTTTCGACAGAGTGCCTTTCTCAAGTGATTTATTTTTGGAATGCGTTTATACTTTATAGTCTTTATTGAAATAGGTTGAGGAGGGGAGAACTGTTTGTCTTAAGTTGCTCATTCAGAATTATATCTGTGTTTCTAATTTGTTAATTTTCATTGATTTTAACAAAGATAGCCTAAGGTTTTTATTTTTAATGTGATAAAATTGAATTTCTTCATTAAAGTCAGTGAGTATTTCTAAGCAACTTATACCTAAAACTGCTTTTTCTTTTATATCTTATGACAATTTATGCACTTTTTTTAGTACAATCTGAAACTTCACCTTCTTCTAGGACTTCTATTTCTTCTAAAGGTCCTCTAAATTATTCTAAGGTACATTTCAACTCGGGTCCGTTACTTTTTGTTTATAATAACCAAAATAGACCATATATTTCTATTTCTGTAGGTAATGACACAATCTCTTTACTTCTTTATAGTGGCCGGAATGTTAGTATCATTGCTTCTCTTCCTTTATTTTTACTTAAAAAAGCTTAATTTAGCACTTAATTATGATGTTTCAGTTCAACTTACTTCTGCTGATAGAAACATTCAGAGTAATTTAGGATATGTTTGGCTATCTGTTACTTTATTAAGTAAAACTTAATCACTTAAAGTGTTAATAGTTTCTTCTATTTCACATAAAATAATATTAGGTAAGAATTCTATTAATTTGTTTCAATTTTTTTTTGGATTTTTTAAAGTTTTCATTTAGGGTTACAGATTTATTTTGTGAAAATCTTTATGACGTTTAGAAATTATTACAATCTTAACTATGTTATTAAGTTGTAAAAAGAAATGGGTCCTACAGATTCCATTGGTAGAACTCATCTTTATACACATAATATAGATACTACCAATGCTTAACCTCTTAAAGTGAGACAATTTCCATTATCTCCTGCTATGAAGAAGGTTTTAAATGCCGAACTGGAAGAAATGCTTAAAATTAAAATTATAGTCTCCTTAAGTACCAGTACACCGTGGTCTTCTCTTTTATGGCTTGTGCCAAAAGATGAAAGATGGTTTTCACCGAGTTGGTTTCGATTGTATGATTTTTTCTGACGAATATTCTCAAGTTAAAGTTGATTTTATGTAATCGAATAAACCACTTAGTTCAGTCGATTTTTAAATTTCAATATTAGTTCATTCGATAAACTACAGTATAGTTTAACACAAACAAGGTGGTTAGTCGTAAGAAATTGCAGCATAAAACAGATGGAAATCTGGTTCTAAAAATGGATGTAAAGAATTGTAAATAAGATACTTCATATATTTAATCGATGGTCGTTTGGTGTAAGGGACTTGGGAAATTGTGAAGTCTCGTTGGATTAATTAATTTATTTTTTCTTTGGGGTAGATTTTCTCATTGACCAAAAAAATTTAATTTGAATTTAATTGTTTGATTGGGTAAATACTTCAATGCATCGACAACTCGAGGAGATCTACTAAGATTTCCTGGTCTAATGCTATTACAAAAATAAATGCGTATCAAAATTTTTAAAATATTGGTAATCCAAATACTTCACTGTATATGGAAAAGAGAATTCTCTGGCCCCTTTACATATTGTTATATAATCTGCTGGATACGAAATGCTATTATTGTACTGTATTTTTTAAATTCCGTTTACATTGTTGGTAGATGTAATATAAAGAAGCGCATTGGTTCGTGTACGCAACGGTTCTGGTACAAAACAGCCGTTTGCTACACAAAACAATTTTTTCCTTTCCCTTAGGTAAGGGCAGGTTGGATAAAACAAAATTTAAAATTATTGTTGAAAACTCATTGAAAGTCAAACCGCCCCTCTATCTCTCATTCCAAATGAAACAGAATCCTTCCTTGGTGTTTATGTTATAAATTGTAAAGTTGTCGACAAACAATTTCATTTTATAGTAGAAGATACTGAAGTTTTATGACAAAGTAATATTGATTGTAAATCCATTGTGAATGTTACACAAGTTGAGTCTGCTTTATCGTTATCTTTTTGTATCCTTGCTTTATCATTCTTAAGAATATGCGTTTTACACTTGCTTGACTTAAATTTCTTGTTTTAAAAGACTTGCAAATATTCATCTTTTTTGGGTTGATAAGTAAAAAGATTTTGATCATTAAAATCTGTGAAAACCTACATACATTGTGACAAACGAAGTTACATTTTGTGCTGTGTACCATTTATCTTTATAAAACGTGTTACACGCTACTTTTTGATTGCCAGCCAGGCTTAAGATATAACTTCGATGTCCTCTTGCGGCAACAATGCAAATTCAAACTTTGGATAACCCAACCAAAAATGTTTTAAGTGTTTCCACTTCTTTGGGTTTTGTAGGTTTTTTTAAATTAGGTTCGACAGAGTTCTCAGTATCATTGAGACAAGTGTAATTTTATGATCATCCGTTGGATCATCTAGATTTCTACCTTCTGTTGCTGTTTGCCAGTTTATATAGAGTCCATTCACCGATAGCTAAGGTATTTAGGAACATGTTCTTTAAAGACGAACTGCAGAACAATTCTGTGTAAGAAAATATTTGCAAGAGTTTTTTCTTCTACTCTCTGTCTATGATTTTTGATCTCGAGCCCTAACAGTGTTAAATTTCTGAGTCAGAACCTCAGAAATAGCTTTTTCTCTGTCGAATCCATTTTCCAAACTCGTCTTCAAAATTTTCTTTCATCATTTTCCGCGACTTTTCATTTTATTTAAAGAAATATATAATGGAATACTTCCATTAATGTCAATCTTTAATGTTTTCACCCCAGTGCATATATACATTCATACATTACTAAACACATTACATACATATATACACATAAATTATTTTGTAAATATATCTATTTAACGACATTTTAAATCAGACACTTCGCTTTACTCTAGTTGGCTTTCTGAAACATCCGGCACTTTATTAAAACACAGTCTAACGTCTTTATATATGCATCTCCTTTTCAGCTTCCTCTTGGCGGAACTACACTTTAACGTGGGAAACCAAGTTTTCCAAAAACGTTGCATGATGACGCATACTAATTTTTAACATATGTATTTAAATTTAAATTTAAGGTTTGGTATTTTAGATATTTGTGTTTTAAACAAAAGTGGGTTAGTTTGTATAACACAAAATTTAAATAATTAATTGTTTGCACTTTAAATAAAACAATTAGGTGAATCATAATCCAATAAGCTGTTAAAAAATTTCAAAACAAAAATCTAAGTTCACGCAACCAAGTGCAATCATTGGTGTTGTACCTACTGAGATTGTGACTATCCTTATCCTTCTGAAACTTTTTATTTCAAATTCTTATCCAACACCATTGGTAAATAAGATTTTGTTTAACACTATCCATAACGAAGATACTTCACCTTCCATCGTGACTAACAATGCTGATCCTGATGTCTTAAGTAGGAACCCAGTCTCGGATACTCATATCAATAAATATTTTTTCATTACCCTATTTCAGAGATATCACTCCGTGGTTAACAAGGATTCTAAAAAGTTTTTGAAAATAGCTTTTCTAATAATAATAATAACATTAAACTTAATGTGGCTTGTAGATCAGCCCTAACAATTAATAATCTTTATTCGAAGGTAAAAGATAAGACTCCCATAGATAGGCTTAGTAATATTGTCTACAACATTCCATGCCTCTCTTGCAACAATTCCTACATCGGCCAAACATCTCAATTATTGAAATCACGTATTACACTACACAAAAGTGATTCTCGACTTCACCCTGACCGCTGTGCATTAGCCAAACATGTCCATTCCACTGGTCATCACATGGACTATACGAACACTACAATTCTCCACCGTGAGAACAATAAATCTAAAAGAGAGTTCATTGAAATGTCTTATATTTTCCTTAACGATTTTTCCATCAATGTTAAGAGTGACATTAAGAATCTAAGCGATATATACCACTTCTTACTTAAATCAGATACCAAGAACAATACAACATCACAGATAACCAACTTGACTGATATTATCTATTAACAACTAACCTACTTTAATAATAATTTTCATTAACAAAAAAAAAGATAACATTCCCTTGCTTTTCTTAGATACATCTCAATAAGATAATATTACAATAATACATGAACAGTATACTAATTAAAACAAAGAATTTCAATTAAGAAAATTCTAAACTAATATCTCCCCAGACTGGGATCTAACTTCATCGGTTTTACCAATGAACCTTAACGACAATGATATCAAAAAGAACATACTTGTAATTGTTTCGGCGCTTGCGTTCTATAAAACAGAAGCTCACATTCAAACTTTACAACAAATAAAAATTTAGTTATTGCCGACAATTCAAAGAATTACTTCCTTTAAATGTAGTTACATTGGGCTTTTCGATTGTCCTTGGGTAAACCTTTGCGTTTTAAGTTCAAAGCTACCATACATTTCCAACGTTAACAAATAAACTTTTTTGCACATAGTAACAAAAAAACACCACTATGTTGTTACTAGCTAAAGTTTTTTAACATCATAACTGACATTTCTAAAATTTCACGGTAAGGTAAATGTTTTTTATTAGATAATATATGGTAGCTAATTATAATTTATTCTCTTTCAGCCCTGAAGAAGCCAAATTCTCTTTGGCGAAAACGTTAGGTGAAATAATTGATACACATTAGAGTTTTTTTTTGCAGATTTCCCCAATATTTAAGAGTTTACTATTTAACTTATCTGCAAAAGATTAAATTTCTTTTCTATATATAATATATATATATATTATATATATATATATATATAATCGGTGATTTTAGGCGTCACGCCCTTCTGGTAGGGATATATGGAGGAGTATCACAGAGTTGCAAACCCTTATCTCTTACTGTACTGCTCCACCTTAGGCCGATCAGACACCAGCATATTCTAGTCAAAGCCGCAGATTCATCTAGAATTTTAAACTGCTGCATTGGACATTTTATTTTTCCGTTCACCGAGTTGGGGACCGAACCCACGTCCACTGAACCACTCCCAGTGAAGCGAATGAGAAGCCGGCCGCTCAGCCTGTACCGATATTCCTTTCCTAATTTTGTGGCTGTTATATTTTTCCTAATGTTCCAAGTTTGCTGATTCACTTGGTATTTTACTTGATAGTTTATTCCAATGCTGATCAAAGCCATTGTCAATTTTCTGTTCACGTTCATTGGGCCTATACTGTTTATTGGGGACCTATTTATTGTTATCTGATTGCTTATCGCTAATAATTATATTAACAATGTTATTATTACTAATAATATATATACAAGATTTAGTTAGATTAAGTTACTTATATTCGTAATTCTCCAACTGCTTAACGGTTTTGTTGCCAATATTTAGAGTTGAGTCTTCCAATTTATGTAAGGTTTTATCCAATGCATATGAGCTGCTTATCCCATTAGGCAAATTGTTTGTTTGAAGAGATTCAGTAACTATTGCTTTTTTAAGATTCTGCATTAAACTCATATCGTCTGAGGGCAAGGTGGATAAAAAACCGTTATTGGAATCAACAAACATTTCGCTTTTCTCTTCTTCCGGGGACACATTAATTATTATTGTTACTATTGCGCCAATGTTTATGCTCTTTGGAATAACAGTATACTCTACATCAGAAAATCAACATTTTTATAATCCGAACGAGTTGTTATTTTTTCTGTAAGCGGTTTTACTATTATTGTTTGGCTTAGTTTTAGGACTGCTTTGTTGTAGTGCTATATTTAGCAACCTTTGACCTCTCGATGCACTAAAAAAATAAAAACCAAATTTAGTAAAATTAAGTTTGGAAAACCTCAAGTATACCTACGAAATACACTATAGAATATGACATTTCGTAGGCTCCTTCGTATTTACCAATTTATACACACTTATTAAATCATTATTATAAACTTACTACTTTTGCATGGTACAGGTTGAGCTTAAAAATTAAATTGTTTTGTACTTACGTTTGCATATTTATAGTTCAAAAGGGCACTAAGATAATATCAAAATACAATAAAAATAAAAAAAAACGATCAGCCTAGATGCTTCTCATCATGTTGTGCCAACATGATAACGACCGACTGGAATTAGGAGGTTAAGAATTCTTTAATATAACCCAAAATAATTTTTTCTGGAGTTCGGAGATTTGTCAGACTGTAGAGAACTGATTTCTTTTGAACTTTATATTAAAAAGTGGTTTTAACCAAAATAGGGAGTTAAGAGGTTTGCTAATTAGGTTATAGATAATATCAAACCACGCAGTAACCAAAAAATTAAAAGAAAAACATTAATAATTCCAATGGTGAAAGCGCAAAACGATTCAAATCTAGCAGAATTCTGCAGAGGTATATTTCTTTGTGTTTTGTAACATTTTTCTGTTTAATAATAAAGGCTTAATTATCTTTAACAAAAAGCCACAGAAGTTTTTTTATATCTGCAACATGTAAGAATTCTACCAACTTTATTTTGAAAAATAAGGTACCATACTAAAAACGAATAAAACTCATAAGCTTCTCTTGATTAAAATAATATTTTTACTTTTTGGACAGAAAAAATAGATTCAATCGCTTCCTACCTTTTTGACATTTGATTAAGGGATGATTTTTCCATTATCAAGTACTTCATCGTGGAATTAAAAGGCAATCGCAACCTATCAAAAACCCAAAAATAGCATCAAAATCTTTCGCTTTATCGGATTGTGTGGATAAATTGATAGACATTAATAACTGTCCTCTTTTCGGTGCTTAAACGCCGATTTAAAACCCTGTTTTAGGCTTGGAACGAACCTATCTGGCAATTTCGGAATTAAACCCCTTGCTTGTAAAGGGCTGGTGAAATATTCAAAAATACGTGTGTGTAATAATAACAGGCGGGCTAATTACTTTTTGTGTAAATAAAAAAGTTATGGTTGGTTGCAGTCAATAAAGATTTTAGAATTGAAATTTAAGTTAGAATTGATTTAATTGTATCATTAAATGGGCATCAAATTAAATACTGTCATAAAAACACATTAAAAATGGACACCTAAAAGAAAGAAATTTACAAAAATAAATTATATTCAAAATACATAAACAAATGTATAATATTTTTATTCATTTAAAGGCAGTTATTACAAATATAAAGATAATAAAAATAAAAGGGAAAATTGATAGTATGTTCAGTAAACTTTAATTGCAATGCTCAGTCTAGTTGTATTATAAATGTTTATGGTCATAACTGAGCAAAGATTAATCAAACCTAAAAAGGCCTTAAAAAATCTTTTTTTATTGTCGCTAAAGGAATTGATTTTGTAGGACCTATTACTGGCCTTGAATAATAAAATACTGGAGATCTTACCGTAACTTAGAATTGTAACTTTAATAATATATGGTAGCTAATTAAAATTTCTTCTCTGTCAGCCTTGAAAAGCCAAAAATTAATTTTCTTTGGCGGAAACCGTTCGGCGAAACAATTGATACTCATTAGAGTCTTTCTTGCAGATTTCTCCAATATTTAAGAGTTTGTTAAATGTTTGTTAATGTTAAATTATATATATATATATAATATATATATATATATATATATATATAATATTGTAGTTATTGTATTATAACTAGTTTCATAGTTCGCTACTTTATTATAACGGGTATTGTAAAATTGAAATATAATTTATAATTTAAATGTATTAATATTTTTATCTATAGAAATTAGTCGTTACTAGCTCTTTCGACACGAGTTCTTCGTTTTATGAGATTTCTCACCAGTAATAGTGAATACAACGTGATTTCCTAATGAGTACAAAAAATTAAATATTCGATTATTTCAATCTGTTCGATTCAACATAATAAATTTTGAAGGACAACCGTTAGTAATATTATTTATTTGGGAAACTATTGATAAATTGTCGACAGCTTCGTAAACGCTATATTTATAAAAGTATTTATTATTCCGATAATTTTTCGACTGTTCTAACAACCATTCCAATTTCGTCATTTTGTGTCATGTGGAACAATTTCACCCAATCATGTCAACATTAGACTGATAATTGCATTCAGTGCAATTTTCAATCCTTATGACAACGCGATCGAGTTTGACAACTTCATCCAAATAAATTTCAAAATGTCACGTTTCGGCAACGAGAATGTTCAAAGTATAAATGCGCTAATCAAAGAAAAAATTACCAGAAATACAACCTACAGTCACAAATATATTTGGGGAATATTCATGGAATTTTTCTGCGGACGAGAATATGAGTTGAATGAACATATAATCTAATGTTAACTTAAATTTATATAATTGTACTTTCACTAACTGTACTTTTAATAAATAAATTTTTCGTTATGTTGAGTTATGATTTTTTTTTTTCGAAAAATTATTCGCCGAATATTCCTCGGACATTGATGAATGCCTCATAATTTCATGACAAATTTCTCAATCTCGTTGCTTTACTCAGCCTTCGGCTCCGTGCTGTTACCAAGGAACGAGCTTTCGATTGTCATGAAATTATCTCGTCTGTTATCATGTCCTAGGGATATTACTACTGATAATCTAATTAAATTTTGGGTCGCCACGAGCCATACTTTTCCTATTTGTTTTCGAGAAGTGTATTAAGAATTATATTGAGCAGTGTAACAAAAACTAGACTATATCTGCGCGTGGAACAAATGCGCGTGACAAAACTGGAACATGAAGAACAAAGGACTGGCGGCAGAGTGAAACTACTGATTCTTTAGCAATTTAGCAATATACTGTGCCTCGCCGGTGAATTTGGGAGTCTCCAAGTAGTCTACGTTTAGAAGTCCTAAAGCTTTCCTGTTTTTTATTGTCTATCAGGAAGCCATTATTACTATCGTATAGGCAAGAAACATTCACCGTCAAGCAGTGGTAAAACTGCATCACTTATTAAGTTATACATACTCATAATATCCAAAGTAACATATTTGATACAATCTAATGTCTTACCTCAGCTAGAACTGTACTATATGTAATACAAATAAACAAATCGGGGAAATGTAAATAAAGTTAATGGAGTTTTATTACAAGGACATACTGATCTAAGAGTCCTTCAGTATCCCAAACAGTAAAAAATTAAAAAAGTTTGCCTTGTTTTCAGTTTTATTTTATTTTAATTTGCCCAAATACTTATATCTCATGAATAACCTAGAACAGTACACATATATTAAGTAGATTGACTCAACTGACTGACTTAAGTAGCATAATATGCTAATCTTGCAATTTCAAAGCGTGTCCTTATTTCTTTACCTTGGTGATTGTTTTCATTTACCCAAGTTTCCAGATATTTGTAGTTATTTACTCGTTTTGCTTATTTTCCCTCGATATCTAGCCTTCCTACTGTATGTTGCTTAGAACTAAGTATGCACTTGGTTTTCTTAACATTTGTAGTCCATCTTTTATACTGACCTAATTAATCTATTTACTAAGCGTTGCAGTTATATAAAAATTAAAATATTGTTTGTTAATCGAGATCTTGCTTTATATCTGAGAATAAGACCCTTAATGCTACGTGATCTCGACTTTGTTGTACGGAATGGAAGGCTGGACACTAAAAGATGTTAGAATCATTTGAGATGTGGTGCTATAGAAGGATTTTGAAAATATCATGGACCCAACGAGTTACAAATGCAGAAGTGGTAAGAAGACTACCAAACGATTGCGAGGTCATAAAGTACATCAAAATAAGAAAGCTGGTATATTGAGACCACATTACCAAAGATACGAAATATGAGATATGACGGCTTATAATGTTAAGGGTAAAAGATCTATAGAAAGACGAAGAATTGCCTGGCTAAGAAACCTAAGAGTAGTATAGTTGCAGCACAGTAGATCTTTTCAGAACAGCCGCCACGGTACGGATGAGGTACGGATCGCTGTGATGATAGCCAACTTCCGATAGGAGAAGGAACTACGACAAAAAAAAAGAATGTAAGTTTACCTTTTAGTTTCTTTACTACTATATATTTTGTATTAATGTGTACTTGATATTACACTACTCGATCAGTTTTGTTACCGGACTCATTATAAGTAGTTATATCGTGGGATGCGCAGGAGTACAAAAAACTTGCAAAAGGTTAATTCTCGTACAATCCCTATCTTGGAATATACTTAAAACTATCCCATGTTACCTTTAAAGGAAAACTTTCAATAATTGTTACCATTCCCCATTTACCAGTCTCTTGTTAAACTCCAAAATAAATTGGTTAAATATCTAATTTTACAACTAAAATCTCTTACCAAAACCACCTAAATGCACTTCTGGTTTTAAAAGCTTTTATAGGTAACTCACATATAGTAAACATCCATTTGATTTTACATAACGTGCGATAGGTATAACTTTAAAAATATTAATTACGATAATAATAATAGTAATACTGATTTTTTATATAATAATAATAGTAATACTTTTTTTTTTTCAAAAATAGTACCACAAAAGAGAGTAATTGGACTTTTGGAGTCCCTTTTAATAATTATTATCCCCTATGATGTTAATAACCAAACCAATTCTTTTAATTATACTTCGTAAGTAGCAGTTTTTTTACATTAAATAATTTTCTATACACTAATAATATTATATATTTATATATATATTTATATATATATATATATATTATTATATATATATATATATATATATATATAATAATATATTTTCTATACACTATAAACTCTCTTATTAATAAACACAGACTAACCTTGGAGTAACGTTAGTCCCAGGACTATACCAATAACATTCATTTTTTGTATTAATAAATAGCGACTAAGGACAGAACTAAGCTAATCCTTCGCTCGTCTCGGACTAACATTTAATCCGAGGTAGTGGCAGGTTTAGAGAGTGCCTAACTTGACATTGAGTTGAATTTCGTTTTGGTATTCATAACCTGAATTGTTTTTGATTATGTATACATTATTTAATAATGGAAGATTATTTTATCAACGACTTAAGATTATAGAACAACTTAATGACCATATAGAAAATCAGCGAAATATTACTCATCGAAGACATATTTATATTAAAATATATAAAATTAGAAAAATTCTCTAGAAGAATTAGAAGTAAATGAATTTAAGTGCAAATATCGCTTTTCAAAAGCTACAGCAGTTTTTATAATATATATATGCTTAGAGATGATTTATCTGGTGATTCCAGAGGTGGACATATACCTCCTCATTTAAAAGTTAAAAAATAATATAAGATATAAACAAACTTTCTCAGAACAGAGTCCAACTAAAATTAACTCCACGTGCTCCAACTTATGCTAACTGTCAAATTCTCAATTATTTTTCTTCTTTTTCACAAAATTCTCTCGATTTTCTTCTTTTTTGCAATGGTTGCCAACATAAACCTTGTACCTAGGACTAAGGAAGGTTTAGTTAGTCTGAGCTTAGTCCATGTTTATTAATAACATTCTAAAAATGAAGTTAGTACTCGCTTAATCTGGGACTAACTAGTCCGAGGCTAACTTCGGACTAAGAAATTTTTATTAATAAGACTGTAAGTGTATATAAGTAAGTTAAGTTCTTTCTTTGTTGTGTATTCTTGTGCATTTCAGATTTAATTTCTTCTACATGTGTAGCTGAGGGTGACAGATATGTCAATACGCGACCTATACAATTTGTGGTATTACTAAGAGTAAATGTATTATTATACATATCACATTCGAGTGATAATTTTTATTATTTGATTTTAGTTGTTACGTTTTAGTACAGCACCAACCTTTTAAAACAACAAAAAATTAATATACGACATACACTTAACAAATAAATAAACTTACAGATATTTAGTTGTTCCGGTTACTTGGATTTTTTTCCTTACCTGAAACAGAATAAATTAAAGTTAGAATATTATATTATTATTCCTTTATTAAACAAGTTATAGTAATATTAATAGGAAGTGATAATCTAAAAACTCATTTCACATAAATCTTTTCTGAATCATAAAAATTAAATTAATAAATATTATATTACATTATATAATTAAAATAAGGAATGCAACAAAATGGTATTTAAGTGACGAAATAATTAAAAATGACGAAAGAGCAATTTCAATAAATTGTATTAAATAGCGATTTGTGCATATTATGTACAGTATGTGCAAAAGGATGGTATAAATTCAATATTTCATAAATAGACAGCTTTTATTCATATTCAGTACTTATAAATAAAATATCACTTGTGTCCCTTTACTTAGTCAGATTTACAATATTTTTTCTTCTCTATAAATTTCACAAGTTTTTTTTTGTATATCTCTGTATTGAATTTTCCTTGCGGTTACTCCTAAACGTACTGACCAAATGACTATTAGTTTTTACTAGCTCCTATTTAAATCTACGCTATTGTACCATTTATCAGCAGCTTTACATTAGCGTAACATAACCGAGCTTTACATTAGTGATACAACAGATAGTTATATATGGTTTAGTACTTTGATGAAAAAAGACGACTTTGCAATATTATACGATCTCTCTCATTACTCTAAAAAGCCAAATGCTTTTAAATATGACAGAAGCTGTAAATAAAACAGCAACGGCATCTTTACAGGTTATCAAAGGTCCCTCTTCACTAAAATTATATATTTTGGCGATAGCCTTAATGACCAACCTCAAACAAAAACAAAACTATACCACAAATACTGCTTTGACTATATTTTATGAATCCATCCTCCAGAGGAGCTTAAAAATGATGACACCAGAACTAATTTTCACTGACAAGATTAACACAATTATACGAGTGGCTCAGTTCCATACTTGCCTAACCCACAATTTTTCGTATTTCGCACTTTTGTGCTCTTTCGCTTTAAAATTATCATATCTGTCTGTGCCAAAGATACCTATCCCGATATTTAACATAAAACAAGGCTGACACCTATGATCAACTTTAGCAAACAAAACTTGCTTTGGCACAGTTTGAGCCAGTCTTGCCTAAACCACTAACCTGACGTCGGCAAGCAACGAGATGTTTACATTATTAGACATATCAAGTGACGATAACGATAACGACAAAAACTATGTGCCAGGTGACGAAAGTACAGGTAAGATTATTGTGTTTAATTTTTAATTTTACGAATAATTTTTTTTATTTTCACTTAACGTAATTGTCTTTTTTGCATAAAAACAAAATAAGGTTAGGCATATTTATGCTCTTACTCAGAACAAAAACTAATAAATAAAGTTAGGTATAATATTTTTGATGAAAAGAACTAAAATCTTATTTTAAATCAATGCAAAATATCATTTTACCTTTTATAGTTTGTTTGAGTTTATTGTTACTGACTCTGTCCATATTTTATTATTGTATTTGGGTCGCATTAAATAATTTTTGTTAAATAGGCATATCTCGCTCTGAATAATTGCGAGTAGTCATTGAAACATTTTAGTCATTTTAAATTTCTAAGTTATTTTTAGAGAATCCAATTTCTATTTTTTTTTCTCTAGATGCGAGTCAAAATGAGCAGAATGCGATTAGAAATTTAAATAATCTGCATAATGGACGAAAACCTATAAGAAAACCACAAACACATAAAAAATGCATAAGAAAAGAGAAATGTGCTCGTGGCCAAAAATATGTTTCCACAACAGGAAAAGTCGTCTTAAATAGGACCTGTGATATGACAGATTGTGAATGCCCCTTTCGCTGTTTACAAAAAATAGCGCAAGCTAGAAGACAACAAATTTTTGAAGGATTCTATAGTATGAATTGGGACATAAAGCAATCATTCCTCGGTGGTCTGATACAAGTTTCACATGTTTCCAGGAAATACACAAAAAAGGAAAATAGTCGTAGAGAAAAAACCCGAAAGTACATTCTTCAAGATGATAGCGGCGAAGATAAAGTAAAAAGTTTGTAAAAAGTTTTTTAAAGGAACTCTAGCAGTCTGCAATGGCACTTTGACTAATACATTGAAGAGAACGCAAGAAACCAGTACTCCTGTGCTTGATCGACGAAGAAAACATGAACCTCACAATAAGACCAGTTTAGAGGATGAGCGAAGATTATGTAATTTTATTGAGATATTTCCATCGTATGAAAGTCTTTATTGTCGCAGGGACAGTAATAGAAAGTGTATAAATCCCGAACTCAATATGAAACTCATGTATGACTTGTACAAAAGTCAGTGTAATGAAAAGGTTTATCGAGCAGTATCACTGTATATGTTTCGAAACATATTTAATAGTAAATTTAACTTACATTTTCATTAACCACACAAAGACACATGTCAAACCTGTGACGAATTTAAGGCACAAACTAGTACTATTGGCACAGACAATACTAATGCTAAAATTCAATATGAACTTCATTTGCGGCGAGAAGATGCAGTAAGAGATATGAAAAAAAAAGAGATGCAGATGAAGCTAGATCCAGCAATGGAACAAAACAAGTCATGGTTTTTGACCTTCAAGAAACTTTACCTACACCAATGTTATCAACTGGTGCAGTATATTACAATCGACAACTCTGGATGTACAATCTCGGTATCCATGATGAGGTAAATAATATTGACCACATGTATGTTTGGGGCGAATACACAGCTTCCAGAGGAGCCCAAGTAGAGTAGCGTCCTGTCTGATTTATAACATTCAGAACTTCTTACCATCAGCAACCAGAGAAATTACTCTTTACAGCGATAGTTGCGGTGATCAAAATCGCAACATTAAAGTTGTATTGACACTGAGTAATGTTATACCAAACATTTTGGTGTAATAGAAAGAGAGAAAAAGTATCATCCTCAAATTTTTCATCCAAATGATTGGATGAGTGTAATTGAAAAGCTAAAAAGAAAACACCAAAATTTGTTATGCATCAGATGACAGCTAATCACTTTTTTACTACAACAAGTTTGCAAGAGTCCATAACTTACAGAAAAATATCTGTTGAGAAGGAAAAACTAGAATGGCTTAAAATCTGATGGATACAACTACGCAAAAAGGAGCTCAAAACGATGTACTATAAACACAATTTTGTCGAAAAATGATGATCTCTTTAGTAAACTTAATTTAACAAAAAGAGTTGGTCGTGGTAAACCTGTAATTACTGATTTGCCCGTTGAACTACCATTGTTGTATACCCATGGACGACCTATTACAAAGGAAAAAAAAAAGATTCAATCGATCTTCTTAAATATATACCTCCAGAACATCACAATTTTTATAGATCGCTTTAATCAGGGATCATTGAAGAACCAACTGGAGATTCAATTAAGTCTGACGTTGAAAATGATTAATAAAACAATTTATCGACCTACTTTATCGTTGCCTAGCCAACAACTGTATTACTTATTTTAATGTTAGTGTTAGCGCCAAAGTTGCCTACAAGTTTTTATCAAAAGTGTAATTCCCGTATTCATATTTAATTTTTCTTTGTATAACTTTTAGTTAAAGTAATATCTTGTCTATTTAGAAAACATATTAAAATGTTTCTACATCGAGTGCTTTTTTTATCATCGCCAATTTACTTTACATCAACTTTCTGACTTACATTGAAAATGCTGCTTAGGCAAGTATGGAACTGAGCCACTCTAGAGAACAAAAAGTCAAAGACAAGGTGCATGGGTAGCAAGGTGGAACGAGCAGATTTTTTGGTAAAGAGTTTTTGAAATTTTCAATTAAAATATCAACTAAAAGCTGAACTTGAAACAACTTACATTTTGAGGAAACTCTTTGTTACTGGGGAAATTTTATATTTGGAGCAATAATTTAAAATGATTTGTGCTTACAATACTAAAGATTTATTTTTGATCAAGTGCCATTCAGACGATTATTCATAGAATTTTTTTTTATTTCTGTTAAGGATCTGCATCTGTAGGAGTCCATTCATTTATTTATAATTATGGACCAATCGCTACGTCATGTGGACACAAAAATCACTTTTAAAAATCTACAAAAGTGCACTTCTTATCCCTATTATTAAACGAAATGAAGATAAATTACAACCAGAATCATATCCGTCCCATATCGCGTAGTATTTTTCACGTAAACGTATGAAAAAAAAAAATTAACAAGGGATTAATCTGAAACCTACAACATATCGATCAACTTACCATCAGACAAGCTGGCTTAAGACCAGGCAGATCTACAAACGCCAACATTATAGAACTGAAAAACACTATTCAGGAAGATTTTGAAAATAATCAAAAATGTATGGTAAGTTACTTTGACATAACTTAAGCATTTGATATAGAATGGAAACACTGTGTATTAAAAAAATCTAAAAAAAGTCTGATATCAAGGAAATATTTTTCATAAAAACATTAAGAACATTTTCAAGTCCGAGCGAATGGTGCTATATTTTATCTTAATGGACAGCAAAACCGAATATCAAAAGGATCGATTATCATTATCAGATATTTCGTGACACTCGTCCGTTCAGCCAAACAACAGTTGTTTTGAGTAGTATGGACCTTAGTGACAAGGACCTATATGTTTTCTGCAGTCGATTTTTTAAACTTAATTAGTTATTAACAAGTTAAAGTTAAAAAACGGTAAATTTTTGCTCTGTTTGCGCATGGGCAAAAAGTGAAGCACTTGAAACAAATTTGAGAGTAAGATACTTATAAGCCTTATAGAATCCTTTAAATATTTGTCCCTTATTTGTTGCCTAGAAAATTGCAAAATGAGTCAACAATTTTGGTTTTTATAAATGTTAATAATTTTTTTAAAAATCATCTTATAACCTTTATCTTATACACATTATTGGGGCTTGTGGTGCTTAAAATACGAATAAAATTACTTGTCAATTGGTAAAATAGCTTAAAAGTTTAAAAATTTAATTTGTTTTTTTTTCAAAACTAAATGTTTTAAGTTAGAAAAATATAAAGTTATAGCAACTATACAGGTAGCTTCTGAAAGAACAATTCTTTTTTTCTATTAATTTCAATAAAAAGAAGGAAAAACAATTTTGAATAATTTTGTAAAAACGTGTTCATTTTTTGTTTATAAACAATAAGAACAATTTTTTAAGCATTGCCTGCAAGAAAATATTTTTTTCATTTTTAAAAAGACTACATTTTTTTACAAATTTTAAAGAAAAAAATATTGGCCCACGGGACTTTAAAATTGTTCTGAAAGAACCTGCTTTAAAGTTTTAGTGTACAAAACTCTAACAATATTGCATTTTAATGGAATCGTGGAGTCCTAATTCTGAAGCTATGCTTAAGTTTCTTGTAAAAGTTGGCTTTTTTCTGAAGGTCTATTTCTGTACATAAATTAAATTCGAAGTACAAGACAACAACAACATAAATTAAATTTTATGGACTACACAAAACAGCATAAAGACTCTGTTTTAAGTATATCGGTTCCAAGTAACGTTAGTGAGACAGGGAAGCAGGTTAACAACCAAAGGTCTATTAACTGTGGAGTATGACAAGAAAAATGTTTTATCGCTTATTTTTTTCCACGATTAAGTGGCAGGTATTTTTCCACAAGCGCTAAAACATAAAAAGTAACAAGTATAAAAATAAATGATTATGTCATATGCTGAAGACAGAGCGGTGTTATTAGATAGCGCAAAATACCTTTAGCTTAATACCTAGCAGAAGGCGTCGATCTCGACCCGCAAATTATTAAGAGTAAAACCAAGATCATGGCTAGAAGCCAAAATCCCGATAACAAGACATAGAAATTAATACAATGATAGAAATTGCAAGGGCAAGTTCTTCTACGATAAAGACCTTATCAACCAATCATAGCCCTAGAATAACAGATCTAGGCTCAGATATGTCAAATTATAGGTGTAGTTTCTCTTTTTGTAGATCAAGGTGAGAAAGATCACATACCTTGGACATAAATATCGACTTCAGAAAAATACGATATCAAAACTAATTACCGAAGAAAAAATAGAGTCCACATAAACCTGGGCGTAGCAGTGTTCTGGACTGAAGAACATCACTTTTTGGACAAGACTTCTTCACATACACCGCTGAGAAAAAGACGCAAAGGGCAGAAGAAGAACATAAAAAAACAATAAGCGAAATATTGTTGTGTACAATTTTCCTTATATTAATAGGTTCAAAAAAAGCTTTTACTTAGTTACTGATAACACATTAAATTTCATATGAAAAAAACAAAGATTTTAATTTAAAATTACATTACAGTCTACATAATTAATAAAATATTGGCGTGAAGTATACATAATATGTAATTAATCAAAGGACCAATTTTGTATGTTGTATATTTATGTGGGACCAATATTTTTAAACAAAACATTAAATTAAATTATTTTCCAATCGTTACTATGCAAAGACCAATAACAATGTTTGAAATAGTGCCATATTTCGAATATCAGCTTAATATAAATTTAAAACATTAATTAAATCACTTTATTGGAAATCTGTAATGTATTTATATATACATTAAACTAGGATTAAATATAAATATACTTTAGTAGTATACTATTTTTAAATTTTAATGATAAAATATTATATAATATTGATATAAAGCATATTATATAGTATTACAAAGATTAAAAAAAACCATAGCAACATATTAAATTGTATAACTGTTTTATATACAATCATAATACATATTTTAATCAAAAATTAAATTCTAATATTTTAAGCTATAGTTACCTTAACTATCTCTCATTTTTTTGTTAAAAATTAAAAAATAATAAATAATTAACATTAAAACTTTAACTAAGAAAAATAACTCTAAAGTTGGTAATATTTTTGTAACATTTAGCTCCAGTCTAGTTTGCAACAACGAAAAAAAAAAACAAAAATTCCAAATAACAAATTTTAATACACATTTTCTATATGTTTTGTGTCATTGATTGTTTTTTTTTTCATAAAAATCTCATTTAATTTACAATACGTAAATTTTAAAATAGGCAAATGTTAATGACAGTTACAATAAATTTATGAGTTTTCTTTTACTAATCTTAAGTTGGGGTTGGCAAACTAACTATTCCACATACAGAATACTACCCTTACATAACATTACTTAGGTTAGAGAATCAGATAGGAAGAGCATATAGAAGATGCCTTCTTAAACTGCACTGGAAGGAACGTCTCATTAGTGGTTGAGCCAATGCAACGGGATGATTTTATATGTGTTCGTCATGCTTCTGCGAAAAGTAATTTCTTTTAAAAAGATTTTAATAGTATTAGTTACGTACCATGGAGCGTCCACAATACTCCTAAGTATATTGGATTTAAAACTTTGTAGGATATTAACATTTGAGTGAAATAATGTCTCTCCATAATTAAATTCCATAGTTTCATATCGGTGTTAAAATGACTTTGTAAATAAGTAATTTTTTGGAAACTGTTAATTATAACTTACATCTTAGCATCTGGTATAATTAGACTGATCGGTTTCCAAATATATTTCTCCGTTTTTTTCAAGAACTGACTATTTAATGCCACAGTTGGACGAGTAATTCTCCATGGGGTGACATGGATAGATTTTAATTTATTTATATTTAAATGACACCAATGACAGATCGTCATAAGTGTCATTGATATTTAAATGACAGATTTTAATTTATTTATATTTAAGTGACACCAAATGGATCCAAGAGAATCAGATTAAGTACACTCCGCTGAGCCACGCCAGATTTTAGTGAATATAGAGTTGTGCTTTTGTCTTGATACTTGGTTGAAAGTGTCTATTTTAAAGGTAGGATTTGAGGCTAGAGAAAATGTTGTTCCGTAAGCTTTTTCTGACTTTTTAGAATAATACACCCTGCCAAACTTTGTCGAAAGCTTGGCAGATGCCTTTCAAGGCAGGAGAGCAGTATTCAGCAAATCTTTAAAGGATTTATATATCTTTTTTTATAACTAAGAGGTTATAAGTTGTTTGATGGGGCATGTTTCGCTGTAAATCCAAATTGACCGTTAAGAAGTTATTTAATTTGCTTTCATAATTGGTTCCATTTTATTAACAAGTAATTTTACCATAGCATACCATTTGGGCTAACTTATATAAGTGGAATGTACTTTATCTTAAAACAGCATTGTATATTTTTGTCAAATACCTCAGTCCCTTATACGAGAGTTCTTTTTAATTTTAGCACTAACCAACTCGTATCCTGCAGATTTTCTTGATTATATATATATATATATATATATATATATATATATATATATATATATATATATATATATATATATATATAGATATATATATTGAGATAATATTAAATATACGAGAAGCTAATTTATGAGTTATAAAGAGTTCGGTATAAAGATCATTAGTAGGGTATCTTGAAGGTCTATTGTAAATAATTTTTAATATTTTTCTCTGGATAGTGTCTAATTGGTGGAGGTATGTATTTGCAACTCCACCCCAACTAAGGATTCCATAACGTAGACGCGATTCTACCAAAGAATAGTAAATAACCTTCAGATGATGGATATCCAGAATATTACGTAAATATCGCATTTTGTACAATAGACATCTCAATGTTTTACACGTTTGGTTTATGTGTATATCCCATCGTAGATACGAGTCGATTTGAACACCAAGGTATTTTGTGTTACTCACTGCATTAATACTCAGATTTTTTATTTTTATTAATTTGTAATCTGGTAGACCTCTCTTATAGCTTGTAAATGGAACATAGACTGTCTTATCCATATTTACTGTAAGAAGTTTGTGGTTAAATATATTAATAATTCTTCCTAAGTCATGTTCCATTTTTCGCTTTAGTTTCATCCACGTGTCTGCAGAGTACAAAATTGCTGTATCATCTGCAAAACTTAATATCTCACCTTCAGTCCGGTAAGTAAGAATATTGTTTATGTACAGTATAAATAATATGGGTCCCAGTACAGTCCCTTGTGGTATACCAAAATTTATGCTTTTGGCACTACTCAATTTTCCTTCTAGTCGCACTTTTTGATATCGATTTTTTAAGTACCTTTCCATTAAGTTAAATGTGTTTCCTCTTATACCAATGTCTGCTAAAGTATCTAATAGTTGTAAGTGACTAACTGTATCGAACGCCTTTGCCAGGTCTAGGAATACACAAGCTGTTGGTGTACTGCTGTCAACTAAGTTATAAATTTTATTAGTTAGGTACGATATTGCATTTTCCGCGGATACTCCCTCCCTAAAACCATATTGTTTGTTTGAAATTAACTTATATTTTTCTAAGTATAATCCTAGTTGATATTTTATAGCCTTTTCCAATATCTTGCAAAGTGAAGTGATTAGTGAGATTGGTCTGTAATTATTTGTTAATTTTGGATCGCCTTTCTTATGAATGGGAATCACCACTGTTTGCTTAAGTTGTTCGGGCCATTTGCCGCTAGAAAATACATTATTTAATAAATAAGTAATGGGACCAGTTAGTATTGGCGATAGTTCTTTAAGTACTTCAGATTTAATACCATCTATTCCTGGAGCTTTGTTCGATTTTAATGAGGCTATCATCTGAACAACGTCATTTTCATCCACAGGTAATAAAAAGAAGGAATTTATTGTAACGTTTCTCTTTGGTGGCCGAGAAGGAGTAGAGTAGAGTAGAGTATTTATTTAACTACATAACATATACAAATATTGTTTGTAGCAAGTCAAAAAAAAACATACATAGTATTAAATGATAAAACATTAAATAATACAAACATGAAAACATATTAAACAGATAAATAATACAAACATGAAAACATATTAAACAGAAAAATATTTATGGCAAAGTTACGGTAAGCAGTTCAGTGGATGTTCTGCAATGAGTCATATATTCTTCTGAGCAATAAAAACAATGTTTTAAAAGATATTTTTTTATAACTTTATCGAAACTATTACAGCTTAGCTCTTTTATACTTTTTGGTAAAATATTGTAATAGTTATAATTAAGACTATTTTTTTCTGAAAGACTTAATCTATAGCGATTTGTTCGTAGGTAGTGACAGTTTCGCGTATTGTGAACATGGACATCAGACTGCTTTATTAAATGGGCACGTTTTCTGTGAATTTGAGTTAAAACTTGGAATATCAACAGAGTAGGTAGCGGCATAATTTTGAATTTGATAAAGAAAGGTCGGCAGTGTTCTAGATAACTAACCCCTGCTAAAATCCTGACAGCTTTCTTTTGTATTCTAAAAATTTGAAGTGCATTTGTTGAATTGCCCCATATAATTAAACCATAGTTTAGGTGAGAGTGAAATAAAGAAAAATATGTCATTTTTAATGTTTTAAAGTTGACAACCCTTGCTAGTTGGCGAATAACAAATAATGAACTGGATAGCTGTTTCTTCAGGTGTGAGACATGAGCAGACCAGTTGAGTCGATTATCTATGGTTATTCCCAATAGTTTAACAGTCTCTTTGTTAACTAGATCATTGTGTAAATTACTTGCAGATATAACCATATTTTGCGTTTTATCAGAATTAAGTTTTAGTTTGTTTGCAGCAAACCATGAGCTAGATTTATAAATGACATTTTTAAATCATCATTATTTTTTCCTGATATAACGTATGTCGTATCATCTGCGAATTGTATGGTTTTGTACGGAGATATGAATTTAGGCAGATCGTTGACATAAATAATAAACAAAAGAGGTCCTAAGACCGAACCTTGTGGGACTCCATGTTTTACGGATAGAAAATCAGAGAGATGACCTTTAGACACTACCGCCTGGTGTCTGCCACATAGATAAGAAGTTATAAGCTTAAGAGGGATACCTCTGATTCCATAGTAATTTAATTTGTGGAGCAAAATGTCGTGTGAAACGCAGTCAAAAGCCTTTGATAAGTCACAAAGAGAAATTGCTATGCGGTTGCCGCGTTCAAGCCCCTCAATCACCTCGCTCACAACATTAAATACCGCGTTCGTAGTAGAACGAGCACTTCTAAATCCATATTGTGAGTTGCTAAAGTAATTATTTGACTCAAAATAAGAATAAAATTGTTGTTTGATAACCTTTTCAATCACTTTCCCAAAAGTAGAAACAATGCTTATGGGTCTGTAATTGTCAATTTTTGTAGATTGGTAGTACTTTTGAGTATTTTAGTACTTCTGGAAATACTCCGGTGGATAGAATTAAATTAATAAGATGAGTAAAAGGTGTTAAAACTATTTGGTAAGTTTCTTTTAAAATTTTGCTATTAATCTCGTGAACGTCCCTACAATTAGAATTACTAAGCGACTTTATTATTTGAGAGACCTCTTCTTCCAGAACGGGCCGAAAAAAAAATGACTTGCTCGGAGAAGGATAATTTCTATAATTGACGAGGACATCGATGTTAATGGTGGGAAGAGATGTAATTATATTCTCTGCAATTGTACTAAAAAATTGATTCATTTCGTCTGGAGGTAGATCAGGTTGTACCGAACTGGATTTAGTGTAGTTTCTTTCGAAATTTACTATTTTCCAGCAGTCTCTAGGTTTATTATTGGAATTAGTAATAAAATTACAGTAAGCTGACTTTTTAGCAATTTTTAATTGCCGATTATATTCAACTTTTTGTTGTTTATATACTTTGAACAAATCGGGATCCTTAGTGGCCTCTGCAATGTGTTTGATAAGAGAAATATTAGATCTGTTAGACCTTAATTCATTATTAAACCATTGCACAGGTGCTTTTTCAGTCATTTGTCGTACTTTTTTTAGTGGAAAATACTGTAATATTAAATTGTTATAAGTTTCGGTAAGAAAGACTGTCAAAGAATCAGGATCATTATTAATATCGTAGAAAAAGTCCATGTTTGTAATAGCTAGCGCACGTTTAAGCTTCTGTAAACCAGAAGAAGTAATAAACCGTTGAAATATTTGATTAGTGTCAATAACTTTATGCTCTGAGTCAATAAATAAAAATTGAGCTCGATGGTCAGAAAAACAAGGTTCAAATACGCCCACTCTATATATATTTTCAGAAAAATTTGTCATAATGTTGTCAATGCAACTTCTGGACTGGGATGTGATTCTAGTATAATCGTTTATAGTTATTTTTAGACCAAAAGATGTTAATAGATTTTGAATATAAAAAAGATGGTCAGATTCAATTTTAAAATTTATATTAAAATCTCCAAGTATGATTAGTTTGTCAGCTTTACTAAGCAAGGATGTTATGACATTTTCAAAATTCACCAAAAATAAGTCAAAGTCACCCTTACCCGATCTGTATACAGTTAAAATGTTGGTTTTTATTGAAGGTACATAAATTGCACAAAACTCAGAACTTTGCTCTACATTATATTCATTTAAATTAAGTGAAGAATACATAAGATTTTCTTTTGTATAAATTGCAACTCCGCCTTGTTTCTTTTTTACCCTACAAAAGAAATTAGCTAATGAGAATCCGGAGATGTTAATTAATTTTAAATTTTCTTCACTTAGCCAGTGCTCCGAAAAACATATGACGTCATATAATTTTTGATCCGCAAGATAAGCATTGATCATATCGACTTTATTTGAAATACACTGCAAATTAACATGAAACATGCTTACCGTACCCTTTCGAATTTGTTTATTTTGATGAAAGTTTGTAGAAGCTTCTAGGTTTCTTCCTCCGTCTTCTTTTTGTGCTGAAAATTTCTGTTGAAGTTAAATCTCCTAACGGCAGCTCCATTGGGCCAAATATTAGGACTGTAGACTTCGTCAATTTTATCGAAAGGGAAAGATACCTTATATGTGGAATATTTGTCAGTTCTATGCCATTCGACGCAGTTAAAAGTAATATCGGGTACCATCTCACCCAAAAATTTTAGAAGATCATCGGCTTTCATATCAACACCAATGCGGGACACATGTACATGGCCTTGTCTAGGAATAGTGTTTACAGTAGACGATTCGTTGTTTCCAATTATCGGTTTGTATTTGTTTTCTTTTTTTGGTTGGGTATTCCAAGATGAGTGTCCTGTTTTTTGATTGTTTTTATTTTCTTTTTGTTTATCACTCATGTATGAATGAGGTAGACTTGTGTTTTTGTTTAATGACATTTTAATGGGTTCTTGACTGATAGAACCTGAGTTGGTCGGGCTTGATTTATTTATAAATTTTTCGCTTGATGACGTAGGAATGGACATGGCTGAATTTTTATTATATTTATCTTTTAATAAAGAAATTAAATCTTGTTGCTCTTCCGTACGTTTTTCTAGATGGAATGATAGTTTACTTACTGCTGCGAGTTCACTTTTTATTGTAGTAAGTTCCATGTTGGTCTTTATACACTGTTCACACACAATAACGTCTAGGTTATGTTCGACATTGAAAGCTTTTATACCTTTTTGCACTGTTTGTGTTAATTTATTAACGTATTCTGATAACTGAGGATTAGAACCGGACAGTGGTAACTTTAAATTCACTAATATGTCAATTAATTCCTGCTTTTTTAGTTTATTTAGTTCCGCTGTTAAAACTGCGACTTGACTATCGGACGCCATCTTGCCAGGAGGTTTTATTATCTTCTGAGCATATGTTTCTCCAACTTTTGAAAAATATTTGTTAAATTCCTCGGCGATCTCATTTGTGTCGGTAATACTTTGGTTATTTGCAGTAAGTATTTCTTTGATATTTTGAGTATTAACATTTTCACTATTATAGTTATTCACTATTTTCCACATATTTTTTTAAGACTTATTATTTTTCATAATTTCTTTTTTAAAGTAATTTTTCTTTGTCACCTTAATAAGTGTGTTCAATTGTTTACGGTACTCTAGGTAAGCTTTCCTTTTTTCTTCATTTGTTGGATGATTTATGTGATCTTTATACAGTTTATTTTTTTTATTAATTGATTTGACTAGTCCTGCTGTAATCCATTTTTTTCGCTTTTCATTTGCGTGTTTTATTTTGATGGTTTTAGTATGTTTAATTATATAGTCATTTAATGTCTTTATTAGATATTCTGTTATGTCATTCGTATTTTTTATATTATAATACTCAGTCCAATCAAAATTTTTTATATCCATTTTTAGGGTCTTATAATTAATTATTTCTCTAGTTTTCTGTTTTAAATATTTGATACTGTTTACAGGTATGCTAATTAAAGTTGCTTTATGATCTGTAATGCAAGTATCTAGGACAGCTGCTTTGCAAGTATTTATTGTCTGTTCAGATTTAAATTTAACAAAAATGTGATCTAAGCAGTTCTTTTGCCTCGTTGGTTTATTAATAAGAGAAACAAAGTTATGTTGTGAAAAATTATTTAAGTAAGCATTAGTTATTTCATTATTTTCCAATATGTTTATATTAATATCACCCAACAAAATATGACAATATGTTGAAGCCGTTTTTGTTTCCTCTAGGTATTCATTTAGTTTTGATATGAAATACCTACTCAGTATTTGTTGAAGGTGGACGGTAAAGCGAAGTTATTAATATCCTTATTCCGTTATTATACATTATACATGTTTGTATCGCTTTATGGTCCCTATGTTTACAATTTCTGTGCAATAATCTAGATCATTGTTTATATATATATATATATATATATATATATATATATATATATATATATATATAACTGTTCCATCATTTCTATTTATATTTCCTTGATTATAAACTGTATGATACCCATCAAGTTTATGACACTCGTTGCCGTCATTTTTAAATGCTTCTGTGAGTACACTACAGTCAAAATCACAGTCTAGTTCCCTTACTATTACCTCAAATTCATCAATGTTCTTAGATAGGCTCCTGATGTTTTGATGCAATATCTTAAAATGTAGGCGATCATCATGTAAATATTGTTTAAGGTTTTTTAGATCATTGATCTCCTTAGTTGCGAATGGTATGTAATTGATGTCCCTTATATAAGCATCCATTATACAATTAATTGCACAAGTTCTCTCTCAATCTTTCTAATAAAGATATTTTAACAAAAATGTCATCAAAATGTATATAAAATAGTTATAAAAATTTTTAGTTAAATTAAAAGAAAGACAAAAAATAGAAAAACAATAATGGACAGAACTATAATTAAGTTAAAATATATCGAATAAGAATATATAATTTATAAAGAATGTAATATAACAATAAATGATAACTAAACGCCAAATCTATTGTACCAATGAGAATGATATTAGTACCAGTTAAATATATAACAATATACAGTTAAAAGACAATGATTAGTTAAAAATAATATAACATAAATATACAATAAAAATACATGCAAATACAAAAATAGAGAACACTTAAAAAAAAGAAATATAAATCTTATATGAGCCTAATTTATTGATTTTTTCTGCACAAAAATACAAAGCTGAATTTAATAATGTATGTAACGATTGAACTTTTCGAATTTTTCCTGGTTCTATTGGCGATATTGAGATCCGTATTGTCTTTGTTAGAATTACCTGTTTTTGGTGTTCCTTGATGTGTTAGTTTTTGATTTGATGTTAATTTTATTTCAGTCTGTTGTGGTTGTGATTTCTTGTATCCGTGTTTTTCTTGAGATGATGGGTTTACCGGTTGTTTGAGTTTCACGCCAGTTTTATGGGGAACTGGTGTTTGTGGTTGTGGACTTTCAACTTCTCGTTCGACTAAAGAAGTTATTGGGGTGCTAGGTTCACTTTGTGTACGATGTTCGCTTCGTTTCTCTTCTTCAGTGTGGTCTAGATATTTTAAATCTTCTATTATATACTTTCTACCATTTACAAATAGAATATCTTTTTTAACGTAACAGTTTGGTTCGTTGCTTTCTTTGAACTTAAGTAGATATTTTTTTATAAGTTTGTGCTCTTGTCTTTGAATTTCTGTTTGGTCGTTAACAATGCTTATTTTTGAACCTTGTAGGTTTTTTTTATTTTGGAAAATTAATTTTTTTGTGAGGTACGACAGAAACTCTATTTTAATTGGCGCAGATTTACCTCTTCCCAGTTTATAGATATTGTTTATATCACGCTCGTTTATTTTTATTTTTAATAGACTATTTATCAACTCTAATACTACATGAAAGTCGAAGATTTCTTCTGTACTATCCAATCCAAATATGATAAAATTGTTTTTTCTATTTTGTCTCTGAAGTAGTTCTATTTGTTGTCTTAGATGCGAATTTTCTCTTTCAATATCATTCACTTTTCGTTTAAATTCTTCGATTTTTAGTGAGAGTCTCACCTCGCTAGCATCGATTTTACTTAAAATTTCATTATTTCCTGCCTTTATAGCATCTTCCAGTTGTTTTAAATTTTCTGGTTCAGGTTGATGCATAATTTACAAATTTTCGTGCGTGGCCACCTTTAGTTTGAATTCTTGTTTGGTATAAAAAAAGTTAGTAATTGATAAATTATTATTGTATCGTAGGTTAGGATTATTCTTGATTTTAGCTTTTATCTCATTAATTACTGGTTCAATCAGATTCATTATATCATTAACAAGTAGTGTAGTGAATATATATCAACTTACAGTAGTCTGAATTTATTATATTTGCCTTATTCCTTCTGTTATGTAGCAATTTTTGGGAACGTGTGTTGTTAACGTGGCACTTACTAAATATATTAAAAATATAGGTTAGCTTGATTTAATTTAGTTTGTTTTATTTATTGTTATGTATAGTTTGTAGTATATATTTATTTTAGTTTAATTTAGTAAAAGCACGAGTTCGTTGCCAAATTTTCGTTATTTTTTATTTTTCGACTATTTTTTGTTTAATTATTGAAGGAAGTTCTTTAGATGAGCTAGTTGACACCTGGCTTGGATTTTGTCTTATATCGCTTTTTGTATCGATCTTGTAAAATTTTTGATCGTGTTTATTATTTCATCATTAGTTTTTAGACGAATATAAATATCTAACAAGGTATCCCGATATTAACTTAAATCAGTCCAATTAGTGTGTTTATGGTTTAAGTTTGGCGCTGATTCTTTGTGTACTACATCACTGCTTATAATTATAATTGGAGAATGGTCATAAGACAATTTAAGAAAAGAGTGTGCAAACACGCAATTTTTGTAACTTCCCTTGTAAAATCCAAAGTCAGGGATTTTAGGTATGTCGGTGAACCAATAGGTTGGTTTACCTGTTGATTTAAAGTCAAGACTTCTGTTTTATGTTGGTATTAATGGTTGTCCACCTTTTGGTGTTATTAATCTAGAGTGCTATGTACCGCCGGAGTGATGACGTAGATTTTATTGACATCTGTCAGTTTCACAAACGTTGTTTAGTGTGGGTAATTTGTATTTTTCGTTATTTTTTAATTTTTTTACAGAATCTTTCTGCTTTTTGCAATATCTAATTATTCTAATAGTAACTACAACAATTTTACAAGGTTGTGTAAATAATAAGGCATGTTGATTTATAAAAATAGCAATAAAATGCATGCATCAATAAAGTAAGCTTAGAATTTCCTTAATGTATAGTTTTAAACTATATTTCATAGAAATAGAACACTGAATTGTGATGGTATTATCGTAAAATACACTATAATTAAAAGAAAAAGTAGCAGAGGAAGCAAAATGTTAACTTTATAGAAATTAAAAAGTCTTTAGATTTGATATTTCAACTTTTGTTTGGAAAGTAATGACAACAATATGACATATGTGACGTTATACTTCGGCTGTTCATTATATATGCTTGGCATTTTTGTCACCAGCCGCAATAAATCTGTTACCAAGTATATTAAACAGCGGCTCATATTGTTCCCTAGTTATTGAGTACTTGATGGAGTATATCAGCAGACGCTGTCAGTAAAACATGCCAGTCTTCGCCATGCCAGCATATTGACTTCACGATGCTTGATTTTCGACCTAATAATAATTGTGGTTCTAGTAGGTGCCGCGCCCTCTGGATGGTTTTAGTATTAGTTTATGTAGTTTGAATGTTTAAAATAGCTTCGACAAGCAAATGGTATTTAAAAACAAGCATGTATTATTATTCATCCGTTTATAATAAAGGCTTTTCCTTTAGAGGAAGAAAGAAGAAAAAAACCCGTTGGTATTCCAAGAAACTATAAAAAGCAACTTAATCAATTTGTTAATTTGGTTTGGACAGTGGTAAAAAGATTGGGTGTTGTTCCCGTCTATTTTATCATTCTTTCAACATATTTTTACGTACACTTATATCATTCGCATTTTGAACTCTTGGTGTGCTTGCTGAAATATTGAATATTTTTTGTGGCTGATACCTTATAACCTTAGCATAAATAAAAACGGGTTGTAAGTATCCAGAATTTAAATCATGATCGTGAATTAAATACCTATCCAGAATTTATATAAGGTGTAGAACTTTGTTTTGATATTCTCAACTATAGTGTCTATCCGTTTCGGATGTTGGCGACCATCATGTTAATCTGTATTTTGCAAACTGTGGCTCGGAAACGATTTGTGGTTATTGTGTTGAACCAGGTATGTAAACATTTTAGCCAGAAAATTTTTTTTTCGCCTTCCTGTTCTCCATTTTTCTTCTACTTTTGCTTAAAGAATTAATTGCAGCAACCCATATCTTTCGCTGTTCCTTATGATGTGAGCGAGGTATTCAATTTTGGCTGTTTTTATTGTGGTTAACAACAATTTTCCTTTTTTCCAAATAAAACGTTTTGTTTTGTTTTGGTCTAAGAGTCGAATATTGTTTTTTTGCAATTATTTGTAGACTGAGCAACCTTTTACATTGGGTGTCTTGCCCTTACATATTGGTCTATGTACATATAATGCTGGCATTTTGTACACTGAGCTATTTATCTTCTATAATTTAGACGCTTTATATTTAATCGATAGTCTAGTAGGTATTTTAAGTTGTCTATTTCTTTATTATTATTAGCTCCTTTTATGTCAATGCAAAATATAAGTAATAGTGCTTTGGTTATAAAATGTATTATTTATAAACGTTCACAACGTTCACATTTGTAACTATTGTTTTTGGGTAAGATCTTAACCTTAGCTAAGTTTATTATTTTGTTTTCATAATCGTTTCACCATCTGATTTAACACGTCCCTGAGGGAGAGCGCCCACCAAAGTGGCGTGGCAGTGGCAAGTAGCAAGTAGCAAGCGTCTAGCATAATGTAACCAATCCTAACGAATGATTAGAATGAATGACGTTACTGTCATTTTGGTGTAAACTGAATCATTCGTTTTCATTGGTTACATTATGCTAGACGCGTGCTACTTGCTACTTGCCACTGCCACGCCACTTTGGTGGGCGCTCGCCCTGAGTTGTGATATGTACTTAACACCACTAATAAAATTTGACTTTTTTATGTTTTTTTCTTATTCGTATTAGCATTAGTAACTTCTTTTGTATGCTTTTCTAGATAACTAGTAATTATTTATTATTTTTTCTTTTGCTATTCGATTATCAGGCCTGCCATGGTTTCCTTTGTTTTTTTGTATTTTTTTTATAATTTTCTAATAGGTCTGTTTGAGACTGTTGTTGTGGATGAAATGGTAAATTTTGTACTTGTAACTGTCAGTTAGAATAATATAAAATATGACCAAGTTACTGACTGAATAAAAATAAAGGATTGCCTCGTATTTCTTGTTCGTTTGACATACGTGTGTTTGCTGGATGGATCTTACAATCATGTAAGACGAATGTATAAGAATAGACTCCCAAAAATTGTCCTAGAAAACAACCTAAAAGATAGAGGGATAATTGGCAATCTACCTCGTAGGAAATTAACCAGAGGAAGTATCAGAATTAAACTTCATTTTTAAACGTGTAACAATTTTTATATGGATATTCTTATTTTTTGCTGTATAAATTTTAGTACCAGGTAAACACCTCTAAAATTTGTATTAGTTATCCACTCACTCACTGTTTTATTTAAAATACCTTATTTTTATTTTTTTTAACATTTCTCAAGAACTATATTTCTAAAAATAATTGTTCTCACCAAGATTTTATTTTTGTTTTTTACATTTTGTTTTAAGACTTTAATTTTCGTTTATATTTTTAACTCGGCAATTTACTTTCTAAAATTGTTAAATTTTTTAACTTAAATATAAAATTAGTATTAGTTAGTGGTAATAAAACTCCACCCAAATAAAAGTTTTCTTATATTTTTTTACGTATTTAAACGTCGCAGGCGGTATTGCTTTTTTATGGATTAGAGAGACTAACATCAAACTGTTTGATGCTCTTTTGGGACACTCTTTGAAATTATACCAGTATTTTAGAGAGGTATAGTTATTATGTGACTACCTTCAATTCTCTGTGTTGACCTTATTTGTAATTGCAGGTGATTTTGGTATTTATTTCGTCATATTTAACTCGAAGAAATAAGCAAAGTGTGGCTCGTTGATCAAGTGAAACCCTTTACTAGTTAATCTAATAAGCCTAGACCCAATAAAATATGTTTTTATTGGATCTAGGCTTATATGTTTATGTCGCCATTGCGTCCATATCGAAGCCATTTTAATGTTGCTTTTTCAAGACAGAAAAGATTTATTTTTCACGTTGAGAACGCCTACGAATAGCTGTTCTGATGAGGCCTATTAGGCCGAAGTGCGTATAAATAGATACATAGACGCTTTGTACGTGAAATCTTATCTTTACTGTCTTTTTCATAAGATATGTTTTGTTTACATAATATTTTTACAACATTTTTAAAATGAATTGAAACTTTAAGGGTACCATTTACCATTACTGAAGAGTAAAATCTTAAGAGCTAAAAATATTATCTAGAAGTAGCTTTCTTAAAAACAAAAGCAACGTTTCTTCCCGATTTGTTAAATTATTTGCGGAATTGAACATATTAACGGTAATGAGTTTGCAAACTTTCACCCTGTACAGTATCTAACTTTAATATTACTCCGCTATTAGTAGCTTTTTACAAAAAGTAACGGCATGAATTCTATTCTGATTCAGCATTCTTTCCTAAAATGTTGGATTTGCAAAAAAAGAAAATCACAAAAAAGCATGAATAAAATCGGCAAGGATTCAAGTTCAAACAGGAAATTGCAAATGGCTCAACAGTATAAAAGACGAAAAAGAGCGAAGGATATTGTCTGCGAAATTACTTCACTGATCTTTAGCAAAACGCTGGTTACTTACATTGTGTGGCAGGAAAAGTTGACTTTCATTTTGATTTAACAATGAAGTCTAATACAATAGCAAAGAAGGAGTTGTCAGCTGTTTATTTAGAATGACATGTATTGTGCTTGTAATTTTTGAGATTAAAGGTGTTTGCTATTATACTAATGACATTCTGTTATTAAAAGAATATTTTAATAGATATACAGTATCGACTTATATAACCGACAAATTACAAAAATCTTGAAACTTGTTAATTTGTGTTTCTAAATGAGTATTCTCTCAGATTACCAATTTATTTAAAAAGAGATCTGCGAATTACAATACATCATTTAAAGGTTCTTTTAAATAAAAACTGTTATCTTCAAAAATCCTTTATATATATATATATATATATATATATATATATATATATATATATATATATATATATATATATTGGAATAATAATTAGATATACAAGAAATTAGCATAGTAATATTATGATGTTTAATTAATAAACTTACTTCTTAAATAGTGGTTTAAGTAATAATTTATAAGTCATATACTAGCAAATATTATTAAAAAATAATTATATGAGGGTATTTTTGAAAATTTAGCATAGGATTATTAAGTTTTTAAGGCTTCTTTATTTTATTTTATTCAATAAATAAATATATTTAAGTGAGCCTTGTGTATAGGCAACCAAACATACACTGTGTTCTTTGACATTTAGATAAAAAATGGGGTTATTTATTATTTGGAATTATAAATTAAATATTATTACGGATGTTAAATAGTGATAATATATTAATGTAAGATGTTTAATGTATATATAATAGTGTATTCCGATGTGAAGAGCCTAAATGTCTATAGAATTCTCACTAGAATTTTCTGGAAAACGTCAATACGCAAGACAGTTAATCCTATTTGCATAGTAGAGGATTCCAGAACTTTCATCTATGGATGAGTTGAAAAGTTTAGAACATGATTTCTTTACCGATGATTCTGGAACCCTAAAAAGATATATAAACGATGTAATTTAAAGCAAGGGGGGATTAATAAGTAAGTTACAGTTGATTCGTAAAGTTAATAAAATTAGAATTCAAGGAAGTCATTAAGTTACAGTCAATTTTTCATTTACAGGGGATTATTAAGTCAGTTACAGGGGATTATTAAGTGTGTTACAGTTGATTCGTGAAGTTAGTAAAGTTAGAAGATCATTAAGCTACAAGAAGTCATTAAGTAACAGTCAATTTATTCAGTTACAGTCAATTAGTAAGTGAATTAGTTAGAAGAATTTAAGAATTAAGTTACATTAAGTCAGTCAGTTACAATTGATTGAGTGAAAAGAATTCATGAAGTGATTAAGTTAAATTAAGTTAGAAAAAAGGATTAAGTGAGAAGAAGTCAGTCAATTAAGTTATTAAATTAGATTTCTCAAGAAAGTTAGTTCAAGACAGTTATAATTAAATTAAATAGGAAGAAAGGATTACCTTCGAAGAATTCATTAAGTCAGATACAGTTGGAGTTGGTATATTATATGGAAATTACATAAATTTTAAATTATAATATTTATGTGCAATTTCGCAAATACAAGGATAAACGAGGCTGATTAAGAAGATATTTATTTAGTGGTGATTATAAATTTGATTTTGAAAAACTTTAGGCTTTCAGTGACAGAAAGGTACCAAATTTTGTTAATATAATTTAATAATTGTAAGAATTTCAAATTCAAATAGGTTGTTTTGAATTTATATTGTTTATATTAGATATATAAATGTCTGTTTCATAATAGTTATAATAAAGATAATTTAAAAAGTACTTACAAACTAATTCTTTATGAACCGCGATAAAAACCATATACTCATATATTTTATTTTAAACATT
The DNA here is from genome assembly GCA_918026665.1 of Diabrotica balteata. Lineage (NCBI taxonomy): Eukaryota > Metazoa > Arthropoda > Insecta > Coleoptera > Chrysomelidae > Diabrotica > Diabrotica balteata. Next base: position 84,482,891 of record OU898282.1, on the reverse strand, counting down.
CATTGCTCATATACAAACAAATATGTATAAAGAGGTTCCTCTTTGGAACCTCTTTATACTGTGATTTGATTATTACGCTTAAAAATAATGATCAAGTCAAAGTTAACTCTTCTGGCAATATTCTAGAAATCTAGATTCAAAAAATTGATCACACTAGAATAAGAATATTGTCTATGCAGTTTAAAACAACAGTATTTCAGAAATCTTTAAACTTTCTATAACTATGCTTAACATGCTTAAGTAAATGAAAAACAAAACAGAGTATAATTTTCAACTTAGAAGCAGATAAAATTGCAAGATTTTAGAGATACAATCCTACAAAAACCTCTATTATGTCTGTTATTGAAATCAAGCCATTTCACAGCTTTGTTGCATATAAGAACTACTTGCAAATTAAACCATAGATACCATACCATTAATAACATAGACTCAAGACATCTATAAAACTGGATCATCCGATATTTAAATATATATTATATTATATAAATAATGATATAAAGACGATTTTCTTTTACAATATAATAAATAAACTCTAAAAATTCTTCAATTTCTTCATAAAAATCCAACATTTTTGAAGTTACACTTCTACACGCGCGTTCAACGTTCGAAATTTGCACAGGAGTGAAATCATTACATATCGTCGTTGCTCGAGCAAAATTTGCTATGTGTAGAAAACTAAATTTTACAGGGGAGACATAAAACTGTTTTGTTTGAAAATGGTACGTTGTGTAAGATAGTTGTTTATGGAAGATATATGTAAAATAATCATATGGTTACTGTAAAAATGTATTTTACTAAGTCTGAAATAGGCATTGAGAGTTTTTTTTTTGTTTTTGTGAAAGAAAAAATTACATAGCAGATTTTACTTGGGAGATTTGAGTAAATAGCAGATTTTGTTCAACATGTTCAAATGATTTTGTCAATTATTTCTTTCTTTTATTATTGATATAAAAATAAAACAAATAAATATACAACTATGTTTATTGTGAATTAAAAAAAAAACAGAAACAAAAATTAGAAACTTCTAAACGAAACATTAAATTTACTGAAACATTCTGTAGTTTAGTTTGAACTTATTTGTGTGTCAAACTGTCATAGAATGCATGACTTTCCCGGTCTATAAACCTTTTGAGATCTTGCTTTTCGATATGTCGTGGACTATCATAAAGCTAAGATACAGGGTTGAAGAGTGTATTAGAAAGTCTTTGTGGCAGCATAGTCCTCAGGATGTCGAAGTTTGAAGTATACACACCCATCAGGAGTGCAGAAAATTAATTATATTTTCTACATCGTTTGTTTTTTATTTTAATAATTAAAGTCTATACAATCAGCACGACATCCCTTCTTCGTGCTGTTTCGTATCTTCAGCGCCAGAATTCTACATTAAGATATTCATTCAAACCCAACTACCCCTGACATCACTTCGTTTTTGCCTTCTCAAATAAAAGGACGTAAGTCACATCATTTTTAAGTTTCTCAAATAGAAACAAGATAGTTCTCACGCTTCTCAAATAGAAGCAGTTTTTTAAATAACATATTTTATTAAATGGTTAATTAAACTAAATTAAGTGTTTGTGCATCGAGTATGTACGTATCTGAAATTATGCTTTTATGCAAAAGATAATCTACGGTTTCGTGCCAACATATGAATGCCGGTCCGACAAACTACAGGGTTGCCGGATATTCAATAATCTACCTATTAACTTTATTGTTGTATAACTTAATATAACCAGTTGTGTGTTTAAGAACATTGTATATAAACATTTATATTTTATTATTATAAAAAGGGTGATTTGTTGGCGACTCTGCTTTTTCTATTTATTTTTGTAAATGATATAATAAAAATATTTCTAGCTTTCATTCTTATTTTAATTATTCTACTGTTACTTTACAACTCACTACATTATTACCAATCCGCAATATTGCGACCTATGGTCGCTGTTCCTTCCAGGTTTTATTTGTTTTTTATCTACCAAATGTTGGAAGGTGAGATCATAAGTTTTCAAATATTTACTTTTAATTCATCCAACCAGCTACCTCACCCTTTCCCCTACAAGGAGTGTATTTAAGTGCTCGTATGTCGACAACTCGTGGATCTCCTACAGAATTGTTGAAATTTGATGAGACACTTTCATAGTTTAAAAAGAACTCGAGTGTACATGATTTACAACATAAGGCTGACGCGGTCGTGCTGATTTCATTATTGTTACATAGTGATATGGAGTCCATATTGGAGCTATGAACACGGATTCAAGTGTCGAGTGAACCGAGTATACTTCCATCATATTATGACCAGATGTGAGAATGATCTGCTTAATTGTGACTTTCAATTCTTAGGCCAGATTACTTAGAGCACTGCACCAAACTTTGTTTCGGTTCTGATAATTTCAACCATCGGATACCAAAACGAACTTTGTATAACTACGCGAACAGTTACGAATGAAGTCCACAATACATGACGTAAATTCGTTTGATAATACCTGGTCATCGGCTTCATGCCATACGTACATGAATACATCTCTTGATTTCAGGTTATAGTAAACAAGAGATGCGAGCAGTTTTGGACTTAATAGAACACACTGCGAATCCATCGTTACTACAAGTCTTTTTTCTGAAGCAGACCATTTTGCAGCTGCCATGGCTTCACGTGCTTCATTATTCATTACAATGTGAAGGTCATACTGAAACTTGCTTACATGTCCAGTTTTATACTCAACGCAATTGTCGCATCGGTCTTTGCGAGGTTGATGTATGGAGTTTTTTTTTTTATACTTGGCCCATAATCTTATGTGACACTGAATTAATATTATTTTCTACACACCAGTTTTTGTAGATTTTATACATATTATTGTAAGATTTAAAATTACTTTCAACATACTGATATTCTGTCTGACTCCTGCAATAATGACTTAAAACTATTGGTAAGAGTTCAATTCATCTTTCAACATTGTTACGATTAATTTCTAATTTTGATACAGGATTACTTTTTTCTTCTATAGCTGGCTCTATTACATTGTTTGTGCCTGTAGTGTTTGCTGGTTCCGTCTATCATAAAAATGGATACGACCAAGATTAAGTGTGTTTAGAAAAACGTTCGACACACAAAGATTCAATTGCATGACGAAGGTGATTTTAAATTGTAATCACGTGAACAGGATTTCTTTGGTTTAACATTGTTTTGATTACCTCTTTTTCTTTGTTTCGGAGAGTGTATGTCAACATTACTTTGTACCAAAACTCTTTTTGCCTCCCAGCTTGTTAAATTCCAGAACATAATGTTAATCTCTTTTCTTTCGTCGTCTGTTATTTGGGCACATAAATGAGTTCTTTTTGTTGTCTGTTGGACATGTTGGATGTCATGTCTACATTTTGGCAGTACACATCTTTCCTGTCTTTCTACTGCCTGAGTTATCTTTCCATCTTAATTTTTCTTTAAGCCAATGTCTGTTTTTCCTATCAATCGTTGGTTTACCGCTAGCGTGTGTTTAGATTGATTGACAGCAGTCATATCCCTTATAATACTGCATTATGTGTACAATGCAGTAATATAAAAAGTATATACTTAGTCAAATTCATAATAAAATTAACACAAAAGAATATATTTTTAATATAAAAGTGCCTAAAATATAGTTACAGCGAAGAATTTAATAAAGTCATTGCAGATTATACCAATGTGTTAAGAATTAAATTTTGAGAACTTCTGTGCTCACAGCTCATTTTAACAAAACAATGTACATGGCAGATTTTACTTGGGTAATGACCAGATGTTAAATATGAGTAAGAGAGAGACAGAAGATATATTTTCTGTCTCTGTCTCTCTCGAGAATAAAAATATTCTTATATATATATATATATATTATATATATATATATATATATATATATATGTATATTATATATATATATATATATATATATATATATATATATATATATATATATATATATGTATATTATATATATATATATATATATATATATATATATGTATATATATAATATATTATAAAATATAATAATATTATTATTTATCTGATATGTTTTGTACTATTTATTAAATGCTAATGTATTAAATATGAATTTCCCTTTTTATTTTTGAAATATTAAAAAACCCCACGTTAATCTTATTAAATATATGTAGTATAAGCAAAAATGCTAAAATTTAAAATAAAATGAAAATTTACAACAAAATCCGAGTTTTTGGTTTTTTATTTTTATCTTCCACAAACACTTTTTAATAAAATGAAAATTTACAACAAAATCCGAGTTTTTGGTTTTTTATTTTTTATCTTCCACAAACACTTTTTAAAGTTATACTTCTGTACGCGCGTTCGACGTTGGAAATTTTACGGGAGTGAATCGGCAAAATCATTACATATATAGGATCTATATAAGAGAGAGACAGAAGATATATTTTCTCTCTCGAGAATAAAAATGTTTCTTTTGAAAATATATTTAATATTTATTAATATTATTATCATGGTAAATTAAACATAGGTGTAAGTAAGTTATGTATATTGTCATTTTTAAATACTTATAAGTATTACATTTCAATTTGCACTGTATTATTATATTGAATTATGTTGCAGTGTATTGTATTGTATTTTTATATTAATAAACAAAATAAACAATTAATTTTACTGCAGAGTATGTGGAAAAATTTTTTTTATTTAATTCCTTATATATGTATATATATATATATATATATATTGACATATATATATATATATATATATATATATATATATATGAAAATAAAAATATATATCTTCGTTAACATATTAATTCAATTCTTTATTTACTATGCTTCTATTACAGGTTAAATGTTTATATACAGCAAACGATGCACCAGATACGTATATACCTAATTCTTTGATCTTTATGCTCTCTCTTACCTACAGTATTACATATGAAATGATTGCACAGATTGACTTCCATATAAATTTGTAACAGCGAACGCGTGTATAGAAGTATAAATTCTACTGCCACACCAGTTTTTTCATTGTAATTAGAAAAGTAATATATATATATATATATATATATTGGAAGTGAATTGGAAAAAATTATTATTCCAACATAAACAAACAAAGTTAGGTTAGAATCAACGTATAAGATTATCCGATATATATATATATATATATATATATATATATTATATATATATATATATATATATACGTAGGGTTAAACCGCAAATGCTTTCTAGATCCTATTTCTTAAGTGGATCATTCTTTTTTTGTTTATCTAATCTTCTTGACAATAATTATCTCTGCATTTTTTCCTGTCTCTAGTACTTCCTCTCCATTCACTGACTCCTGCCCTTTGGAGGTCTTCTTCAACTTCTTGCATCCACTTTGATCTCGGTCTTCCCCTTCTCTTTCTTCCTTCTGGATTCCATTCTATCATTGCGTATGTCACTGCCTCATCGCCTGCTCGCCAAATGTGACCTAACCATCTAACTCTGCATTGCTTTATATAAGCTACAATGTCTTCCTTAAGTTCTTCCCTAATTTCTGCATTTGTTCTGCTTCTATTTATTTTGCTCTGTTCTGATTGGTCCTAGTATGGTTCTCATTATCTTTCTTTCTGCAATTTTTAAGTCTCTTTCATCTTTTTTAACCAACGTCATTGTTTCCCCTGCGTATAATAATATTGGTCTAGTTATGGTGTTATAAATGCTCATCTTGCTTTTTTTAGTCAGTGTTTTGCTTTTAAGATTATCTGATACTGATTATTAAATTACCGCAAGGCCGAGATAATCCACCAAAAAAGAAGATGTATATTTGGTGACTTTTCTAGTAACTTTTTTGGGAGTGAATCTGTTTTTTTTAGTTTACTCCTGCTTGTTAAAAAACAAACCATAGTTACACATATCAAAAATTTTTAAAGAACATCATTATTATTATAGTTTATTCGTCTTCCGGGTTTGGACCGTGTCATTTGTGAGTGACCCAAAAGTGGGTTCATCTCGACGTTTCGCTACAATTGTATGTAGCTTCTTCAGGAGAACAAAAAGAAAAAAGAAAGAAAGAAGAAAACAAAGAACAGGAAGATGGGTAGTTAGCAACGGTAACTCAGTTACTCAACGCAACCAGAGGCGAATACTAACTACCAAGATGGGCATTTGGTCACAGTAACTCAACTACTCAACGCAGCCAGAGGTGAAAACCAAATGCCAGGACAGGGATTCACGTCCAACAGCTCAGAACACTAACGCGTCGAGAGGCGGGGAGTGAATCCGACGATTACTCCGCTACCGCTCTATTTATAGTCGCGGTGCCTGTCGTGTCGGGACGTATCGGCACACTTCGTGGCGCGAACGTCAAGAAGCGCGCGCTGGCCAATCATGTGGCTGCATCGTAGTGGCGGGACCGGACGGCGGTTCTAGACTGAGATTCCAGATGGGAGACAAGTAGTATCCTTCCTCTCGATTGATATTATGGGGATTTTTTCGGATCTCTAGAGATTCGCGGATTTTCCTGGAATAAAAGAAGGGGCTTTTAGAAATAATATGGGTTTTTTTGAACAATATGGAATGACCGGTTTCTTGGCAGTGTTCTGCAACTGCAGAATGGGAGAAAAGACCTGATCGAATGCATCTTTGATGCTCTTGAATCCGAGTTTTGACGGAACGACCAGTTTCGCCAATATACACATGTCCACATGAACAAGGAATAGAATAGACACCACAGGAAGATAGGGGCGGTAATGGGTCCTTTGGAGAGGGTAGATATTGTGAGATTCTCTTGGGTGGTCGAAAAGTAGTCCTGATACCTTCTTTGCGAAGAATTTTGCCAATCCTATTCCAATTCCAATTCCAATTCTTCGCAAAGAAGGTATCAGGACTACTTTTCGACCACCCAAGAGAATCTCACAATATCTACCCTCTCCAAAGGACCCATTACCGCCCCTATCTTCCTGTGGTGTCTATTCTATTCCTTGTTCATGTGGACATGTGTATATTGGCGAAACTGGTCGTTCCGTCAAAACTCGGATTCAAGAGCATCAAAGATGCATTCGATCAGGTCTTTTCTCCCATTCTGCAGTTGCAGAACACTGCCAAGAAACCGGTCATTCCATATTGTTCGAAAAAACCCATATTATTTCTAAAAGCCCCTTCTTTTATTCCAGGAAAATCCGCGAATCTCTAGAGATCCGAAAAAATCCCCATAATATCAATCGAGAGGAAGGATACTACTTGTCTCCCATCTGGAATCTCAGTCTAGAACCGCCGTCCGGTCCCGCCACTACGATGCAGCCACATGATTAGCCAGCACGCGCTTCTTGACGTTCGCGCCACGAAGTGTGCCGATACGTCCCGACACGACAGGCACCGCGACTATAAATAGAGCGGTAGCGGAGTAATCGTCGGATTCACTCCCCGCCTCTCGACGCGTTAGTGTTCTGAGCTGTTGGACGTGAATCCCTGTCCTGGCATTTGGTTTTCACCTCTGGCTGCGTTGAGTAGTTGAGTTACTGTGACCAAATGCCCATCTTGGTAGTTAGTATTCGCCTCTGGTTGCGTTGAGTAACTGAGTTACCGTTGCTAACTACCCATCTTCCTGTTCTTTGTTTTCTTCTTTCTTTCTTTTTTCTTTTTGTTCTCCTGAAGAAGCTACATACAATTGTAGCGAAACGTCGAGATGAACCCACTTTTGGGTCACTCACAAATGACACGGTCCAAACCCGGAAGACGAATAAACTATAATTCTGACTCTGGCCGTGGAAGCCTACGATTTCAACATCATTATTATTCCACTTTAAAAAAAAAACTTAAAATCTTTTTATTAATTCATACATACCATTTGATTTAAAAACTTGTTGTCTACCAATGAAGGTATGCCATAAAAATTAATCTCTCGAATACACAGTTTTATTAAATCAAAAGTGACAGCGCCTCAAATATGAACAATTGATTGCTTCAATTTGTGAAGAGAAAGTGCTTCTAATTTCAAAAATGGTCTGTGTCTGCATTTACTTTTAAAATTTTACTAAAATAAATTTACTAAATGCAACCATGGCCATTAAACGTAGACATTTAACAGATGTTTATATTTTACGGCTGTTCGTGCTCTCCGAAGCACGTTGAACGTTTTTTTTATCATTTTTATTAATTAAGATGTCGTTATTAGTGCCGAGATTTTAACTCCAGTTGCAACTCTAGTGTAAAGCCAGTATCTTGTCGGTGATTAGTAAACAATTTGGCCGCCGTTTTAGTTTCAATCAAAGTTTTAATTTCCTCTTCGGAAGTCGATCTTCAAAATTTTCGAATTTAAAATCACGGTCAATAATAAAAGTATAAAAAATTTGAAAATTAAATAAAGTTATATAAAATTAAATAAAATAAGGCAAAATAAATAAAATTCAAATGAAATTAGAATAAAATTAATCAAAATGAAATAAAATTAAATGAAGCAAAAATAAATAAAATTGTATAAAATTAAATAACAAAAAAAGAATAAAAATCAAGTAAAATTAAATAAACATAAATAAAATTAAATAAAATAAAATTAAATTAAGTAAAATTACATAAATATAAATAAAATTAAACAAAATTATTTAAAATTTATAAAAACTATATACAATTAAGTAAAATTTAACAAAATTTATAAAAATGAAATAAACTAAATAAAGTTATGTTAAATTCAGTAAAAGTAAATACAATTAAATAACAGTACAAATGAATATAAAAATGATAAAAATAAAAAATTATATTAAATTTATAAAAAGAAAAGAAAATTTTGTAAAATTAAATTAAAGTAATTAAAATAAACATTTTTAGAGTTATAAAGTATATACAAATAAAAAGTTTTTAATAAAAATATTTAATGTACTTTTCTATTATTTATGATTATTTTTAGAATATAATGATAATCAAAATGAAATAATTAAGTACAAATACAAGATAATAATGAATATGTATATGATGAATAAATTTTATTTTATATTTAACAAATTTTGAAATTTACTAAAATTAATAGACACAATTTTTAAATAAAAAAATTTGGATTTTTTAAACCTTAAAGCAATTAAAAGTGTGGGGGTTTTATAAAAAATATTAACAATTTAGTAATAGACATAAAATTACATTAATCTACATATATTATTAATACACTATCAGAAGTATTCACTTCTGTCGGCACTCCTTAAGTTTCAGGCTCTTTTTTTTTCAGAAAGCTTGTTTCATCATAAGTTTAATTCTATAAAAACAAAGCTTAATTTAAATAATCAGAGGGTCATGCTTTACTTACCATTCACTGTCTATGTAACTGCTGCTACTGGAATCACTGCCACCGTTTATATTAATTATAATAGGTAGATTTGTAGTCTCTCTATCTAGTATATGCTCCCGTTCGTACAACTATTAATTACATTTTCTGTGTGACTAATATAATTTTGCCATATCTAAAGAGTAACTTTTTGTAGAATTTCTTTTCACTTGTTTCTGTTTGAAGCATCATATTCTTTATAGCCCATCTCTATCAATATGTTGGTTATAATAGTTTTGTTAATCCCCATATTAATTCTACATATAGCATTGAAAATACAGTGATATGGTGGCAGAAGCAATACTTTGTGACCATATTTTCTAAAGATATAATATTGCACCAGAACCTATCCGAAAAGATTTTTTTGATAAAAATGTCATACGATATTATTATTGCCATATTTTTTGACGTTTCGATTTTCTACAAATAAAAATTGTTGTATAACCATATAAAGTAACCTCATGTGAACATGTCACAAATTTTTTAAATAATTTTACACAGTCGAGAGGAAGATCAATAAAGTACAGATTGAAATATACCAGAGAAGTTTATCTTGGTGTAAGGTAAATGATTATAAATGGATTTTTTAAACGAGCTTACACAAATTTCCTTTATTTCTGCTTGGTTGCCTATAATTTCAGCTAAAAGTATTTTTGTCTTCTCTCTCTTTTTAATTACCTGCAATTTTGGTGCTTAAAAACATTTTAAGTTAGTGGATCAAAACAAGTAAGTTTATTTTTATGATCATTTTTGTATTTCATTATGCGGAATATATTATTAAAAAATCTACGTCTAACATGCCTTAACAATTTCAGAAAATACGTATTCCCTACATCAAAATAACATAATGAAGAAAAATAGAAGAAAATGTTACAGTTTTTTAGTTTTTAGATCGAATGTTTTAATATAATATATTCGTTTACATAATGTGTTCTTTAAATATTTGTTTTTTGTAAACGTAATAAAATCAATATTTAAAGAAATATTAAATGGCAAAATAAATCAACAAGAAACTTCAGAGATTCAAAGCTCCTGTGGGCATTTTTGTGATAAAAGAAAATTTAAATTATAAATTTCATAATAAAGTAAAATTACAAAATAAATAATACACAGCTTAATGTACCGAAAACATGTTCCTACAACTTTTACTAAGTCGATGGTAAACCGATTTGGAAAGAAATTATGTCTTAGGGTTTACTCTCTTAGGTTTTTAATTTCCACGGAACGTGAGTAATTAAATTTGAATTAAATTTTGATTATACAAGGAAATTCTATTTTGGTCTGTAATTACATCTTAATCCATTTTAACTGGGTTCATTTTTTTTTCAAAACTATTATTAAAACAAACCTATTTCTTCGTTTCAATTACACAATAATTATGTTTAAATTGCAGCTCTTTATATTTAAAATTACTCTATATTTAAAAAACTAACGGTATGCAAGTCTAAACTTTATTTATAACGTGTTAAATATTTATTAAATATAAAGCTTAACGCCGATCGATTAAAAAAATATGTTTGTAGCATCTGTTTTTTTTGACGCTTTTGGGGAATAAACGACAAAGTAAAAAATACTTTCTTACAAGTGAGTTTTTTAATACTTTTCTGCCAGGAAGTATTCACATGCTCCCAAGCTGAAATAGTTGTTAACAGACTTGCCTCGGAAAAAATAATTTACAAATCAACTATGCAAATTCACCACAAATGTCGTGCACTGTCTTGCTTAATACGCTGAAAATGCTCTACTGTCAAAAGAAGTGGTACCTATTAGATGCGTTTATACATAAATATACAGGGACAATTTGACAAAACCTAATTAATATAAATTAATTCTGATATGGCAGCTCCCTACGGATATCCCTAAAATAATTATCTTATATGTCGGACAAAATTGAAGCAAAGACACTCAGTTCCAAGCAGAACTTAGATGGTCCGAGGGTGCTAAAAATCCCCCGGGTTCGACTTCAAAGATGTTATTCATAAAGTAGCGACATAAAACGTCAATAGTTTGTGCATTTCAGGAAAGTTACATAACCTGCTTAAAGAAATACGGCGCCCAGAAGTGAAAGCATTGGGTGTAAGTGAATTGAGATGGTTGGTTCAGGTATTTCCCGCAAAGACAACTTTACAGTGTACTGTTTCGGTAGCGACGCCACAGATAAGGCATAGAATTGCAATAGTGCTTGATAATAGAATTGCGATGTTTGTTATAGATTACATACCCATTTTAAACAGAGTAATCATAGTGCAGTTAGCCGGTCAACCTATTAATGTAAATCTAATCTAAGTCTACGCGCCCACATCTGATAAACCAGACACTGAAGGTTAAGATTTCGATAAAGACATAAGGAAAGCAATAAAGATTACAAAGAAAAACGATATAAACATCATATTGGGCGATTTTAATGCTAAAGTCGATAAGAGTAGATGTAGTAATGCGGTCGGTGATTTCGGTCTGAATAACAAAAACAAGCGAGAAGAGTGACTAATTAAATTTTATATTGATCACGATTTATTCATATCCAATACGTGGTATCAACACCCACCAAGAAAATTGTATACATGGAGAGCACCAGGAGACCGTCCAGGTCATATGATACGAAATCAAATTAATTACGAAATCTTGGTAAATTACAGATTCCGCAACTGACGACAACCCTCTAATCGCGAATGTAAGACTTCGATTGGCAAAGGTTAAAAAACATGGACGTTAAGAGTTTCTTCCATTAATAGGTTGGAGACCTTCGAAATCTGGCGTTGCGAAGAATGTTCCGCATACCATGGACAGATAGGGTGAGAAACAAAGAAGTCTTAAGAAAGGCAAATACTGGGAGAGAACTACTCAATTTGATCAAGGTACGAAAAATTGGATACCTCGGCTATAATCATCCAGGGAAAGATTGAAGGCAAGATAGAAGTAGGTCGCAAACAAATGTAGTGGCTACGGAACTAAAAAAACTGAAGAGGCATAAATAACACTTGCGATATTTTGCGATGTTAACAGACGTCTGGCCTTAAGATAATTTGCCAACGCACTATAGGTTCACGATACTATAAGAAGCAGAAGAAAAATAGCTTATTAAAATTTAAAAAACAGTTGCCAGAAACGGGCAGAATTTCCAGAAAAAGTTGGTATAAACATTTTTACTAATTATATAATATTAGAATAATAGAAGAAGAAGAAGATATAATATAATATAATTACATCATATATATATATATATATATATATATATATATATATATATAATATATAATATACTAGTAATAATATATTATATATATATATATAATATATTATATATATTATTATATATTATTATATATTAATATATATATATAATATAATATTATATTATGTAATAATAGTAATATATATGTTATACATATATATATATATATATATATATACATAAATATATATATATATATATATATATATATATATATATATATATATATATATATATATATATATTATATATATATATATATATATATATATATATATATGAAATAACGAGAAGTCGAGAGACCTCTCTGATAGCAAATTAGGTGAACCGCAAATTTAAAGCCTCTTGCTAGAGGCTTTCAACGACGCTAGAAGTACATTTTTACTTCGACATGCATCTACGATTCACCTTTGAAAATTACCATCTTTTTTCACTCTTTACGTAGAGAAAGACGTTTAAATTAAAGTAAAAGATTGCATTTCATTTCGATAGGAACTCCACCATAGCCCGACACGTGTTTCGAGTTATTCAACCCATCGTCAGGAGCTCTTGTGGAAGTTCAATCGAAATGAAATGCAGTCTAGTATTTGGCCATTATAACTACAATAATAGCCAGGGTACGCTAGCAGCGACATCTATATGAAATAACGAGAAGTCGAGAGATCTCTCTGATAGCAAATTAGGTGAACCGCAAATTTAAAGCCTCTTGCTAGAGGCTTTCAACGACGCTAGAAGTACATTTTTACTTCGACATGCATCTACGATTCACCTTTGAAAATTACCATCTTTTTTCACTCTTTACGTAGAGAAAGACGTTTAAATGAAAGTAAAAGATTGCATTTCATTTCGATAGGAACTCCACCATAGCCCGACACGTGTTTCGAGTTATTCAACCCATCGTCAGGAGCTCTTGTGGAAGTTCAATCGAAATGAAATGCAGTCTAGTATTTGGCCATTATAACTACAATAATAGCCAGGGTACGCTAGCAGCGACATCTATATGAAATAACGAGAAGTCGAGAGACCTCTCTGATAGCAAATTAGGTGAACCGCAAATTTAAAGCCTCTTGCTAGAGGCTTTCAACGACGCTAGAAGTACATTTTTACTTCGACATGCATCTACGATTCACCTTTGAAAATCACCATCTTTTTTCACTCTTTACGTAGAGAAAGACGTTTAAATGAAAGTAAAAGATTGCATTTCATTTCGATAGGAACTCCACCATAGCCCGACACGTGTTTCGAGTTATTCAACCCATCGTCAGGAGCTCTTGTGGAAGTTCAATCGAAATGAAATGCAGTCTAGTATTTGGCCATTATAACTACAATAATAGCCAGGGTACGCTAGCAGCGACATCTATATGAAATAACGAGAAGTCGAGAGACCTCTCTGATAGCAAATTAGGTGAACCGCAAATTTAAAAGCCTCTTGCTAGAGGCTTTCAACGACGCTAGAAGTACATTTTTACTTCGACATTGGCATAATTTGCTATCAGAGAGGTCTCTCGACGTCTCGTTATTTCATATAGATGTCGCTGCTAGCGTACCCTGGCTATTACTGTAGTTATAATGGCCAAATACTAGACTGCATTTCATTTCGATTGAACTTCCACACGAGCTCCTGACGATGGGTTGAATAACTCGAAACACGTGTCGGGCTATGGTGGAGTTCCTATCGAAATGAAATGCAATCTTTTACTTTCATTTAAACGTCTTTCTCTACGTAAAGAGTGAAAAAAGATGGTAATTTTCAAAGGTGAATCGTAGATGCATGTCGAAGTAAAAATGTACTTCTAGCGTCGTTTGAAAGCCTCTAGCAAGAGGCAAGTCTTTTCTCTGTTGTTTAATTGGTCGAATGGTATATCAGGGTTAGTCTCTCTCCGATCTCCTTTAAGCTTTCCGTAAAATGTTTTGTCCATCTACTTAGTATCTCTTGCTGTTCTGTTAATATATTACCTTCTTTATTTTTACACATCGTTGTTCTCGGTTTGAAGTCTTTTCTGCTTTTGTTCAGTTTCTGATAAAATTCTTTTGCCTCTGTTGATTTCCTTGGTTCTTGTAGTACTTAAAGTTCTTTGTTCATATATTCTCTCTTTTTCTTCGGTGAGCTTTCTTTTCTTCTTTGTGTAGTTGTTTATATTATTTCTCTGCTTGTCGGGTTCTGTGCCCTTGTTGCATCAGTAAATATACTCTGTTTTTTCTGTCTGTTATTATATTATATATAATTACAATACATATTATAATTATATATAATATAATTGTAAAATAATAATATTATATAATTATTAGTCAGTCATTTAATAATGTAAAAGCAAAAAATAGACATCACAATTAGAAAATTCCTGCAATATCTAAAATATTTTTCACCTTAAAATACACGTAGGTTTTTAATATTGTAAAACGTAAATTAGCAACACTCAATCGCCTTTTACCGATTTGATCACTGGAGTTTACATTGTTTTCATTCCTCACACTGTTTTTAATCTCGATAATGAGTTTTTAGCGCTAATGACACTAAGAAGTTTTCACCTTGATAACGAATTTATTTTTGGGAACTTGTTACCGATTGTTGAGTATAAACTCTCGTCCCTATAAAAATGTGCTCACTTAATATCCCAGATAATAAAGAAAAAAATTTGAAAAAAAATCTTATACAGATATTTAATGGTTCTAAAGCTATGTGAGTTTAAGCTGATGAAAACACCGTGAAGACGTACAGCTGATTTTGTTTTGTTTTTTTTTAAACAATCCTAAAATGAAAACCGTAGATTTTTGCTTACAAAAATTTTATTATACATTCTAGAGAAAAATGTTTTAAATAATGTTTGTAGATCATAAAAAGATCTTAGTTTAGATTTTTTTATATTAAATACACAAATAATTTACTGAGATAATTATAAACAAACACTCTTTTTGTAATAATTCTTTGGTCGCTGGGTAAAAGTTCTTAAGTAAGAAATCATTGTATCGAGAAATACGAGTTTAAAATATGTTGACATTTTTCCAGAATCATAACTTAAAATCATAACTAAATGTAAGAGTTTAACTGTATATCAGTTTTGATGTATTGTTTATATAGGAGTTACATAGCTAGCTAGATCAAAATTATTTTAAATTAAAAAAAAATGACTTAAGTAATTATGCTCTAATAAGTTTTTATTCTTTTTTATATTTTCATGCACTGTGTCACACTTTATATGTAAATGTCCACTTATTATAAATTTGTGATCTATAGATTGCAAGGTAGACGAGTTTTCTAACGCTGAAAAAAACACATAACAGCTATATGTTGAATTTTTGTTTTGACCTGTACATGTATTAGAATACATGATCAAATAAGTTATTTTTGGTGAAAATTGGGAAATATATCTGGATATGCAAAAACCAATCTGAGTCCACCTTGTCCTGCGATTGTTTTATTCCACATAAAATGCCTTCTGTGTCACCTTCATGAACTGTTAAATTACATACAGGCAGTTGACGTTTATAAAACATTATAGATGAACGTAGATAAGGAGTTTGTAAGACTTGGTGCAAATTAAAGGTTACCATTTTAATTAAAGGGTTTGTTATTTATTCTTTAATTTTGCTTCAAAATGTTTGTCATCGACAGTTTTATGTCCGTTCCGTTAAATGAAAAGATCTTGTTTTTCTACTTCATCTTTACATAATTTCGCTTTTATCTTGAATGTATCGCACGTGTTGCATATATCTTTATGGGTACTTTGAAACTTAAATTAATTTCCATAAAAATATTTCTATACACATTGTACGATACTCGGTAGTCCGTTACTGATCATTTGTAAAGTAAATAAATTACAGAAATATTTAAATGAGATGAAAGATATTTTTATTTATCATGTCTTCTGTTGTAATAGCTTTCATATATTGGGAACGAATTTATATGATTGATGATTTTATCTTTTCTTTCCTGTGTAGTTTTATTTTACTGGTAAATGTCCTCCTTGATTGTCGGTACTTATAGTAGTTGCTTCATCTGAATTCTTGAGTATTTTATTGAGTTGAACTTTTAAAAACCCTTCTGTGATATCAAAAGATTTCATAAAACATACTTTACATATTTTGGATGGAATTCTCCATCAATTTTAATATTGTAGGTATATGTTAACTCTCTTTGCAGTTGTTAGTATCTGAGCGTATACGAGTTGTTGCCTTAGGCTTGGACGTAATTAATGCTTGATGTTTGACGGTTGCCTGATGTACATGTCTGAGTTATGTTATCTAGGTCTTTCTCTTCATCACCACTATTATGAAAAGGATTCTCAAACTCATTTACAATTTTCCCTTTTTCCTGAAACAATATGAAGTGTTATTAACAGAAAACGGGGAGAGAAAACAAACTGCAGCTAGTTAAATACGTTTGTTAAACTCAGTTTTCACTTACATTTATCTTTTGAGGCACTCTGTATATCGTCACCAAATGTAGTTGTTGTTGCTAGACTGTTGACTGATATGCATGTGGTTGCCTGATAAATAAAACAAATATGTCAAATTTAAAACCAATTCTATTTGTATGAAACCAATACAAATCATAGGTTTACTAGTAGTAAATTTAAAATAATTTACATATAAAAACGTTGCAATTTTTATAAACAAATAAAATTTTAATCATAACCTCACTACCATTTTACATAGTACCTAATAATAATTATATGTAATACTTACAGCTGTATTGTTTAAATAAACCCATTAGGGCTAGTTTATTTCCTCTTGAAAAACTATCCATTTCGTTATAAACTAGCTTAGATAAAATACAAACTTCTATAACACAGTAACATAGTGATAAACAAGCTTCGAAAACATAAACTGTGAATTACAGTAAGAAACACGATTCTTATGTGATGTTAATGCAAGGTGGCCAACAATTTTTATAACCAGGTATAATTTTCTAAACTGACATAGGAGCTTTGGCTCAAAATTTCATAAGCGAATAAGTTCTCATGTCACTAAGTCATTTAGGACTCAGGTTTATTTACCCACAAATATAGATAGTTACCTATCCGTTGGTCCATTTAACTAAAAATGGCCAAAACTTGACTTACGAACTTTTACCCTGTGACTACAGAATTTATAATTGCTTATAACTATTTTTTGCATTAAAGATATGTAATATTATGACTACTTAAAATTATCGCAGTTCATGAATTATTAAAGTATTCAAAACTTCACACAGATCGAGCAGCATAATAGCATAACAAGTTATTTGATTTGTTTATCCCGGAGAGCGATTATGTAAACAACTGTGCTTGCCCAAACAGTCACTATAGAGGTATTTTCTAAATCGAAATCGATTTTTCAAGGCTTTAATTATAAGGTTTTTAAAAACACTTTATTATTTTATTAAATTGATTATTAAGAAAAAGTCAGAAAAAGGTCTGACTTATTAGCGCCTAAACATTAATCATAACTTAATATATAATATTTTTTATGTCACACGGTTCTAAGTACGCTCAATATAAAGCTGGTCAAAATGAAAAAATGACCAATTTTGAAAAAAAAAATAGATTTATGTTTATTATATTTAAAAAATAGTTATTGTTTATAGAAAATTTTGAATTTTCTATAAACAATAACAATAAAAAACTGAAATATTGCAGAGGAAGGTTCTTCCCTTCACGTTTCAGTGGCAATATTTTATCATCGTTTTACTGGGCTAGAACTTTTTACTTCTTAACTGTGTGTGTGCAATCTTTCAGTTGGATCATACAATCTAGATCATTTTTTACAACTTGTTTAAGTTTCAGCTATTGATGTCAATAACCAATGGAAAAAATTGCGATAAATTTTCCTATTAGTCATAAAGATTCCGGTTTTAATTGAAAAATGTGTTTTTTTCACTTGCTTTTTCAATGGGCCTACGTAAAAAATGTCGAAGTTATTATACGCAAAGTTTATACGCTAAATAGCCATCCAATTTTTAAACAGTTTTTAATACAATTTTTTTTAATACAGTTTTAAGATCTTTTTCATATACTTCGATAATCGATTGCGATTTTAAAAATAGCTCCACAAGGATGGTTTGGGTAAGTACAGTTGTTTAAATAATCTCTCTCTGGGAAAATCAAATCAAATAACTTATGAGCTATTTGGTCAATCTGTTTAAAATTTAGCACACTTTAATAACTCATTAAATGCCACAATTTTCAATAATTATAACACATGTTATTATTATAAAAGTTGTCGGCCAGATATCCAAGCGGGCTGGGCGGCCGGTTCTCATTCCCTTCACTACAAATGGTTTAGTAGATGTGGGTTCGATCCCCAGCTTAGTGTACAGAAAAATAAAAAGTCTAACGCAACAGTTTAAAATTCTAGATGAATCTGCTGCTTAGACTAGAATATGCTAGTGTCTGATTGGCCTATGGAGGAGCAGTACGGTAAGAGATAAAGGTTTGCGGCTCGGTGATACTCCTCCATAGATCCCTACCGGAAGGGCGTGCCGACTAAATACCGGTGTACTGCTCCACCATATCCACCATAGGCCGATCAGATACCAGCATATTCTAGACCAAGCCGCAGATTCATTTAGAATTTTAAACTGCTGCGTTAGCCTTTTTATTTTTGTACACCGAGCTCTGAATTGAACTGACATCTCTCGTATTGAAGCGAAGGAGAAGCCCGCCGCCCAGTCCACTTGGCTATCCGATCGACTATATATATATATATATATTATATATATATATATATATATATATTATATATATATATATATGTTAAATCACTAACTTCTTGATTGACTTTTTAAAAAAGATTTATTTCACAAATAAAAGTTACACTTAGTTATACGATAAAATGAAGCAAATAAAATTATATAATACAAATGTTATTAGTAAGAAACTTATATGACGAGTGAAAAATATAATGTTAGTCCTGAATTTATAATCTATCTACAAAATGTGGTGTCGGCATTTCCCACGAAAGGCCAGCTTTGGTCAGAGTTTGATGTCCGTGCATAGTCAGCTATCTCTATGGGAACGCTTGCTAAAAGAATGATGAAATAGGAACTGATATTGCGAAACCAAAGTGTCGGTAACTCTTGAGTGGTTCAAGGTGACTATTTTCACATATAACAGCTCCCCTCATTAGTGAAAAGTCGATGCCTTGCTTCGACTTTTAAAGCTTAATTGGGGTTTCGGAGACGTCTTCATTTTCTGGGCGTACGTTTGGTCTTCTTTTAAAGGTTAATCCTTTAAGTTTCTGTTTAATGGAACTGCTGCGATGTGGTGAAGGTGGAGGTGAGTCCTGAGGGTAGTTCATGGCAAGTCTTGGAAATCTTTTGCGTCTACATTTGCAGAGGATGTATACAAAAACTAGAATGATAATTAATGATAAAGACAATATAGTGAACCAAGGCAAATGTTTTTCGATGAATGGTTGGTTCATGATTTGGTCGAGTTCTTCTGAATATTGGTCCAGCTTATGTTGTGCAATATTTAAATCGTCTGCATTTATCTTATTGAGTTTTAATGGTTTCAAATTTGGTATATGGTTTCTTCTTCCGAAATGGTCACAACATCTGTATGGAATATTAACTGGATGACTTCTGTAGGTTATATTTGGATATTTATTGATTTGATCTCTGGCGTGGACTCTGGTACTTCCAATAAATGCTGTACATTCGGGTAGTAATCTTAGAAATGTGTTTACTTTGATTGTCTGGGTACTAATGTATTTTCTTTCACACTTGATTGTAACTGGTAATGGATCGGATACTGTTATTAACCATAAATTTCGGTCAATTTCTTGCACATTGTAATCTTGTGCTAAAAACGTCGACATCTGACAAGTTTTTGGTAGAAAGCTAACTGGTTTCAATAACTGTGCCTCACATATAGTATCGCTGTCTATTGGATAGGGAAGAATATCTGTGCACATTCTTTGATCTGGACTAATTGATTTGCATTCTTCTGTGTTTCGGGGTAATACATATGAAATTGAATCATCATCTCGCGCTATATACTTATGTATTGTAGAGAGTGTATGAAAAAGACCAGTTTGATTATCTAATATTGGTATCGAATATAGATGATATAAGGTATAGATTTCGGGGTCGACTAATGGAATTTCTAGGACGAATACAATTTTGGAATCGAGTTGATATGCTTGAAGTTTTATTATATCAATATATTGGGCTATATTTGATGTATAAATGGGCAATGGTAATACATTATTTTGTAATGATTGTGAGATAGTTTTCAATGAATCTAGTAAATCATTGGGCGAAATAATTGAACTGTGTAAAATTTGCAACCGAGAAAAGGTGATGGCGTTCAAAATGTCATTGAGATAATTTTCTAAAAATATGTAGCTTTCCATTAATGATTCACACAAATTTAAGGTTTGTAATTGTGCACGGTAAAATGATATGTCGTCTGCAATGTCTATAAGAGTGGTTTCGATATCGTTTAGGTCTTTGTTAAAAGTTTGTTCGTCTATTTGTAATTTTTGGATAGTAGTGTTAAAAGATTTTATGACAGAAGTTGTAACAGAGATTTGGTTCTTTAGGAGTGTTTCTATTTGCTCTTCATCTGTAGTGATCCTATTTATACATTTATTGAAATATTCACCGTCTGATGCATCTAAATTTCCACTAATAGATTTCCATAAGGTTCCAACACCATTGATTAATCCTCGTTTTTGGCGTGGATTATAGGCTCGTGTGTCGGCAATTACTTCTCTATATTTTAAATTTACGGAATTAGAAATTTGTCTTATCAAACTAATGTGTGTTTGTACTTCGGATTGAAATGCAAGTTTTCTTGGAGTATCGGCCTTAGTAAATTTATCTAGCAAGTTTTCTAAAATTTTGTCGTTGTTGGATATGGCAGTTTCTATAGGGAGCAATTCCTTGTAAACAAGTAATGTCCATTTATCGTTAGATATTCGAATGGTACCTTCTTCGTGATAGAAGATTCCGACTGTATGATTAATGGGAGAGAGGTAAAATTGGGAGTAGGCGACTGAGAATAGTCCATAGAATCTGTAAAGAAGAAATTTATTCAAAATAAGGTTTCAGTCTGTCAAAATTTACTTTAGAGGTTTGGTTAGTTTTGGGGTTAAGGATAATTGCGGAATTTGTAAAAACTTCTTGAATTTCGAAAGGTCCTTTAAAAAGATTATCTGATTTTGATTTAATTTGGGATTCTTTTACGTAAACTTTGTCACCAATTTTAAAATCAGGTCTTCGTTCTGAAATATTCTCGTCAAATCTTTCTTTCGCCTTTTCTTTCTGTCTTTCTGTTTTTGCTTTGGCTACTTTGTAAAAATATTCCATGCGATTATTCAGGTCTCGAATATATTTGCTCATTAGTGTTTTTTGATTGTATAGCGTTTCTGGTGGTCGGCTTGCAGTGTGCCCAAATATAAGTTCATATGGTGTGAAACCGTGGGTCTTATTTTTTGTGTTGTTATAGCATATTATTGCATAAGGAAGTATAGTGAAGGGATGATCGTTTGGATTCTCGGCTTGATTTGCTCTAATCATTTCTGAGAGTGTGGCATGAAATATTTCCACAAACCCATTAGATTGTGGATGGTTAACACTAGAAAATGTTAGTTTGATGTCGTATAATCCGCATAGATCTTTGATTATAGCATTCTCGAATTCTCGACCGCAATCACAATGAATTCTTAGTGGTGTTCCATAGTGTTGAAAGAAGAGTAGGAGTGTGTTGGCTACTGTTACTGCCTTTTTGTCTTCCAAAGGGTATGCTTGCGTGAATTTTGTCAATTCGTCACGAATAGTTAAAGCGTAGTTTCTGGTGGGGTATTCAAATATGTCTATGTTGATCCTTTCAAATGGTGTTTTTGGTGTTTCCGTTATAACTAATGGTCCACTTAGATTCTTTCTGTAAATTTTAACCTTTTGGCAAATTTCACAGGCTTTTATATATTTTTCTACGTCTTTTGCTAAGTTCTTCCAATTATATTTTTCTTTTATACGTCTAACGGTTTCGTTTATTCCTCTGTGCAAGTTATTTTTGCCACAATGGTAATGTTCTAGGATTTGTGGGGTTTCGTCTTCGCTTGCCTGTTTAATTACATTTTGGCAGATTTTTAATTTAAGTTCTTTGTCTGCAAATATATAGGAAAATATTTCTAGAATGGGAAGTTCGAGATTGTTTTCTATGCAATAGGTCTTTGATTCGTCAAATTGTTCTTGGTTCGCATAAAGTATGAGAAATAAGTATGACATTACTCTTTGTGGATTGTAAGGTAATGGGATAATGAAATATTTTCGATCTTTTACGGTTTTACTAGATACAATATTGATCCTTCGGTTACTATATTCTACATTTTCTTCGAATATGTCACTCATTATTTTTTCGTACAGGTCCTCGAGTTTATTCTGCCAGAAAAAGGTAACAATATTCTTGTGAGATTTATCTAACAGTTCTGCGTTTGACGTTTTTATTTTGGAGTAATCGATAATGGATTTGGTTCTATATAATTCCAGAAATTTATCGAATTCTTCGGACATCTTTTCTATTCCTTCTTCTGTGTCTTCTTTTTCTTCTTCGTCTTCATCTGTCTCGGTTTCATCTCTGTTAGATGCGTGCAGGGCAAGTTTTGTTTGAAAATCTGCACAGTCCAATGGTTTATTTTTATTCTGGATAGTGCATCTGCGTTTCTGTTGATTTTTCCTGAACGGTGCTCTATTTTGTAATTATATTCTTCAAGTTTTAGGCGCCAGCGTGCTAGGCGGCTTCCTGGGTCTTTAATTGAAAATAGCCATGTAAGAGGTCGATGGTCAGTGATAAGAGTAAACTTGCGACCGAAAAGATATGGTCTGAAATGTTTTACTGCCCATACTATAGCTAGTAGTTATTTTTCTATTGTGGAATATTTGGTTTCTGCACTGCATAATGTTCGTGATGCATAAGCGATTGGCAGATCTTTTCCTAATGGGCCTTGTGACAAAACGGCTCCAATTGCGAAAGCACTAGCGTCAGTAGTGAGTAAAAAGGGTTCTTCAAAATTTGGATATATGAGAATTGGGTCTGTCATTAGAATATTTTTGAGATCGTTGAATGCTTTCTTACATTCGACAATAAAAACAAAAGGGACTTTTTTTTAAGTAATTTAGTCAGTGGTTTGGAAATTTTGGCAAAATTCGGTATAAATCTGCGGTAGTAACCTACTAGGCCTAAAAATGATTTTATTTCTTTAGTTGTCTTGGGTTCTGGGAAACTTTTTATGCATGATACCTTGGCAGGATTTGTTTTTACTCCGTGTTCAGTTACGAGGTGTCGTAAGTATGCGACTTCTTTTCTTAAGAATTCACATTTATCCGGTTGTATCTTCAGATTTGCTTTTCTTAATCTTTTAAATACTTCTGTCAGTCGTGACATATGCTCATGAATGGTGGCTGAATAGATGATTATGTCGTCCATATATACTAAACATCTCTCGTTTTGAATTCCTAAGAGGATGTTATCCATTACTCGTTGAAATGTGGAAGGAGCATTCCTTAATCCGAAAGGCATACGAACAAATTTGTAATGTCCATTGTCTACTGAAAATGCTGTTTTTTGGATATCTTTTGGATCGATTTCAATTTGGTGGAATCCGGACGCCAAATCTAATGTTGTAAAGTATTGACACTTTCCAAGTTGGTCCAACAATTCTGAAATTTGTGGAAGTGGATAACGATCTTCTATTGTAACTTCATTGAGTTTACGATAGTCAATAACGACTCTCCATTTCTGTTTGCCAGATGCGTCAAGTTTTTTGGGTACCACCCACACTGGACTTGACCAGGGCGATATGCTATGCCGAATTATTCCTTGCTCTAGCATTTTGTTGGTTTGCGTCTTTACCTCTTCTTTATGAACCTGTGGATATCTGTAAGATTTCGTGTATATCGGTTTCGCGTTGTTCGTTTTGATTGCGTGCTTAATTTCATTTGTGAATGTTATTCCGTACAAATGTTTAGAATTTGTTCCTTTTCTTCTGAGTTTAAGTGGTCAATTCTCAGTTGTTCTCTAATTATTTCTTCTCTGTCTATAATTGGCTGTTCGCAATGATTTTGATCGTAGGTGAAGATTGTCTCCAAGTTTTCGATAGGTTCGATGGAAATATTCGAAAATTCGATTATTTTTGGCATTGCATTAGCATTAATGACGGAAGTTAAAAAGTCTCCATTTTCGTCTACATGGACTAATGCGTGAGGAATTCGAACTTTTTCGATTTCTTGGGATGACAGTATTGCGTCTGTATTGGATAGGTTGCATTTCAATTTGAATATTTGTTCTGTTCGGCTATCAATCGAAATTTGGTTTATTTTTTCTTTTATTCGTTTTTTCTCTGGTCTTGGGATGTGTTTGTGTTGATCATGAGTGTTTTCGTGAAATGAGCTGCTATTGTGTTGAGCTTTAACGTTTGAGTTTGATTTCGGATATGTTTGGTAAGAGTTTTAAAATTTGTATGAAGTTGTCTTGTTTTAAGGTCTATTACACATTCGTAGTGGTCTAGGAAATCTAGGCCTATTATGCCGTCTAAGTCAATGTCTAGATTAAAAATGAAAACTTTGTGAGGGTTGTCATCGGTAAAGGGAATAAGGACAGATTCTGTAATTAGAAGTTTCTCGTCGGTTATGCCTTGAATGGTAACATTTTCTGGGGATCGGTTATGATAATTTCGTGCAGTATTCTCTTTAAAAACTGTAATTCCTGCACCGGTGTCAATTAGAAGTTTAAAAGTATTCGTAGCGTCATTGATATAATATAAGTTTTTAGAGCTCATTGTGTGGAAGGGGCTTACAGGAATTTCTGTTCGGGGAAATTCACATTTGAATCGAAATTGTCCAAATTGAGGGCTTGGATTTGTTGTTGTACATTCATAATATCGGTTGAAAGATTCGTATGTACTGGGGGATGGTTCTGATTGGGTAGCGAAAGAAAATCCTGATAATTTTCTGTATCAGGTGTATTATTAATATAATCAGATGTGTCATTGGTATATTCGTAAGAATAGTTAGTTTGAAGATCATTTTCTGTATAATAATCTTCATAAGATTCTACAAGTTCGTCAGGGTATTCATTAAAGACATGGGCTCTTTGCTGAAAATTTTGGAAATTTGGATTTCTCTGAATAACAGAGGGGCGATTCTGCGGTTGATTTTGAGAAGGGAAATTCGATCTCTGTGGGTTTAAATTTTGTTGATTAGAAGAGTGTTGGTTTTGATTACTTGGGTAATTTTGTGATCTAGTATTATATTGATTTTGATAAGAAGAAAAACGTGATGAGCGACATTCGCTACTTAAATGGCCAATACGACCACAACTTGTACATTAAGAAAAATTAGATGAGGTTCTTCTCATCGGTTGGGAAGGTTTTGGATTATTTTGGCTATCTTTATTTGATTTTTGAGATTCGAAATACGATAACTGAAGTTCACGTCGGATACGGTTACTGGCTTCAATAAGGTCTTTAGGGTTACTGGCCCTAATTATTTGTCCTAAGCGGGGTTCTAGTCCAGTTAAGAGAGTATTCAAAGCCATAGAGTCAATTAACGTGCATTGGGCGGTTTTTTGGTCTTGTGTTAGGCCTGATTTTTGAATTGAGGCGTGCATGTTTGCATTTAGAACTTGTAATCTATTGAAAAAGGTTAAAGGTGATTCGTTCGATAACTGTCGAAGTCTTTGTAGGTCGTGAATTAAGGAAGTGAGATCTCTACTATCTCCGAAATGAAGGTTTAATAAATTTTTTATGTCTGTGTATGAAGTTGGTTTTCTAGAGTTTATTAATTGAGCTGCTTTACCTTTTAGTTTATTTTTAATGTGAATCGTTAATAAAATACGTTGGTCTCCCGAAGACATTTTAATCGCGCAATCACATGCGTCTAAGAATGTGGGAAGAGAGATTGGGTCTCCTTCAAACTCAGGAATTATGGAGAATATTTCTGAAAGTTTGTATGGTTCAATTTCAACTTGGGTTTGTGAACGTGTTTCAGGCATTTTGATAATAATATGTTAGTGGAAGTATAAAACAAATATACGAATAGTAAATATGGTAAAATAAAATAAAATGTAGTAAAATCAAGTAAAATATGGTAAAATCAAGTAAAATGTGGTAAAATAAAGTAAAATATAGTAAAATATCGGTGAAAATATAATACGAAATCAATAAAATGTGTACAAAAGAATGATAAAATAATAAAAGTATGCAATAAAAAGGTATTTCCTTATTAGATAATCAACTTGGCTTGACTTTCTGTATAGTCAAGATTATAAATTGAAAAAATTATGATGTATGTACGGTATGTTTGCAAATATAAAAATAGTAAAAAGGAGATGATTCAATAACTTACATTAACAGAAACATCGAGTACGTCTTGTTTTCTAACGGGATCTGCTACCAGGGGCTTCACCAGGTGTTCCTTCCGTAGTATCCAGTTGAATGAGGACGGCTCTAGGTTCTTTTTTCCGTTGAGGGATAGGGATCCGCCGTTGCTAGTGAGTTTCCTTGTTCTAACAACGTTAACCGGATCCTACTGACTGCGCCAAATGTTAAATCACTAACTTCTTGATTGACTTTTTAAAAAAGATTTATTTCACAAATAAAAGTTACACTTAGTTATACGATAAAATGAAGCAAATAAAATTATATAATACAAATGTTATTAGTAAGAAACTTATATGACGAGTGAAAAATATAATGTTAGTCCTGAATTTATAATCTATCTACAAAATGTGGTGTCGGCATTTCCCACGAAAGGCCAGCTTTGGTCAGAGTTTGATGTCCGTGCATAGTCAGCTATCTCTATGGGAACGCTTGCTAAAAGAATGATGAAATAGGAACTGATATTGCGAAACCAAAGTGTCGGTAACCCTTGAGTGGTTCAAGGTGACTATTTTCACATATAACATATATATATATATATATTATATATATAATATATATATATATATATTATATATATATATATATATATACATATATATATATATATATATATATATATACATATATATATATATATATATATATATATATATATATATATATATTTATTTATTATATATATATTATGTATATATATATATATATTTATTATATATATATATATATATATATATATATATATATATATATATATATATATATATATATGAATTACTGTAAAAATAAGGGTTTTTTGAAATTATCTCGGTCATTTTTTTGTGTAAGTACTTTAATATAATATCTATTTCTTTTATTAGATTCATTGTTCACTAAATTTCGTTATTTTTTTTTTACTTTTTACGATTGTTTAATAAAAATGCAAAGCAAAATTAGCAGTACGTGTTCAGATCATTGTCATCAGCTATCCCTAGTATACCTTTACAAACTTTAAATACCTGTAAAAGATTTTTTTAACTTTTTTTCTTGACTTTCTTGACTAGTTTAAGGTAAAAAACTGTGAACAAATTACGTAAAAATTTGATATAGATATTTCAAGGTTCTAAAATCTTTCTGAAGGGTGGGTGATCTGAAATTCATGTAGACCTACAACTGGTTTCGATTTTTTTTATTTTAAAAAGTAAACAAAATATTTTTTGTCTTTAAATCGTTTCTCATACAATTTAAAGTAAAATGGTACAAGTTATAGACCATAAAAAGTTATGTAAATTTAAGAGTATCCAAATTAAAATACATTAACATTTAATCGAGATGGTTGCAAAAATCCATTATTGTTGCAGTAATTTAGAAACGTAAACAATAGGGTGGAACGAAAAAGGCCAAAAAAATAAAATAAAAGAAAAATGATTGTGGCTATCGTTTAAAAGTTGTGTGAGGTAATGAAAACAAACGGTGCGAAAGCATTTTGAAATAAAAAAAATCTTGAGGTTCCATATTGGATTTGAAAAATGAAAAAAACAAAAAAAATATTTTTGTTGAAAAAATCGATTTGGCTGTGATCAACAGTCGTCTTTAGGATTGAAAAGCATCTTATGCAAAATTATTTTGAAATTAAACGATGTTTTCAGGTTCCAGAGGCGTCATTTGATAGGGTCAAGGGGGCATTTGCCCCCTCCCCCTGTCCCTGAAAATGACTGAAATTTACAAAAAATAGATCAATTTTGTATTATGTTTGCATATATAATGTATGGTATATATAATACTTGCCCCACTCCCATATCAAAATTTCAAATGACGCTTACAACGCCAGTTGTAGATCAAGTAGGTAGAGAAGGGAAAAACGCAGACGCAGATGTTACATCAATCTTGCAACCATTCACGCAGGCATAGTGACACAACAACAGATAACAGTAATGTTGAGTTTCTTATCTCACACAGGCGTGTCGTATATAAACATATTCTTCGAAATGTCAACGCGAAGTAGTTTGAACTGTGAAATACTAGGAACAATTATTGGTGTTTTCAATGATCGTGTTTTACCCACTAAGTGTGACATTCTAAAGTGGTTTCTCTTTATTCGTAATGAACTTAAGTTGACAAATAATAATAAAGATCCATCTATCGCCGACGCCTCGAATGCCGTTGCAACGAAAGTAGAACAAATATGGATAAAATCTTCTATTCCAACATTATCGCATAAGCGCCTTCAAGATATGATCAAAAATATTTATACAGAGTATCAAAAGCTGAAGCGATACACAAAAACTCAGCAAGCATCTAATTCATACAAAGAAAAGATTTGCCAGTTTCGAAATGAGTGTGAAAAGTTATTTGATATCGCGGCTTGCAAGTGCAACATGAGTGGAACACTGTGTGAGTGTACTTGTGATAAAACCAAGAAAGTACCACAAAATGAGCGAATTTTTTTTCAAGATCAACGATCCTGTAGAAAAATGGCAATTAGACCAGTGGATATTGCAGCATCTCAAAAATATAATACTGAAAAAATTGTTCTTAAAGCATGTACCGTTGATTCCTCAAATCGTTCCATAAGTAGCAACTTGTCTGACTCAAATTCTTCTGATGCAGATGATCATGAAGAAGAATTCATTGCCCCTTTGTCAACAGTTACAGTCCAACCATCTACGTCACAAATGCGGATTTGCTTGCCAAGTTTAGCTTCGGCGTGCGATAGAACCGGGGTCTCCGATCGTTCTACTGCAATTATAGCATCAGCGGTCTTAAAAGATATGGGAGTTATAACTGTGACTGATACATCGAAAGTAATTGATAGAATGAAAATAAGGCGACAGCGTGCATCTCATAGACGTTCACTCCAGAAGCAGAAGGAGAGACTGTCAATCAGAAGTATATTCTTTGATGGGCGTAAAGACAAGACTGTCTTGCAACAAAAAAAGGCAAAAAGTTTTATAGAAAAGTAGTTAAAAAAGAGCATGTAACAATTATTGAAGAACCAGGCTCTCGATATCTAGGGCACGTGTCTCCTTTATCAGGATCGGCTGCAAATATCGCGGATAGCATACAGACATTCATCCTGAAAAATAGTATTGATATATCCAAGTTAAGCGCAGTTGGATGCGATGGTACGGTAGTGAACACTAGCCCTCAAGTAGGCGTTATAAAAAAACTGGAAGAATACTGCGGCACCTCACTTCAATGGCCAGTATGCTTATTTCATTGCAACGAACTACCTCTACGTCATTTAATACAACAGTTAGATGGACACACCAGTGGACCACTTGGTTTTTCATGGTCAATAGGAAAACTTCTGGAACGCTCTGAAGAGAAAGCTGTCGTCAATTTCGTTGCCATAGAAAACAACCTACCAGTATTATTAGAAACAACAGACATTAGTACCGATCAGAAGTACTTGTACCAAATCAGTCAAGCAGTTTCTGCAGGAAAATGTCCTAACGATTTGAGCCTTCAAAAACCTGGGAAAATATCACACGCAAGGTGAATGTATGTTGGCACTGAATGTCCCAGCCCTCAATTAATTATGTTAGTAAGTTTCATCCAAAAAGTGTATGCGCCAGTTTGGTTTTATATAAAACTGTATCCTAGCTGTTCTGATGGTTCGAAACATTTATGGCGAATGATCCATTATCAAACATTTGCCCCTCCCGAAAATTTATTACTCGGAATGATAAAAGATGAACGAAAACATATACGGGAGCTAGGACTACGCAGAGTGCTGAAACCTAGACAAAGTCAGAAACAAAAAAAGATCCGGAGATTTAAAATACCAACATTAAATTTTAGTGCTGAAGATTATATTGACTTAATTTCTATTTCTGAATGCAGTGTTACGGCTCCGCCTTTGCTAAAACATATTTCCAATGAAAATGTAAGGGATATGATTGATTCCGGGAATCACAACAAAATAGAGGTCTTAAACTGCCCCTGTCATACCCAATCTGTCGAAAGAACTGTTAAGTTAGTAACTGAAGCATCAGCTGCTGTTTATGGACCAGAATCAAGGGATGGCTTTATTCGTTCAAGGTTGCAGTCTAGAAATATTATGCCTTTTGTTAACACAAAATCAGACTACCAATCATAAAATGTATATTGTATCATAAAACAATTTTGATTAAAAAAACTAATAAAAAAATAAATTTTAATTTTTGTTTGTTATTTCCAAAAATTTAAATTCAATATGGAACCTGAAGATAGGGTCAAATCCAAAAAATATTTTTTACAGTTTTATTATACATCAAAACGCAGCTTTTCCGCACTAGCCCCAAAAAAAATAATGACTTCGACTTTTTCGTTCCACCCTAGTAAACAACTTTGTTTTTTGCATAAAGACACGAAATATATCTACTTGAATTTATGGCAATTAATGAGTTATTAAAGTGAGCTAAATATAAACCAGATAGAGCAAATAGTTTGTTTGCTTTAATAAATTATTAATCTGTTTATTCCGGAAAGCGAATATTTAAACAATACTTGTACAAACAATTGTCCTATAGGTGTTTTGTGAACTGCAATCGAATATATAAAGCTTTAGTTTTAGTGTAAATTAAAAACAGTTTTGATAGAAAAGTAAAGGAGAGATTTTTCAGGTTATAAACATTTACAGTAGTTTTAAAATTGGTTATAACACATGTTTCTGTGTAAGCACAAAAAAAACCTTCTATGATTAGTAGGAACCAAAATAGCATTTTATTCTTAAAATGATACTTCCATTTTTTATTAATATTACCAGCTGAAAATTGAAAGGATTTTAAATTAAGATCTAAATTATGTAATACAACTAAAATTGTAATATAAATGCCACATACAGTGAAGGAGTAAGAAGTTATATTTCATTAAAAAGATGCTACTTGTAAAATACTGTCTCGGAAAAGTAAAGGGAAGAACTATCGAGTATCACGTTTTTAAGACTGGAATTTCAAATTGAAGCGCGCTGGCAAAATTTTAAATATCTTGGCTTTTATCGTACGTAGAACATTAATTTTTTTAACGGGGGTAGTTTAACAAAATAGTAAGAATTTTCATATCTCGAAAATTTCAGAAAAATAAATTGAATAAATTTTTTCATAAAAACGTTATAAATTTTAATTACTATTTCGTAAAAAATATTTAAATTTTATTGATTATATCACGTTTCATTGAAAATATCACGTTATTTAGTTTATAGTATTTTTTTAACAAAATATTTAATATAATATAATTTAATATAATATAATATAATTATTTTTATTATAATTGCATTAACTAATAGGTATACATAATATTTTTGTAGTTCAGCCCTCCACTTTTCCGTGGCAGTATTTTACAGGTACCATCATTTTAACGGGTTATACCTTTTTACTTCTTCTCGGCATATTTATGGCATATTTACGGCAGTTATGAAATGGATAATAAAATTTAGATCTTTATTTATAATTTGCTTATTACTAAGCTTTTAATGTTAACAAAGAAATATGATTTAAAAAAAAAATATCTTTTTTCCAGTGGTCATTGAAGATTTTGTTTTTTTTTTATAAAAAGTGTAATGTTTTTAATTGAGCCTATTAACAATCGTGTTATAAAATTAATATAATTATTTTTCCTTAACAAATTTAATAAAAGTTTTTTTTAATACACTTTAAAAATTAATATAGCCTTATAGAATTGATTGACATCGATGTATGATAAAATCGAACAGAAAACCTTTATAGTGAGTGTCTGGGCAAGAACAGTTGTTTGCTTTATTAATTAGAAATATTAGTTATCGGTTTCCGGAATAAGTAAATTGTATAACTTATAAACTATTTGGTCGATACATTTAAAATTTAGCAAACTTTATTAAATCACTAACTACCATAATTCTAAATACTTATATTACATATTATTAAGCAAAAAACAAAGATATGGGGGCGATTACAAACAACATAACAAGAGGTGAAGTAGCATTAATAAGTTATGTCATATAAAAATATTTTAGAGTTTATGATATAATAATATTTTTTTAAATAACTGTAGAACTTTATCTGGTTGGGATCACTGAAAATGACACTAGCTTTCGGTTTGAGATTTGGCTGTCATCTTCCTTCACTGTTTTAATGACAATTAGTAAGAATATGTTTCAGTGTTAGTTGGCACTGGCACGTTTTGCAGATAGGCCGGACATATTATGATATCATAAGGAAGTTGTACGTTTGTTTGGTGTGTCCTATATATATATATTTTTCGTATAATTATAAGGTCTTGCCTAGATAGTCGCATGGAGCTAGTGTATAATGATTTATAGAATAAGGGCTGGATTGAAGGTAAGAATGTAATTAACGAGGGTCGTTGGGTTCACATGATCTCCTGGTGAATCTATATGATTCTGTTTTTATATAATTTTAAATTTGGATACGAGTTTTTAAAGTGGTATCTGTTGAAGCCGCTGTAGCATGCTGATCTGCAAGTTCGTTGCCAGACATATCAATTAAGACGGAATTCAAATAAAGGTAATCTTAGTTTTTTGTCGAAAGGTGGTGGTAATAGTGATAGGTATGTAAAAGTTGATGATCGGTAAATAAATCCTGAATGCATAAAATGGAAGCTAGAAAGTCGTTAAAAATGTCAGTATTTTTGTTGGGGAGGTTAATATGTTTAACAGCCTGTAGAGTACTATATAATTCACCAATATATAGTCTGCACAAAAAAAGAATAAACGAAGTACAAATGAGATTGTTGTTAGAGGTGACTAAATAGCCAACTCCCAGATTACTTTTAAAAAAATCGGTGTATAATACTTGATTACAGTTGTTATTTTGTATAATTTCGAAAAAATACTTTTATCAGAAGTTTGAAAACGTCTACATCAAGAAATGAGCGTAGACAAAGTCGAAGGACTGTGTTATAGATAGAGTTTAGTAAATCCAGAACTCTCTTGGAAGCGGAGATATAAGTAATGCTGCCATAATCTTATTTAGAGCAAATAAGTGCTTTACATATTTTGATAAGCAATTTTTTATCTGCACCTAAGTGATAATGGAGCAGCGTTTTAAAAGTAATTAGCCTTTGTGGAAGGTGGATGGTCCCACATACAAGGTACCATCCTAACAAAAGTTCTCACCGTCTCATGCAATCAACTTGCCTGGAACTGGCTAGTCACTAACACTAATAAATATATCCAAGTATTATTTTCTGATTCCATCAAATGTCAACCAATAAATCTTAAAGAATATTATATATACACGTCAAATATCCTACCTACCGAGGAAAGTCTAAAGAATGTCGATTCTTTTCTTAGAACCGATCATTTAAATATAGAAAAATAATCTCACCCAAGACGACTGTGCAGAAAGTCTTCAAAGATATTTAATCATCCAGACAATCCATTACCATTAACTCACTGTATAAAACACCATATACGAACCAAAGATGAAGTTCCAGTTTCTACCTAGTCATATCGGATTCCACACATTCAAAAAGAGGAAATACTTAAGCAGATTATTTTGATGCCCAATCAAAACAACATTAAACCAAGCCAATCAGTCTGGTTATTCCCAATCTGGGTCGTTCCAAAGAAACCAGATGCACCAGGAAAAATTAAATAGAGCATAGTTGTAGACTACAGAAAGATGTATCCAGTTCCAAATATAGCATTAAACCCAACTAAGATTAGAGCCATCATAGATTATTCTATACCAATAAAAGCAAAAGAAATTAGATGATTTTTAGAATGACTCAGTTACTATAAAAAATTTATAAAACGCTTTGTAAAAATTACAAAACTACTTACCACATCTCTAAAAAAGAAAGCAAAAATTGAACATACCGAAAAATTTTTAATTGTAAAAGCTTACAGATTAATAAATCACTTCTAAAATACCCAGATTTCACCAAATCCTTTAACCCCACGACTAACAAAAGCAACTTCGCTATAGGGGCCATTCTGTCCTGTTATTTCACTATCGAAAAGGAGATGTTACAAGTGTGTGGGCTACTAAGTACTTTTGTCCACACCTTCTTAGACGAAAATTCAAAACTTTATCCGATCATCCACCGCTACAATGGGTATTTTTACTCAAAGATCTAAACTCAAAGCTTGTAAGATGCAGATTAAAGTTAGCGGAATTTCACTACGAAGTAAAAAGCAAATCAAACACCAATGCAAATGCTTTCGTGTCGAAATTCACACGAAAAAATTACATAGTGTAGATTAGAACATAAAAGAAATAATGAAACTCCTCTCGAAAAAAGATGACGATGAGACCTCTAAGATTAATCACCTCAGTTCTATATTTGATCTAGAAGAATTTCTAACCACCGACCAGGGCAATAATTCTCAACAAATTTCGAATCCATTAATCTCTTATAGCGACTTAGACGAAATCTTTCAAAAAAAAATCAGACTGCAACGTAATCATCTGAAAAAATGAAGATAATAGGCAAAATTTTACATGAAGACAGCAAACAGAAAAAATCCAGAGCTAGGACATTAAACTCCCAATACTAATAGAAAGATAACGACAAAGATATAGCCAAATATTCCACGGCAGTAAATCCAATTATGGCAATTCCAATTAACGAGAAACCACTAAATTGTTACAATAATCAAATAATTTTCATGATAGTAAATTATAATCTAGCGATACCAACCACAGAGCAATGTTTTGTAGCAAGGAAGAGACTGCATGTCTAATTAGGAAGAACGATCTTCGCAATAATATTTCCAGTTTTTTAAGAACTATATACATACATCCAAAAAAGCAATACGCTATTGCATTCGAGAATGATAAAATCTACTAATCCCTATGCAATATACGAGAAACTTTTAAAAATTCTACATTCGATCTTGTCAAATTCAACAGCTTCCTAGAAGATATAAACAGCGCAGAAAGGCAAAAATAAATTAAAGAGGACTACCACCAAATTAATACTAACCGCAGAGGAATTAACAAAACCGAAACTCATATAAGAAAACGATACTACTGGCCTACCTTTGTGATATCTGCCGACCTAACAAATATGACATAAATTTAATTATGTCGAAATTTATAGTAACATTAACTTTAACGAAACCACTAGAAATCAAGTATATGACACAATCTTACAGTAATGGATCCATTCTTGAAATATGACCAAGAGTATCATATAGAAGGATTCAACACTATAAATTTCCTTAAAGCATTTATGCTCTTTATGCAATGCCTTATTCAGGAATTTATCAATACACAAAAAATTTTGATTTACTACAAAATACTAGATAATCCACATTCGAACAAAATGATAGAACGTTTTAACTCTAGAATTTTGGAACAACTACAAAACTTAGAGAAAAAGAAAGAGTATTATAGAATATATTATGTTATATGCTTTTTTTTTATATAACTTCTCCACTCATTCATCAACTAAACAAAATCCAATCAAAATTATTAATGGCCATATTACCAAGATCCATTTGACATCGTTAGTAATACAGCCCGAATAAATAACTACAGATAACCACTGATTAAAGACAAAAGAAATCTACTGTGAAATAAATAAAGATACAAGAAACCAAACCAAAAAATTTCAAACAAATAAACAATAAAAGACAAACACTAATAACTTATAAACCCAGCACAAAAGTCTACACTACAAAAAAATTAGGAAGAAACAATCTTCTTTTCAGATTTTGGTCCATACCTAGTCTAGAACTCGGTCCTTTTTCAATACATGGATCTACCATGTAAAAGAAGCGAATCCAGGTCATAAATATATCCTAAAAAAATCCACAAGAGAGAAACCAGACTAATATCTGCATCATTCAAATTCTACAGTTAATCAATGATGATGTCCAATGCCAAAGTGTTCGTGTCACTGTGACTGCAACGATAATCCAAAAGGTATCAAATAAACAACATTGCTGTTTTTCAACGGCTACAAAAGTATCTACCTATTGCACCACTACATTAAAATTACTCAAAAAAACTTATCTTATTGAGTTACCGTCAGGATGTGAAATATGAATGAATAATGAAGTTTACATGAATTCCAAAATAAAAATTAGAGAAGAACCACTGACAAAGTTTAAGACTGATACTATTACAAAGAAAGAAAATAATAGTTTAATCTTTAAATTTAGAAAAAATTCCGACGAACTACAGAAATTAATACAGAACAAGTAATGTTTCAGTCCAATCTCCCAATAAAAATGGACCACAGCTGCATATTGACACCGCCGATATATATCCTGGTAGCAATAAGTTTACTTTTTGGTTTTCTGAACTAAAAATAGAAAAAGATGAGTAGAATCCAATCACAGCAAAAGATATCCCTGACCAAAGTCAAGAGTCTTCAGGAACAGTAGCCAGAGTTTTGTTCATCCCTCACAAAATTTCCCAATTGTCAGCGATATTGTAGTCCAATAGTCTAGTTGATCAGATGTTTCGACAAAAATTGCAGATAGGTTATCTTCAATGAATTTCCTATAAATACTGTTTTTGTTGAAAATTTCTGTTTTAAAGTCAGTTGTAATTTAACTAAATATAGTGCTGTTCCTCTGTTGGTTGTACTTTTAAAAGGGCTTTTTTTAAAAATACATTTGAAAGTGACAACAATTAAGCGGCTACTTGAGATATACTACGGGCCTAATTAAATAAAAAATAGTGTTTTTGACTACTACAAAAAATTATTTGAAACGGATGATGACAAGGAAGACTCTCAAGATCATGAAGAGCCTGAATGTAAAGCAACAGATAAGTCACCAAAAACTATTCTACAGAAAAAGATAGGTTTTGATATTTTAGTTTCAATAAAAATAATATATGGATCATTTTATTTACCTCCAAGCTTTAATACTATTATTCAGGCAATGCTAATACTACAGTAAAAAATTCTGACAATTCCTATTATGCCATATTCCTATACATACCAATCTTAGACCAAATATATGGATCATTTTATTTACCTCCAAGCTTTAATACTATTATTCAGGCAATGCTAATACTACAGTAAAAAACCAATTGAGTGATTGACAAGAAATCCAGACAGATTTGAAAAATGTATTGGAATTTGGTAGCAAAACTCGCAAAATCCACACTTAAAACGTAGCAATTCTTAAAACAAGGAATGTTTTATCATAATTTAAAACCACGATTCTATGCTATAATTCCATGTAAATCTATTGATTATAAATAAAACAAAAATCATCAACAGTGTGCACTTGGTTTTGCCACCTCCAGTTTTCTTTTCAGTGTGCTGTACAATTTTCTGGAGCGTAGATTGTAGATTTTCCTTTTGGCCACCATAATGTACGATTTACCCCCAATAGGATACACAGAAAGGTTATAAAGTTTAATATTTAATTAATGCTCAATTTTATAATAAAACACTCAAAAACTGTAGAAATGCCAATAAACAACATCTGTTTCCACTCTTACTGTTTTGCTATAAAATAAAAATTGTATGTCATACTTTCCTTATACAATTTAAATTTATTCTTTTCGTATATGAACAGAATATAAAACTTTGCGAAACAATGCATTATTGAACAATAAGTAAGATGAATAGTGCAATATAACACAGCGTATATTTTATACGTACTACATTTTTCGGTATGTAGAGTGTTCTATTTATAGCTTAAACGTGACTAAGAAAGTATTAAAATAAAATTAAAAATGTGCAAATTTTTTATTTTTTTTTTCAAGATGGTTATAATTTACACTGGCATGCCCTTTTATTTTTAACTGTAAACAAGGAAAGAAAATTTTTATATATTTATATTATGCCGCTATGATGTGAAAAAATAGAAGCTGGTGCATCAAACCAATGGCAAAGTGAATGGAATAACTTCCAATCAAAATAAAAAGAAATTAAACCATCTATAAAAAAAATTGAATTGATTGGTTACGTTTAAATTTAAAACACTTAAATTGTATGTCATACTTTCCCTACACAACGTAAATTATATTGTAAGAAAATTTATCCCAGAACAGTCCAAAAATGATCTTTTCAAAGATATAAAAACATTTAAAGCTGAAAACTGTAACATTAAAGTTATTATAAACTTTCTTAAAGTCAGTCAACTTGTTCATCAATTGTAAATGAACGAAGTAATTGTAGCTTAATCTAACCTAACGTTAAAAACCATAAGTATTTGATGCGACAAACCATAAATAAAAAATAAAAAAAAAAACAAGCGTAAAGCTACGGTTTGTTAGAATAGTGCACAGCGCACGGTATACACGTACAGCAGAATCTGTTGTACTTGACTCACGGCAGTTTTGGCTTAGTTGGTTTATTAAATTAGTTCACATACATATTCTGTTGTACTCAAGTTTAGAAATTAGTTTCATGTATGTTCTCTTAAAGGTTGTACGTTTAGATAAATGACTTCTCACAAACTTCACGCAATACATTTATTACTCCAAGAAGAGGAGAAAGAAGAGTCGATAACGTCAAATTAAAATAAAATAAATCAAAATGTAAACAAAATTTTTTATGTCGTAATACCAAAGGTGCTTTTAAATTGACAGTCGAAGGAAGACTGTTTTAAAATGAAGAAAAATTTCGAAAATATTTTAAACGTTCGAGGGATTTATTTGGATCTATTACAATTTATAAGAGATGATAGTATATTAAAATATTATTATGGATGAAGGCAAGAGCTAATGGATAAATTAGAATTATTCATTACTGATTTAGTCATTACGCCAAAAAATTTGACTGGTTGTGTATCTATGACTGTATGACTATCGATATACTTCGAATATACCTACTTTACCCATTTCTTTGTGTGAAAACACAAAGTTGTTTACCAAAATTTTAACCTTTTTCCTTTACGTTTTGTATAAAGCATTATATTTGCAGGCGCCACTGAATGCTAAAACTTTCTAGTTTTAAACCTGTTAACAGATTTAAAGACAATGGTGCTTAAACGCACCATTTTTTTGCAAAATTTTTTATTGAAAATACGTAAATTTCATTGGCAATGAGATTCGAGAGATTGCCGGTACATTTGAAATTTCTGCTAAAGATACCGTACTTCTGGAACCTTCCACAAGTAATTCTGAAGTTGCCGGCTTTGTAGAGATTCCTACCAAGGATTCATTCGATGTCGAACCAACAACAAGCAAATGAAATAAAAAACATAAAGTATGTAGTGCGACAACTCCAAAATGGTCTACAAAAACTGTTCCTACATTTTCATCAGCACCACAATCACATGCAATTGATAAAGGGATAGAAATTGAATACCGTGTCGCCAGAAAAACTCCTTACGAATGTTTCCAGCTCTTCTTTGATAATGAAGTTTACAACCTTATGGTTAAATTTACCATAAAATATGCCCACGATAATAATTGTCATGATTTTCATTTGACAAATGCATCACTGAAAAGGTTTTTGGGAATACTCATTCTTACAGGATATCACACCTTGCCACAAATAGATATGTACTGGAGCAAGGACCAGGATAAGAACGTGACATTCATTAGGAACTGCATAAGTAGAAATAAATTTCGGCGTATCAAAAAGTATATTCACGTAAGTGATAATACGGTATTACACAAAAATGATAAATTTGCAAAACTTCGCCGCTTTATCGACATAATGAATCGAAAATTCCTGAAATTTGGTATTTTCGCATATAATTTATCTAGAGACAAAGAAATGGTACCCTATTTTGGAAGGCACTCTGCAAAAATGTTTATAAAGGGAAAACCTGTGCGTTTTGGGTATAAGTTATGGTGCCTCTGTTCATCTGATGGATACCTATTCCAGTTTATCCCCTATGGTGCTGCTAGCACAACAAAATCAGATTTAGGCTTGGGTGCTGATGTAGTAGTAAAATTACTAAGTGTTGTAGAAACTCCCTTTAACCACAGGGTATTTTTTGACAACTTCTTTTTATCTTATAAGCTGTTCACAATATTGAAAGAAAAGGGAATTTATGCAACTGGCACAGTGCGAGAAAACAGGATTGAAAAGTGTCCACTGGAAATATCTAAAATTGTTTCTAAAAAAGATAGAGGGTCGTTCGACTTCGTTTTTGACAAAGAAGCTGAAGTGTCTGTAGTTAGATGGAATAACAACTGAGTCGTAACAGTAATCTCCAATAACTGTCCGGTCCGTCCCATAGGCTTTGCAAAGAGGTACGATCGCAAGAAGCGTAAAGAAGTAAATATACGAATTCCAAATGTTATCCAAGAATACAATAGATGTATGAGCGGCGTTGACTTACATGACAACGGCACAGCGAATTACAGGATTGCTGTACGAGGAAATAAATGGTGGTGGCCCCTTTTTAAAAAAGGTAATTGATAGTTCCATTGTAAATGGCTGGAAACTATACAGATTGGCAAATAAAAGCTTCATTTCCCAAATCGATTTTCGGTCATATATTGTTGTTTGTCTAATGAAATCGGAAGATGAAAAACAAGAAGAATTAGACCAGAATGAGAGTGAAGAAGATGAAAAGTCAACTGTACCGTTGACAGTAAACATGGGTAAACCGTCAAAAAATAGCTTACCAGATGAAATCCAAAAAGATAAGATAGCTCATTTAATAGTAAAGCATGCAGAAAATGCAAGAAGAAGGTGCAGGGAGTGTTCTAACCATACCGCTTTTGTTTGTCAAAATGCCAGGTCCATTTACACTTTTAATGTTTTGAGACTTTTCACAAAAAATAAAAATGTGTATTTCAATTTTTATATCTCACTTCCGCCAAAGGTTCGAAAACGAACCATTTTTTTGTTGTGACACCTGTCATTATCAAAGTGTAAAACAATTTTTTACGAATGTTTAAGTTTATTTCACGCTAGTTAATAAAATATATTATATATTATTGCAGTATTTCTGTGCTCGGCCGTTAATGGGTTAATTACTGTTATTATTGACGGTCTCGATATTTTTTTTTATTTTTTTCGGATTTTAACTCGTCTCCAAGTTCGTACTGTAAGTATTGACCTTGATACTGATATTATAAACAAACTGTCTTTGGAAAGATTGTAATTATGGTGACTGTTTTGTCACTTTTTAGAGTGGATGTAAAACTTTTTTTATGTCTGCTAACTCTAAAATTTCAGTTGTTGTAAATATTGTCATTGTATCGATTGATAAAAAAAATACCTGGCTAATCGAGGAGCCTAGTTGTAAAAATCGTTTCAGCATGTATAGAATTGAATTTCACCTAGCTTTTATATCGAGGTTTATTTGCACAATTTTTCTTTCAGGAAGGCCAGCATCGGTTGGTATTTTTCAAATTTGATGATTTTTATTCATACATCTTGCTATTACCACTTTGGACATGGAAATCTCAAATAAACTTATTTTACAGTAACATTATTGCTTATTCTAATTAAAAACAGTAAAACACGTGTCTTGTTTCAAAAATACTTAGAAGCAAAAGTCAATACGGTAAAGGATTAAACTTTTAGAGATTTAAAAGTAAGTGCATGCATCGCTTATTCTTACAATCCTACA
The DNA here is from genome assembly GCA_918026665.1 of Diabrotica balteata. NCBI lineage: Eukaryota > Metazoa > Arthropoda > Insecta > Coleoptera > Chrysomelidae > Diabrotica > Diabrotica balteata. Next base: position 84,440,615 of record OU898282.1, on the reverse strand, counting down.
TTTCTGATTGATTTTGATACGTACTTCTTCCAAATATCCTAGTTATACTTTTAGCGAGAACTTGAAATAAGTTTAAGCAGTATTTTTGCATAGACTTTTGGTCATTCAGCCAGACTCAACATGGTACAAATAGTTGTCTGAGTTTATATTAATAAATATACAAAACAAAAGACAGGTAAACAGGGTCACTCTCTTCTCGCCTAGGTGCCCATCAAGGCATTTTTTTTAAAAGACGTACAACGCTAGGCCACGGTAAGAAGGGAATTTGACAATTGGGTTAGAAACAAAGGTTACGTTATTAACTAATGCATAATTATTTACATGGTATATACATATACACTGCTCTCAAGTCTAGTGATAATAAGTACTGAAGGTTCCAAAGGGCCAATAAATTGTGTTTATGTAAGTTATTTATTAATCTGGGTGAAATTATAGTATTTCTGGGGAAACTGAAAAATATATGACTTAGGTTTCCTTCAACATATTCAACGAAACAAGCATGTCCAAATCTCAGTCTAATGATCGTGGTAACATATTTTCTGGGTACATTAAAAGACTTATACCAATGTGTTTTATTAATATCTGTTTGAAGAGAAGTGTATCTATTTGGGATAACAATGGAATATTCCTTTCATATATTATCCCACTTTTGTGGGATACATATATATTTTGTGTATTCCCAAAGTTTTCCTACCAGATAAAATACTTTCTTTTGCTAATTGGTCCAAATGTTCATTATTTTCCAAACCTATATATGCTTTTATTCAAACAAAGAGCACATTTTTGCCCCTTATTACTAACTTTTGTTTGATATCCTTAATTTTGTAAATATAAGGGCAACTGTACGTATTTGGCAATCCCGGTTTCCCAATAGAGGTCAAAACTGATAAAGAATCTGATAATATCACTATATGATCCGAGCTACTTTCTGTTGTATAAAGTAAGGCCTCATATATTGAAAGAGCTTCCGCTGTAAAAATAGAGGTCTGGGAGTATAACTTAAATGTTTGTTGTATTCGTTCCAACGGGACAAAAAAAGCGCATCGAGTGCCGTTTGATGATTTGGACGCATCGGTATATATCAGGACGGAGTTTTCGAATTCTGATAATATTGAGTGAATAATCCGTCTATTTATCTGTATATTGTCACTATATTTTGGTACCATGATATTTGTATTTGAACAATATGTTGCATATGAGATAATTTGAAGTGTATACGTAGCTTTATCTATCTCTTTTAATGCTTCCATATTATGTTGCAGAGCTTCGCAAACTAAAGCCGATTTCTTTTTTTCCCAGTATTTAGTAGCCAAATCATAGCCAAATTCAGTGTGATGATCTTTGTGTATAAGGATTGATTTTTTATATATGTCTACCAGAAATTTTTCGGTCAGGCAGTTTCGTCTGATATTTAAAGGTGGTTCCAAGGTCTCCAAATACAAGGGTTAAATTGATGTGGACTTCATAGGACCTAAACGTGTACTTAAAGCTGAATTGTGTATTACGTTAATTTTATTTAGCAATACATTACTGGCTGATCCATAAAATATGCTTCCGCAATCCAAAATGGAGCGAATATACGCAATGTAGAATAATAAATTTACATCTACATCAGCACCCCAGCACGTTTTATTAATCGATTTAAGGAAATTTATTCCCTTGTTGCATTTGTTTAACATATCCTCAATATGATCCTTCCAAGTCAAATGTTTGTGTCATCCCTAAATATTTGACCTTATTTTTTAGTGGATATTGATGCTGTCCTAATTTAATTATTTGATCGTTAGGTTTATAATGTCTGGTAAAAATGCAAACCTAAGATTTATTACAAGATAACTCAAAATTTATTTTTATGGAGTTATTTTTGAAGTACCTGATAGATACTATCCAAGGTTTTAATTGCTTTTTCATATTCTTTGTGTTCTGTGTAAATGCAGTAATCATCTGCGTATTGTATGAAATTAAATGGTATGTTATTTATTTCAATATTGTACAAGTCCGCTACATACATATTACGTATAAATTAACAATACTAGCGGCAAATTGGGTTGGAATTTGAAATATTCTTGTCATTTTTTCTTTAAGTGATATTAGACACACGGAGTCATAAGCACCTTCTATATCAAGAAATAATGCTGGTAAGTAATTGTTTTAAATGTCTACAACTAGGGTAGCCAATGCATCCAAAGTAACAAAACCATTCCTAAATCCGTATTGTTCTTTGGGTAGAAGGTTCCAGTAATCACCATTCTAACCTAGCCTTAATTATCCTCTCTAGAGTTTATTGTACACAAGATAATTAAGATATGGATCTGTGGGCTTCAACTAATTTTAGATTTTCCCAGGTTTGGGTATAGGAATGACAATAATATGTTTAAAGGCTGAAATGTTAGAACATTCTCTAATTATCTGATTAAAAAAATTTAGACGTAACTCTTTTGCATTATTTGGTAAATTCAATAGCATAACATATTTGATTTCATCATAACCATGAGAAGTGTTGGGACGACCACTAAGGGCACAGTCCAATTCTAGAATTTGTAAATGGTTTTAAGAGAAAATGACTATGATTCGGATTGAATAACAAATTGTTCACAGATATTCACAATTGTAACAGATTGAATCAAATCTTTGTAATTGTTCTCATATGGTGGTGCAATTTTTTCCAAAAACTCTGCTATCCACGAATCTTCTAGTGGTAATGGAGCATTGACCCTTTTCCTGTTTATCATTTTCGCTTGATTCCAAATCGAAGTAGTCAACGTTTGTTTATTTAATTTTGAGCACCAATTAACCTAGCTTTGTTTGGCTATCGATTTTAATAATTTCTTAGCGTAAGCACTAGCTTGTTTACATTTAATAAAATTTTCAACTGATGGATCTTGCTTGTATTTTATTAATGCATCTTTCCTTTCTGTAACAATTAGATCACATTCTGCATCCCACCACGGTAAAGGAGTCCGTTTTTCACACTTAAAGGGTTTATATTGGCAAATAGATTGTGTGGAAGCTTTATTGATACAGTCTAATAAAATATTATATTTTTCTTCAGCATTTGGGGATATTGGTCTACTTTGATTTAACATATTCTCGATTATTTCAGCGTACATATCCCAATTGGCTTTCTTAATATTCCATTTACTTTTGGGGTATATGGTCTCATTAACAGCTCTTGAGTATTCGAGTTCTATTTTTACAACAAAGTAATTTGATCCAAGTGTATCAGAATCTACAGTCCAAAATGTCTTAGCAAAAATGGAAGGGAAACAAACCGTAATATCAATCATAGAATCTGAATATCCTGGATTTCCTTGACAAGTAGGTGGACCGTTATTTATCACAATAAAATCAAGACCCTGTAGGGTCTCTACAATTTGATCGCCAATATTATCATTTTTGTTGATCCTCAGAGCGCATTGTGGGCATTCATGTCACTCTCAATAATGCAAGGGTGCTTCACTTGTAAAAATAAGTTTGTCCAATCTATTCTGGTTTTGGTTTTTGGACATCTATATACAGAGAGAAAACTCAAGTGGGTATTATCGTAATTAATTTTAATACCACAGGCAAGCAGCTGCTTATTGAAGTTTTTATTTAATTTTAATATTTCAAAACGGATTTTTGGACCAGGTTTCACTTAAAAGAACAATATCAACATCTTCTCTAGTAAGAAAATTGAGTAGGCTGTTTTTATTTGCAACAGCTGATCTAGCGTTCCATTGCATAGTTTTAAGTTTAGTGTTTAAGGCCATAAATTAAAGTACTTTTAAAAATATCCTCCAGAACACTATGCAAACCCTTAGCCAACAAATTATTATCCAGTGTTTTTACGTCCTCAAGTGATTTGATATTTTTTATAAGTTCAGAAAAAAAATGACTACCGAAATAACTATCTTGTTTTTTTTTACTATCTATTGAACTATTAGGTTTATTGGGATTAGGTGGTAGAGGTTGTAACGGGTCAAACCCAAAAGGAAAGGTGGTATAATCTGTAGGGGATTGTGAAACAGGAGTAGATACTTTCCTTTTTTATTTGCATAATATTCAGTGCACCTCATAGATGAGGTGGAAAGATGACATCAGGAAACAAGGAGGTCCCACATGGCAGAAAACAGCTCAAGATTGGGAAAGATGAAGAGAACTGGGGGAGACCTATATTCAACAATGGAAGGATAGAGAATAGGTACAAAAAAATGTTCAGTATTAATTTTACTAGGTCCAAGATGAGTAAAGTTTGTTTTTTCATATACGGTCTTGGAATGGTAGGATGAGATGACGTAATGTCATCAGATACGTTAGGTAGTTTTGGAAAATTTTCTTCAAGATTCGACAATATCGAAAATTTATTGTTACTAACAAATCCGGAAAAAGATGATTCTTTATATCTTTTGGCTTCTAGCAAGGAGACGTTTTGATCTAGCATAAGGTTTTTCTTTTTTTTTTGTTCCTCATAAACGGGACAAATTTTGGAGATCAAAATATGATCTTTACTTTTATAACGTATAGAAAAAGTTTTTTTAGTGTCGCATATGTGACTATCATTTTTAATTTCTGCACATCGTATACAAAATTCTTGTATTGTATTGCTTAGAAATGTGACCAAATTTCAGACACTTGTAGCACTATATTACCCTGCTACAAATATTTCTACTGGCAAATACACAAAATTAACTACTACATAAGTTGGCAAAATATTTCCTTTAAATGTAACTATAATATTTCGTCTGCAGACGTATTCTGTTTTACCGTCTTTATCTACCTTTCTACGCATTCTTTTAATGTCAGTAATTTTAACGGAAGAGTCTATATGTTTTTTTTTTAAATAATCAGTATCATACCTCGTATCTACATCGTGAATTATTCCCCTGATTTCCAAGAGATGGTTAGGGATATAGGCTTTTAAATTTTCATCCTTGAACTTATTACGTGTTACTAGATGATCTGCATCCAAAATTGATTTTAAACTGACTTTAACTCTATTTTTTTCTATAGATTTAATTTCCTTTAGGTTTTTGATTTTAAGTTTTTAATGCAAACTTTCCCCCACAATCATTGGATGTAAACGAGAAATGATCTGATTATTTAAATTCTCGATATATACGCAACAGCTATAAAAATCATAATTATTAGAAGAAATGTTATAAAGTTTTACTTCCCTTGTTTTGTCAGTTTTATCACCGGAACTCGCACCAATTTCCATGTCATGTTCTGGAGAACTTGTCGCAACACTTAAATCGCACATTTGCGTCTTATTGTTATTTTCCTCCCCCATTAGGGAAGGCAAATCACTTAGTTTCACAAAAATTCCAAATATTTAACCGATATATTTACACAAAATTTAAATTATAAATATAAATATTGATTTTTAATCACCGCAAAAACTTATCTACCGCTTAATGTGATTTTAAGTATCGTCTGTTTACTGTGAATGCTTACTCCGTTTCGGTGTTTTAACATATACAAAGTGTTTAAGCAGTTCAATTTATAAATATATCACCTCGTTCTGTGCATTGCATCAATAAACTTCTTTTCTTTTGTATTTTGTCCTTTTTGGACGCTCAATTCTATCCAAAAGTGACAATATACACTAAAAACTGTTACTATGTACTTTTCTCCCGCAAACTATGATAAATGAAAATTATTAAATAGGTAAAGAAATAATAAATAAAACTTACCCACAATCAATTTAATTTAACTATCAAACGACCGGTTTCGCTTTCTACAATATGCAAAGCATATTCAGGTCTCGATACAAAGTCAAATAAATGCTGAAATGATAAAAACCCATATTAGGGTGTTGTCTAATAAAGATAAACAAATTAGATGTTGTAAATTACAATAATAATGCCAATATTACATGTCTGTGGTTTTATTTTAAAATGAGTAAATTGAATAAAAAGGTGTAAAAAGTTTTAAAAGTTTAGACAGACAAGGTAAGACCCACAAATTGTTATAAAATAGTCTAGTAGATTGTAATGAATTAACAAATGAGAAAATAAATAAACATTACTTACATGCCGGTACTCTATTAATTGATGGATGGTAGAACATGGTTGAAACTACTATGTATTGTTGAATGGAGAACTCAATTCTGCTATTATAGTTATTTGACAGTAAACGGGAAGTTCTTGAGGAGATAGATTTGATCCAATGAAGCAGATATATGTGTGTGATTGTTTGTTAAATGAAAATGATGTTATATACCATTGTATTATTTAAAAGTTATTTATACTTATTCGAGAGATATATTTATGAAATGTGTGATATTTATTGAGTAATTGTTTTATGAAGTGACAGTTTTATGACAATGAATAAGTTTAGATGTACAAATTGTGTGGGTGTGCAATTATTTTTCAACTTGTAATTATCAAATTTCTTTGATAAAGTTCTATTGGCAAAATAGTAGATTATTGCAAAGTCGAGTAAATAAAATATTAGAATTAAAACAATTAAGGACAATTAAAAATACACTAAAACAGAAAACACTTAGAAGGGACAAAACAAACATTAAATTTAAAAGGGGAAGGACTTTTATGCATTACATTTCAGTCTTGGGCACAATGAGTTTTTTATGTTATCTATTAGATTTTAGTGGTAAATTTGACAGATGTAGGTTAGCATGTGACAGTTCTTCTTCTGTTTCTCAATACTGCAAGTTAAGTTATCTAGTTTTATGAAATATGCCGATATTAATGAATGTCTATAAATTGTTTCAATTAAGATATCAAATCACATGCTAACCTAAATCTGTCAAATATACCACTAAAATCTAATAGATAACATTATCTTTATTAGACAACACCCTAATATGGGTTTTTATCATTTCAGCATTTATTTAACTTTGTATCGAGACCTGAAGATGCTTTGCATATGGTAGAAAGCGAAACCAGTCGTCTGGTAGTTAAATTAAATTGATTGTGAGCAAGTCTTATTTATTATTTCTTTAACTATTTGAAATGGACTCACACAAGCAACACATTCATGATATGAAAATTATTGTTTAACTGACGCCTTTAACTGTGTTCACCAAAATTATCAAGAATTATCTAAAAGTATAATTTTCCTACCAAAGGTATTCTTATAATCATGCAGTATTCTTGTAAAATAATATATAATTAACCTAAAATTAAATTAAATAAATTTTTCTTCACTGTTTTAAGTTTTAAAATTTTAAATGTTGAGTGAAAATAAATTTATTATAAACGTAAAATATTTTTTTAACAAAAGCATAGATATTAGAAATATCTTGGGAACTGTCGTATATCATTAGAATCGCTACCTTGAAAGCACTAATACCGTCACCGTATACGAAGTTGAGACAACTTTTGGACGTAACTCGAACCGACAGTTCTGTTAGTGATCTCTTATTTCAAAAGCTACGTTACTGCATTTATACTAGAATCGAGTTCCTTATTTTATATAGACACGGAATGTCAACATAGAAAGCAAACACAAAACTTCGATTGTCGTGTGAGTTTGCAGTTCGCATTCACCAAACGGAAGTTTCAGAGAGACTTCAACCTTATAAAAGTTTTGATATTTGATTCCCTCATTGATTCGCATCCTAGTTTCCATTTTGTAAACTAGAATCTCTATGCAATTGATATTTGTTTGTTTTAAGACTACATATTCAAAGTTTTCTACTAATTTCACAATCTTAGTATTTTATAATACATTGTTAAAATATCACAATAAGAGTAACAGTGTGAATATATTTTTTTAACTTCCAAATATATATATATATATATATATATATATATATATATATATATATATATATATATATATATATATATATATATATATATGTAATGTTATGTTTCTTCTTTCCCAATCAAAGAAAAATAAATAAAAAGATCTATCGAAATAAAATTTTAAAATATCAGTATAAACAAATTGTATATACTAATTTAAGATAAGATTTAGTGTAGATATGAATAGAAATTTGTTTGGCAAACGACCTTTTTCCGTTTCCAACAAGATTATCAAAAAACCTTGTTTTAGAATTAGAATACATTTTACCTGTAAGTTAATCTTTTCATTGTTTGTATAATCGAGTATTAAATAACCATATTCTAATCTTTTGAAATATGTATAAATTGTTTATTGACAAAACCAATTTTAAAGTAAGTTATTTAGTTTTTCTCTAAAACCGAAATTAGGCTTTTCCAAAATCATGGTAAACACAATTTGAGCTTTTGATTGGACGGTGGTTTTTAAATGGGAATTTGTGAGCCGATCAGGAGAACCGGAGAAGTTAGTTATAATTTGGTCATCGAAGGAAACAGTTGTTTGTTTCAAGATAGGGTGTGGTTCGTGAGTTGGATTCCGGCATTGTGAAAAGAATTGAATAGTTTTGCAGAAGGAGATAACAAGTAGAATAAAAGAGGTCCTTGTATCTACCGTGGGCATTTTGTGAAGATATGTGAAAGTAGTTTTACGGCATCAAGTTGACAAAAGAAAGTCCTTGTGTCATAAATAAGTAGCTGAGTTTTCTGGAGAAGTAAATAAGGTGTTTTTGGTTAGTGCAGCAGGTTTGCAGAGACGTTAGGAAGGAGCCGAGGTGCCAAAAAAAGGAGAGACCACATAGTTGAGGAGACTGGACTTTTTTGGGTATGTTCCTTTATACAACTCAATAAGAAAATAAGCTGTAAGTGTTTTGTATAATTGAAATTTATATCTGTAAAGGATCTGTTTTGACATCATGGTCACTAGCATTCAAATTTAAGAACTGAGGTTTTGTTAGGCTAATCAAAAGTTTAAAGTTTTGTTGTTTCTTGTTTATATTTTGCCTGAATATGTAATCGATCAGGAGGTACTTCTACTACTAATACAGTGTTTCTTATGTAGTTTTTGATTTAAAAATGTATTAATTGTTTTTTTGTTGTACTGATTGTTTACTGCTATTTAGTTAGTAATATTCAAGTTTACCTCGATGTTGTTTTTTGACACGTGAATTTCTATTACTATAAATATGTAACATGTTATGGTATGCTGCCAGTTTATGTTGTGTATGATAAGATAAGGAGTAATGTGCACATAGTTGTGTCAGTTTGGGTAGGTTTATGAAATGCGGAGAACTTGTGCGGAGAAATGTATGTTTTTAAGCTTGATACCCAATACCCAGGGCATCCAAAGTAACTCAGTACTCAGTTTTGTACTTAGTACAAAAGCCTTCTCATTCGTTATATCCTCCAATGGGGAAAGTTGGTTGTCACTCGGAGCTGGGATTTGTTCAAATTTTGTGTATGTTTACCTTTAATTTTATTTTAATTATTTACAATATTTTTTTTAGCTGTTTGTTTCTTAAAAAAATAATATTTATGTTTTGGTAATATTATTAAGTTAATTATTTTGTTATTTCGAAGCTACCACTGGTTTACCGACGAAATAGTTGGCGACATAATAATTTTATGCAAAGAACTACACACTCCTCCTCAGTGTCAAGGATATACATAATTACTAAATGCGTATAGCCGGATAGCCGAATGTATCTTCCGAGGGAACTACCCAAGGAAATATGCGTTATTGCTACACATCAATTCCTTAAATCAATGCCCTTTGCTAACTAATTAAATAATTGATAAAATCGATTGGAAAATACCAATTACATGGCAACTTTATTTAGTTTTGTTTAAGCAATATTAATTTTCATTCTACAATGAACTGTAGTGAATTTAAATATTATTTTACACTCATACATCTGCCTAAAAGTTGAGAAGGAAAGATGTAACGAAAACATAGAAAACACTGTTTGAAAGTCATATATATTTCTTTGACATGGTGACTGCCTCTCACTTTATTTCAAATAATTAGGTGTTATATTTGTTCCACATACTGAATAACGTACACGGTAGTTGAAAAATTGCCATACCGGTATATAAAAATGAATGTTACTTCAACTAAGCTGTTATGCATGAGCCCATGAAGGTTTCTAAGTAGGCACGACCAATGTCTGACAGATGGCACTACTGTCAATTCAAAGAATTTCATATGTTCCGATGTTGATTTGAATTGAAACAAAAACAGCGAACGAACGATGTTCCAAGTTTAGGTGACATAAGATTTTGTGCTAATTGTAAAATTCATGTCCAACTTACATTTAACAGACAAAATTGTGCGTATTTTTATATTTTAGAGCGTTTTCGAATAGTTTTGTGCATTTTGTCATATTGTCATTAGAAAAATGCTTAAATTTAAGAACGAAACGAAATGAATGTGCTACCCCAGTGGAAAAATTAAACTAATATAATTACATCTTGGTGGTACAGGCAAGACTTGTCTGTGTTTTATTTATTTTGGCAACTACATGATCGCAAAATACTATTGTACTGGCCATTGCATTATCTGGAATTGCGGCAAATCTTCTGGATGGTGACCGAACAGCACATTTAGCGTTTAACCTGTCATTGAATTTGCAAACCGGTGAGGCAACCACATGTAATAGCAAAAAATCTGGAATAGGAAAAGTATTAAAAACGTGTCAAATTATCATATGTGATAAGTGTACAATTATCTCATAAGAAAGCATTGAAAGCACTTAATCGTACATAGCTAGATATCTTCGGCACTCATTTTATTGTCTGGTGATTTTCGACAAATATTGTTGGTTATACCACATTCAACACGCGCTGATGAACTTAATACATGTCTCAAATCATTAGATTTATAGCGTTATTTGCAAAAATAGGCTATGAAACCAACATGCGTGTACAACTATAATAGGATGCTTCGGCTAAAAATTTTACAAAACAATTATTGGCTATTGAAAATGGCAAAAACAAATTGATAAATCTACGGAATATATTATTTTGCCAGCCAACTTTTGTAATATCACAGAAAGCATGAACGGATTGGTGTAAATTTTTTTTATAATATTGCACAGAACTACAAAACTTATCACTGGCTTAGTACGCTCGTTTTTTTAGCGATCAAAAACAGCGATGTCAATAGCATCAACTTAACCATTCAGATTAAAACACCTGTAAAAACAACAACATATAGGTCAAATACTGTGGTTAATCAAGACGAAGTTGTCAACTATCCCACTGAATTCTTGAATTTGTTTGATTTGCCAGACAAGCCATTGCATACCCATGATTCTTCTTCGAAACATAAATCCACCACAACTTTGCAACGTAACCAGACTCTCAGGAAAAAAAATGATAAGCAATGTTATCGCAGCAACAATTTTGACTAAAAGATTTAAAGGAAAAGACGTACTATTGCCACGTATCCTAACGGTCCCGACAGATACTTCGTTCGACCGTTCGAATTCAAACGTTTATAGTTTCTGGTAGGGATGGCGGTTTTTGACAAAACACCGGTTTTCGGTTATACCGGTTTTTTTTTGGTTACGGTTTAACCTGGCAGTTATAACCGGCCAAAAAACCAGTTTTTCGAAAAACCGGTTTTTCGGCTTTTTTATTCCAATAGATTAGAAAGTTACATTTACAATGCACTTTAGTTTGCGATACTATATTCGAATCGATATCAATATGATCAAAATTAGTACTATCGAAAGAACATCAATATCAATGTAAATACAACACAATTTTTGTGTTTTTTGAGAAAAAAATTCCCCAACAAAAATTTCCCCGACTCTTTTAAATGGGATTTAAAGAAAATAATATTAACATAAATATTTTACTTAAAAATAAATTGGATAATGCAATTCATCTTTTATTTTTACTACTATCAAAAAAAATTATCATGTATTACTTTTAACTCTTTTACGACTTCAGGTATGGGTATAAATCGTTTTGAAAACGTAGGGAAATCCTTGGAGATTCGTATTCGTAATCGGTAACTCGATATTCATAGTCATTATTTTTGGTAATCAGAAAAAGCCATTTACCCACTTTCAATGTCAAGAGTCAAGTGTGAAAAATAGATGATGTATACCAGATCAGTTCATATGTAAAAATAATATGATTACAAATACTTTTTCAACGAAATACTATAATAAAATTTAATTGTTTCTGGGTGATGTGAGCTTGCACTTTCAGTATTTATAAAATAAAATAAAAATTGAATTTTAGTTTTGTTTGGAATAATTACTTAAGAATAATAATTATGATTGGGTGGGATCCAAAATAATACTTAACCTTATCCTAATCACTGTAAAAACCTAATAACCGGTTTTTACTTTAAAAATAAAAAACCGGTTATAACCGGGACAAAAAAACAACCGATATAACCGGTTATTTCAAAGTAAAAAAACCGGTTTTCGGTTAAAACCGGTAGGTTTTTCCCATCCCTAGTTTCTGGTGCGACTCACTTTCGCATTGACTTTTAACAAAGCACAAGGACAATCGTTGAACAAGCACAAGTGTGCAGATTAAATGTAATGAAACCATTATGTACTTCTATAAATATTGAATTGAATGAAACGCTACAATTCTACATTTTTTTCGAAATGAACAAAATCAATTAAATAATTGTAAATTATTTAAATATTTGTGCAATGTCTTTCTTCCACATTTATTTTAGTTGGTGCTGTAGAAAGCGCGTAGGGTACAGCTCTCAGTATATAACGGTATCCACGGTGACAGGGTTTAAATGATTAAATAATAACATAAATTGAATTTTGTATGATATGTTAAATTAAATATAGTGGTTTCCGTCAATTTACTTACGAGGAATCCATTATAATATTAGAAGGCTGCTGAAACCTAACTTTAAAATATTTTACCAACTAACGCAGTTTGTTAAGTAAATTGCTTTATTTTCTCTTACGGTTGTGCTTTCAGGACTGTTAATTAAGAATACATACTGTGGTTTTATTAAATTAAAGCTACTAAATAATGTAAAGGACAAATAAATATATGTTAATATTTAGGGGTAAATTCTTGTGCAAGTTTGTCGTTAATATTTGGTTTGGTTTACTGGGAATCAAATATAGTTGCTCTCATACCTAGGAATTAACTAAGTCCATGTTTTATTTTTTAAATAAAAAGTATTAAGTGTATTCTACGTATTATTTATTTCAATTTAAAAAATAGGTGCTTTATTTTTCTTCTTCAGTGATTTATCCGGTCCGGAGTTGGCGATCATCAAGGCTATCATGGTTTTGTTGAATGCTCTGCGAAACAGCTCCACGGAGGTCATCCAAAGCCATTGCCGAAAATTGTGTTACCACGAGATACGATGGATCTCAGTCCTCCCCTGCCAAATACTTTAATCTGCATAACGAGTTGAAGAATTCGATATTTTTCTTCGTTCCGCATCACGTAGCCGAGTTACTCAAGTTTACATTGTTTCACTAAATTTAGCATTTTTTTTTCTTTTCTCATAATCTGTATTACCTCAACGTTGGTGACATGGTCCACGTACGATATTTTTAGTATTCTCCTGTAAATCCACATCTCGAAGGTTTCAATCCACTTTTCTGTGGCTTGCCTCAGTGTCCAGGCATCAACTCCATATAGTAACAATGAAACAATGTAACACCTCACTATATGCATCTTGGTTCCCAAACTGAGATCACTGCAGCACAGCAAGGATCTCAACTTGATAAATGTAGACCGTACCATTTTAATTCTGAATCGAATCTCTTGAGTGTAGTCCCATTGTGAGTTAAGAGTAGTTCCGAGGTAAGTGAATCCGTCGACTTCAGAATCCAGACTCTCTGGATATTTTCACTACCTACCATTAGTGTCCTGGGATCTAAATTTGCACAGGTGATAACCATATTTAGTTTTCATAATATTAAGGTTTAGTTCGTATGTTACGTTCACAGTTCTCACTTGGTATAGTAAGGCTTGTAGATCATTTAGGTTGGTTGCTAGTAACACAGTGTCATCGGCGTAGCGAATATTATTGATGTATTAACCGGTCACTCGGATTCCCATCTCTAGATTTGTAAGGGCTTCAGTAAAAATTTCCTCAGAGTACATATTGAAAAAAATCGGCAAGAGCACACAGATCTTATCCTTACTCCTCGCATGATCTTCACTTGGTCGGTCAGCTGGTCTTCGACCTTAACTTGAGCACGCTGGCTCCAGTATAAATTCGTAACGATCCGAATGTCCTTCTCATCCAATTCTAGTCTTTGTAGGGGGGCGAACATCTTATAGTGCTGACAACGGTCAAATGCCTTGGCGTGGTCAATAAAACAGATATAGACATCAAAACTGACATCGCTGCATCTCTGAAGTAGGACTTTTAAGGTAAAAATTTCTTGTACATTCTGGAATGTATGATTTTCAGAAAAATCTTAAGTGAATGACTATAAAGCTGATAGTTCGGAAATCTTCACATATTTTCGCAGATCGTTTTTTTGGTAGTTTTACACATTCCTGAATCGTATATGGCGTTAAATAGTTCAGTTAACTCCTTTATGCTTATTTCACTCATCACCTTAATAAGTTCAACGGGTATTTCGTCCGGACCTGTGGCATTTCCATTCTTAGACTATTTTAAAGCTACTTTCACCTCGCTTTTTAGTATCGACGACCCTGTCGTGCAATTTATTTCTGGAAGGTTACCTCGGTCGTCCCAGAAAATTCTTCGATGTACATATTTCAGCTCACCAACTTTTCCTTTGCTGCCGTCGCCAGGTTCCCGTCTTTGTTTATGAGGAGGTGTGTGTTTCACCTCTTGTATTGACCAGTGGCTTCTCAAATCTCTTGGTGGATATTTATATGATCGTGTTTCCTTGGAACTGTAATAAACTTTGATCAAATAAAAGGCAGATACTGAGCACAGTTTTATTAATTAAATCTTGCCCAATTACTTTCGTTTTCTAGAGCTTCTTCAGGGGCATTTAGTCAATTGTGGCCTATCCAACAAGAATAAAATGTTATAAATATAAAATTGTACATCTACACTACACATGAACAAAGCCTTTCAAATTTTAAAATAGGCGAAGCTACATTATGTTCGGAAACCGGAGACAGAATGATTCTATCATTATTTATCAAAGTTAATTTTTAACAATTTATCCTTTTAATATTATTAAGTGCCGTGGGCCTATTTAAATATATATCGTCCTTTATAAGGTCTGACTAAAAATATGCCATTAGCAAGGTAAATTTCCATACTTCTACGAGAAGTTGCAAAATATCCAGTTGTAGACAACACTAATAGTTCTGTCTATTGCGGCGACATAGACACAAAGTAAACGCATCTCTCTATTTAAATTTTACAACTAAAACAACAACAATTTACGATTTAAATTGTTCTACATAAAAAAGAATATTTTACTCCATTTATGTCATTTTCGGGTAAATGTTATGTAGTGAAGTTCGACTAGTGTGTTTTGGAGACCATAGTTACAGTATAAGATATTTGTGATGCCTTTTATATCTCTTTATATTTTTATCGTTTGTTTTCTTTGCCTATTTTCACTTTATTTTTTTTATCTAATTGGGGTGTAACTGTTAATTCAAAGTTAGTTTTTAGATATTCCGAAGTTAGTTAAAATGTTTTTCCACGGTTTCTCCAAAGGAGACGGCGCAATAAGAAAAAAAACGTGTCGTTCATGCAAACGTCAAAAACACATAAAGATTATACAGTGTGGAAACCACTTATGGAATAAAATTGTTTGTGTCCTTATTATAGAAAATAATCAAAAACTCTGGGACACCGGTAACTTTTAAATTTAAATGTGCGCTTTTTAAACATACGTTAAAATGTACAGGGTGATCGACGCACGTCTGGCATAGTCCATAATCCTTATTTTTATTGAAACACCCTGCATATTTTTATGTTTTTAAAATAATTCTAAAAACCTGATTTCAATGAACTATATCATGTAGGGTCTATAATGAATAATACAAGGTGAAATTTTTAAATTAATAATTTATCACCTGTTATGATATTATTTTAAATTAGCTAAATACAGACAATAGACTTCTACTCTAAGTGTCAGTACACTGTATATTGGGGAAAAATTCTGTTTAGTAACCGTGTTAACATTTTTTGTCGTGAATAGGTAAAAACTGTATAGATAGTCTGCTAATTAAACTAAATCGGTAAATAATGCGGATTGTTATCAATCAGTTGACATTCTGTTGACATTTTACATTAAAATTATAAATTCTTAATTAAAAACTAATTTCTTGCAGAAATGAAAATGAAATATTTAACTAAGGCCCACCGAATTGAGATTTTCATGATGATCGGTTACGGTGATAATTGTAGAAGTCAAGTTGAAGTAGTAAACTTATTTAATCAGAGGTATCCTCAATTGCCTAATATTTCACAATGTACTGTGTCTAAAATTTTTGCACAATTTAGAGAACTTAGATCTGCCAAACCATTAAAGAAAATCGAACTTCATTGAAGATGAAGTGAAAGTAGATATTTTGTTAAGTGTCGCAGAGAATCCAACGTAAAGTTCATGTCAAATTGCACGTCAAACTAATGTGAGTTACACAACTGTCCTAAGGTGTGTCCATAAAGAAAACTTTATCCATATATATTAACATTTGTGTAGGAGCTAACAAAAGACGATCCGGATCGTAGAATGGATTTCTGCAAAAGAATGATGGTTAAAATTAACAAATGAAATAGCTCTTGGCACAATTCTTTTTTCTGATGAAGGTCAAACTATCTGGTTCCAGCAGGGCGGTGCAATACCCCATTATGCTTTAATAATGAGAAATTACTTGAATAACATTCTTCTTCAATAAGTGGATTTGATGAAGGGGACTAGTAAGCGGCCAGCTAGGTCGCCAGATCTTACTCCTTTTAATTTTTTTGTAGGGTTATCTCAAGAACAAATTATATGCAACACAATCAACTATCATTGAAGACCTCAAAAAGTAAGGATAACTACAGAAATACGGAATATTTCACCTCAAACTTTAAACAAAGTTCAGAACGAGTTTTATAGGAGACTGTGTTATTGCCAACAACAAGGTGGAGAACATGTTGAGCATTTATTTTAATGTAATCCAATCAATTACCTCGGGTATTCTATGAATTCATTGTCTTGAAGAAAATACCTAATTTCAAAATTTCACCTTGTATTATTCATAATAGACCCAACATGATATAATTCGTTGAAATCAGGTTGTTAAGGAGCTTTTAAAAACATGAAAATATACAGGGTGTTTCATTTAAAATACAGATTATGCACTATGCCAGACTTGCATTAATCACCTTGTACATTCTAATTTATGTCTAAAAAGCGTATATTTAAATTTAAAAATTAAGGTATCTCAACGTTTTTTATTATTTTCTATTAGTTATAAAGTGGTTTCCACACTGTATATGAACAAATTATATGAAGCTTATTCTTACCTTGGGAGTAAATCATGGTACAAAGAATAACTTGTACCATGGGAGTAAATGTAGTGTCTAATAGGTATATTCTATGAAAACGTCCGAGACGAGAAAAGGTGTAAAGCGGTATTTCACGTTTGTTTATAAATTTATTTCAAGCATAAATCTGGAAGTGTGCAGTATTAGATCAAAATGTGTAAAAAGAATAAGCCTTTGAGTAAAGCTGAGCTGTATGCTTACTTCTATCAGATAGTGAAGAACATGACGTTGCAGAGCTGGATGAAAGCAATAGTAAAGCGAGCGATAATAACGGTTGTTAGCAAGAAGCACATTAAGGTAATTTATTAATTACTGAACTCGAGAACGAGGAAGTTTTAGCCACAACTTCTGAAAATACAGATAGTGAAGATCTAACATGTCTGATGTTATGTGCGAAGGACGAAAATACCGTTATTTAGCTTCAAAAAAGGGGAAGACATTGGAATGTAATTTATTACAAAAAAACATAGGTCTTACTACGAAAAGTCAAAATATTGAAACATGCATAGATGTCTTCAATTTGTTTTTTTTTTTCTGATAGTTTAATGTCAATGATTCTCAAGTATACCAATAAGACAGCTATTGAGTTTATAGCTGCGTATAATAGTAAGAATGAGAAAAAAATAAAGGATTGGATTGACGTTGATTTAATCGAACTGCATGCTTTCTTTGGTATACTTATACTATGTGGAAGGGTGAAGAAGTCTCATAAAATGGTGCATAATTTATTGTCCAATAAAAATAATGCAATTATGCGTCCTACTAATAAAGAATCTCTAAGCCGTAATAGATAGTTTGATAATTTGGTGACGAGAGTAGAAAGAGAACGAGATAAAATAGCTCCTATTCGAGAAATTGCTGATCTATTTGCCCAAAATTGTAGGAAATCATATAAACCATCTGCTTTAGTTACTATCACCGAGAAGCTTATAGATTTCAGGGTACGTTGTCCATTTCTGATTCACATACCTAGTAAACTAAGAAATACGGTATAAAGACCTACGTCACGGTAAAAATTTTTATTGCTGTAACTTTAAGATATATACTGGAAAGATTGGTGATCAATCTAAATGTAAACAAGGACCAAGAGTTGTTAAAACACTTGCAGAACATTGGTATAGGTCTGATCAAAATATTACAACTGATATATTTTTACCGACATTGCTGTATCTGAAGAACTCTTATCCAAAAATTTCACTCTTTTGGGTACTGTCAGAAAAATAGGAAGAGTTTACCCAAATTGTTGCTTGAAATGACGGATCGCTAACTGTATTCTTTAAAATTTTTGTTTACTAAAAACATTAGTTTCATATGTAACCAATCCTAACAAGTTTGTTTTATTATTATCGATCTTACACAATGAATATGACATTTCCGGTGAAGACCAAAAGTTTAAACCAAAGATTATTTTGGAATACAACAAAACCAAAAGTGGAGTTGACATTTAAAATAAATTGATCTGAGAGTACACATGTAAAGGAGTAATTAGAAGATTACGTATGTTATTTGGATATTGCATGCTACAATGCTTTCGTTCTATGGAATATGAAAAAATCCGGAATGGAACACCCAAGTAAATATAAAACATAGCAGAGAACTATTTTTGGAGGAGCTTCAAAAACAGTTAACCTCACCAAATATAAAACGAAGAGCTGAAGCAACAGAAAAAAAACTCACCGGATACCATCAATCCGTAACCGCTGCAATAGAAACGACCGGTGTTAGTGTAAAAAAGCAAATATAGGTACCGTAATCTGCAACAAAACGAAGTCGTTTTGTTATTTAGAAATGTTTACGTTTCTTTTTTTTGTTGAACTTAACATACTATTTATTACTACTGACTATTTGAAATATCCTTATAATTTAAATGAGAATGGGTCACACTTGATTCATCATCGTAATCTTAGTAAGTAAAATAATCTCGTTATTCCGAAGGTTAATCAATGCTTCACCAAACAAAGTATAGTTCGCTGCTGAAGAAATTTTAGAGTGCAATTTAAGATTTTATTTTATTTTAGCACTGTTGAAGATTCTGACACTTTTTGTATCACAATGTTTCTTAAAAAAAACTGAATTTAAATCTACTTTGCTATGCAGACGATTGAGTATGTATTTTAGATACTTGAAGAGCAAACTGCGACAACTAAGGAGAACGATATAGTTGTGATTTTCTTATAGTTGTATTAGTATAGTTAAAATGTGTTAAGACCGACTATTAAAGATAGTCAGAAGTCGTAAATTGGATCAATAAATAATAGAGGTGTATAGAAAGATTTGGTATAAATTATTATTTAATGTTGATTTTTAGAACCATCCTCACAGACATTAGATAAATAATATTTTTTTAAATATATATAAAGTATGTTATTCATAAGGTAATAAAGGTTTTAGAAGACATTGAACAAATCTTGAATTTTTATGATAATGGAACATGTTATAAATCGTAACACCTAGAAAATATGGGTTTTTAGAAGGCATTAAACAAATCTTGAATTTTTATGATAATAAAATATGTCTCGTATCACCGAGAAAATAAGTAAGTTAACAAATTAGTTAAACATGTAGCACGCTCACTTGGGTCCTGAAGTTGAATAATTTTATAGATGAACACAATGGAGAAATTAGAATATCACTTCCGCTCTATACCGAAATTAAGGAAAGCCAAAACCATTTGGTTAATACTATATTTGGTATAATACTACCACCTACCGCATTACGTTAATCAGAAAGTAAAATCAGACAGAAGTGAAAAATATAATGTCCGCATAAATTAAAAAGAAATGTCAGAACATATTTATTTGGATTTTTCTACAACCAGCCTACGTTCCTAAAAGTGAATATTATTCAATGAAAAGAATAACGTGGCCAGAAATTGATCACCTTTCTATGCTACTATTGACATTTTTGCGACCCTTTACCTGTTGTTAAAAACATACTAATATAATAGAAACATATTTATGGTTTCAAAAAAAAATTTAAAAACTTAACAGTTATTGAAAACAGTATGCTTGAGAAGATTTTATCAATAAAGTTTCTTATTTTATTAAACGAACCTTCTATCCCACACCAACATAAAATAATTTCTAGTATTAAATACTAACAACATATTAGTTTAGCTTTATGACTTTCGTAGCGGAAACCTTTGAAAATAATTCAAACGTAATAATTGAATACTGTATAAAGTATGTATATGTATTTGGGTGTTCATGTCTGTCAATTTCAACGCCTGGTGATCCAATCAAATATCTAAAGAGGAGTAAGGATTCGGTTTAATAATACAAGTTAAGTATTATAATATTCAACATGGTTTTGGATGCTCTAAAAATAGGTATAGGACAACAACAGGTTAAATAGATAAAGGACAACAGCTTAAATAGATGTTAATAACCAAACAGATAATTTAACAACACAAATTATTTAATATATTGACATAGATATTTGACCCAAAATTTCTTTAGTCATTACACTTTATTGGCGAGGTGTTAGCCAAATCGTTGATTAACTGGTGTATTTACGCATTTAAACTAGTTTTTTACACAAAATGTGCTGGTAAAGGTTATTACAATATTTTGGGGTTGAGCAAATTATTGATTAACTACTCTCTTTATGCATTTAAACAAGTTTTTAACGCAAAATTTCAAGCTGAAGCTTGTTTTAATAATTTTGGGCAATTTTAAAAATATTTGAGTTGATGTAGAGCCGCCGACGAGTTACATCGAGAGCGTTTAGTATCGAATATATCGTTTAAAAACTGGTGTAGTGTGCCCGATGAGGTTTTTGTACGATAACAACAATTAATACCTTTTTATCAGAAAGTGATTTAAAACATTATTGTATAAAAACCGTTAATACAAATAATTTGCCGGCCCTACAGGCCAGGCATTGAGTTCTTTAAATATTAAATTGTTCAGTTATTACCAACAACTGACGTGTAGCTTATGTGTACATGAGCAGCACAGGAAATACCATCAAACCAACTGTTGTTTCCACAACAATGTCACAACAAGATTCAATAATTCGCAAAAAACAAGATACATCAAACAACAACACTTCTACAATGTCATATGTAACAGCAGCAAAAACAACACCGAAACCAACAAACCCAAAGAAAGAACAAGCAATCATACTTTATGCCGAAGGCAGCCTCAAATTATTTGATTATGTAAAAGCAATTGGGTGATATTATGAAACCCAGGAACATCTGTTTCGCCTCCAGAATCTCCAACAACAGGGTCTGTATATAATTAACTAATAAAAACATAGTAGATGAACTTGTAAAATCTCATCCTATTATACAAATCGGCTCCCTAACTCTAAAAATACGTAAACTTGATTCTCCTACAAAGAGAATCTTAATATCCAATGTCTCACCGTGTATCCCACACGAAATTATCGAAACCGCTGTTAAAAGCCTAGGTCTAAAAATTGTTTCCCCAGTATCATTTCCTAAAGCAGGTATTTCGGGGAGGAATTCTCACATATCCTTAGCTTTAGAATACAAGTTTATGTATTTCCGTCCTCCGAAACTTTTGAGCTCCAAACCTTCCTTGTGCTCTCTTTCGAAGATAATGAAAACCGCATCTTCCTTTCTACTGACAAAATGAAATGTTAGTAAAAGATCAGTTCATGTCGCTTCAAATTGCACAAATCCGCCAGAAAGTACCTTTTCTGACCAGACAATCATTTCATCTCCTTTAAGAACCTCGAAACAGCAAATCAAGAAAGCAAAAGAGCTTTAAACAGATTCCGAAAATCTCGCACTCTAGCCAACTTAATAGATTTCAAAAGGCATAGAGCAAAAACAAAACAGCATAATAAAAAAACAGTAAACAAAATTCATGGAAACAATCCCTAATAATTCCTATCAAAAAAGGCGATAATCCTTATACACGCTAAATTCGTACAGGCCAATCTCTCTTACCTATACATTATGTAAACTTCTAGAAAAAATGGATAATAAACGATAACTTTGGTACCTCGAACAAAATAAAATCCTCGAACAATTTAAATCAGGCTGTATTGCAATCAGCACCTTGGACAATCTTGTACTTCTGCAATCAACAACTGCGACTGCGCTATCTAACGAACATGAAGTCATTGCAGTCTCTCTTGACATCAAAAGCGCTTTTGGCTCTATACCGATTTCTGTGATACTAAACAAACTAAACCAGAACAAGCTATCCGGTAATATATATTCGTTTATAAAAAATTTTCTCACAGGGCGATCCTTTAACGTAATTACTAATGGCAAAACTTCCTCATACAACACAACCACAAATGGTGTCCCACAAGGGTCTGTCCTAAGCAGTACATTATTTTTCCTTAGTATTACCGATTTTAGTTCATTCACAAACGACCCTATGCAATACGGAATATATGCCGACGACATAATATTATTCTGTCATGGAAAGGTCACATCCAGCACAAATACTGTACAACCAAACACGCTTAGTAAAATAAACAACTGGGCCAGTCAATCCGGCCTTATCTTTTCCTCATCCAAATCCAAAGATATTCATTTTACCAGAAGACAAAACACGCAATCACCAACTATTACTTCGAATGGAAATTTTCTCCAAGTAGTAGACCAAATAAAGCTTCTCGGCATAATTTGCGATAAAAAACTTTTCTGGAGACCACACATTCGAGAATGTGTGGTCTCCAGACCTCATTAATGAATCTCCTTAAATCACTAGCTCATTATAGTTGGGGAGCCGATGAGGAAACACTACTAAAAATATATCGGGCTCTTTACTCCAAACTTAACTATGGTAGTGTTCGCTACATGTCATCAAATAAATCACTACTACGTTCACTAAATATAGTCCAAAATACTTCCCTTCGACTTTTTTTAGGAGCATTCCGATCCAGTCCGGTGGAAAGCATACATGTAGAATGTTTCAAACCTTCGTTTCGTCTAAGACGACAACAACTTCTACTGCTCTATTTCGCTAAAGTTACAGCAAATCCCCCAAATCCGACAAGAAACCTCATCTATAATAGACAATTACCAGTTACTAATAATCCTAGAATCGTAACGTCCACTATACAGATGATACCTTTCATTATTAAACAAAGATTCTTTCAAATACTACATCAACGCAACTTCGATAAGATCCTTTACTCAGACGCATCTAAGACTGAAGAAGGTGTTGGCTGTGCTGTTACAACAACTACAACCACCGTTAGCTTGTTTCGACTCTCCAGCAATTGCAGTATTTATACTGCTGAACTATATGGAATACTACAAGCAGTAAAAATTCCACTCAATGATGATAAAACTTTAGCAATTTGTACGGACTCTTAGTCCTCCATACAGTCCATAGGAAACGTACATTCTATCCACCCAATACTTCAAGAAATCCAGAGTATATGTAATAGTCTCCAAACTAATGGAATTACAGTAACGATATTGTGGGTCCCATCACACGTTGGTATTTCATGTAACGAAAAAGGCGAACAAGCAGCAAAACAAGCATGTTCTCTTAACGTTACAACATACATTCAAATGATCATGAGATCTAAAAAGAACAATCAAACATAAAATAATGGACCTTTGGAATGATCAATGGAAAAGAAGCAATACCAAGTTAAGCGTTCTACAACCAAACAGTTTCTACTACCAGCTCTTTTCAATGAAAAGAAAGGACAAATCTATCATTCGAAGATTGAGAATATGGCACACACGCCTTACACATGGACACCTAATGAAATCCAGTAATCAGATTTTGTGACTGTCAACATTACCTAGCGGCTAGAAGAAAATATAATCTTGGTAACAACCTAAAAGACATACTTATTTCAAACAGCAGCAACTACGAAAATGTATTAAACTTTTTAAAAAACACAAAGATATACAATTTAGTTTAAAACAAACTGTATTATAAAAAATGTATTGTAACTAATTTTTACCCAATGTAAAGTATTAACCATGTAAACATGAATGTAAATTGTACCTGTGTCAATCACCATTAGCTGTCGAGACACATATTTTCGAAACAAAAAAAAATATCTGGCCTTTATTATTTAGATTTACAAATGGACTATATTAGTGAACAGATTTTAAATAGTTTATATTTTTTTGTGTAATAAAGCCATAAAGTAGGTTTATGCCCATGATCGTCTAATCGTAGAAGTGTCTTAATTATTGATAAGATAAATAAAAAAAACTGATCTGACAATTTGCACCATACTGTCGTATTTTAAGGTATGCCTTTATCAAAAATAAAGTAAGATATTAAAATAATTTCTGTGAAGCATATTGCACTATTTTTAGTTATTTTAGTCTTATAAAGAAGTTTTATTTTTAAAATAAGTTGTGGTATTCTTTTGAGATATGTTAGTATTTTACAAAATTGGTAGAACTTTTTGAATTTTTGATCCGGAAAATATACAAATTATTTTGGCCTGTTACGTTTAATAAAAACCCGGTTGGAATTATTTTAGAATATAAAATTTTCCAAAGGTTGTAGGGGTACACTTTCACTAACGTCGGCTTAAAAAAATGAAGAGATTATATTATGGCAAGTTAAAGAATGAATTTTTAAATGAAGGCAAGCATTTTTTTATCTATAATTTCCTACATAATGACAGTATTCTTTAAAATTTACAATATAGAGTATTTGTTTTTATTTGTATATGACAAAAACATCTATAAGAGAATACATAAAATAGTTTTAATAAAGAACTGATTTATCTTCAATTACCGAACACAAATTTTTAAGTTAAACGTCACAAATCAAAAATATTATGGCCTAAAATAGGAATAAAGATATATGGAATTGACTAGTGTTTTAGAGGCTAGTACACATCAAAACCAAAATATTAGCCTTTTTGCTATTATGGATAGTTTTAAAATTGTCACATTTTCGTATATGATGTGTCTTTTTTAAAGGTACCAATATTTTCTATTGTCCCACAGTTGTCACTTTATTGTTTTATGTATTTTTCTATTTTTTTTTTATTTCAATTATGGTATTGCACACCTTATTTCTTAATATTGGTATTAGTTCTATTTTCTCTTTTCTAATTCCTACTTCTATCCCTTCTTATAATTTTTAGCAATATTCCTTTGATCAAGCATCAAAGGAATATTGAAGATAACTTGTAGAATCAAATTTTCTTATAGATAAAGTTATCTTCAAATAAAAAATAGATAGTTTGGTTTTACAAGGCCATATTTTTTAAAGTACGCTGAATAAAATTAATAAACAAGTTTTCTGTTTTTAAACTTTAATTCATTGTGCGTTTTCAATATATTTCCAAATAAAGTTAACGTATGTTATAAAAGTATTGCGAAAAATGTTAGTGAGGGGCATATATTCGACGTCGCGACTGTCGTTTATTTTCGACTTCCTAATCTTTAACTTTTTTAGTTAATATTGCTCTAAAATCTCTAACTCAAAAGTTTTAAAAAGTCCTTAACTAAATATTGGTGTTGAAGAGTAGTGATAAGAAGAAATATCAAACTAAAATATAATTTTATTGTTAGAGTCTTCTTCTTGTAGTGCCTATCTGTTTCGGACGTTGACGACCATCATGGAAATCTGTACTTTGCACACTGCTGGTAATCTTTAGCAGAATAATCACACAACTTTTTAAGTATTATTTAACAAAAATGAGAAACCAGTCGAATGAATGTCAACCTATTATCTTGCCATAGTAAATAAACAGAGAGCATTTTAAAAGAATAAATTAAATAGTTGAAAAACAAGAACATTTGCCATCCAACTTTACAACACGTTTAATTTAAGTTTAAAATTTAAACAGACTTGTACGTTAATAAATATTCTCCATGTTGTTATACGTAGTAGAGTTTTGTACCCTGACATGTAACCCCAAAGAAACTGTGTCCATTTGAGATGTGGGCGTAGAAAATTAGATATATGGGTCACATTAGAAGAAATAAAACCAAACAAAGATAACTAAAACGGAGATCGGCATAAGGTATATCCTTAAAATAAAATTTAGGAACTTAATTTGCAATATTCACTTGAGAACTACAGTGGTGGTAAAAAGTTCTCCATCACCTTACCAAACACATGAAAATAGAAGTTTAAAGCATTTACCTTAAATATATATTTTTTTTATTTATGAAACACAGCAAAATTTTTTATTAATGAAAAAATGTAGTTCGGAAAATTTTCATTTCGGACAAAAATTAGGCTATTTACATCAAGACGATATTGTACATCACATTGAAGTAATTTAAACTAATTTTAATATTTAATTGGCCAGCTCTTGTTTTTATTAACTATTTCACATTTTTTGCGCATAGAATTGATTAATTCTTGCAGTTCTTGCATTTACATCAAGACGATATTGTACATCACATTGAAGTAATTTAAACTAATTTTAATATTTAATTGGCCAGCTCTTGTTTTTATTAACTAGTGCACATTTTTTGGGCATAATATTTATTGTCTTGCAGTTCCTCCATGAAAATTTAGTAATGCAAGCGTGGATTAGAATGATTTCATTACTCTACATCCAAGCTTTAACCAATTTTTTTTTTTTTTTTTTATTTACAATTTGCTTCAACCACAAAAGGGTTATTAGCAATGAACAGTATTGATATCAAATTACAAAGCTTATATTAAATTTGGTTAATGAGTCCTATAGTACGTAAAAAATTGAGAGTCTTAGATGAATTTTTTTCACTTAAACAATCTTTAAATGTAGTTGGTAACTGTTGATGTTGTCGTTCTATAACGTAGAGGGGACAGTCTATTATTATATGTTGCACTGTTAGTTCACTATCACACACATAACACATTGGAGGGGCTTCCTTCTTTAATATAAAGTCATGGGTGATCTTCGTATGACCAAGTCGTAATCTGGACATGAGCACTTGGTCTCTTCTCTTAGTAGGATGTTTCGACGGCAATACATTTTGTTTGATATTTCTTAATGTAGAGTTTGATTTATTCCAATTTGTTTGCCATTTTGTCATGATCTTGTTCTTAAAATATTGCTTTAGATCAGTATGAACGCAAGTAGTTATGATGTCTGTTAATGGATGCTCACTCGCATTTTTTGCTAATATGTCAGCTTTATCGTTTCCAGTTATCTCGCAATGTGAAGGTACCCAGAGGAACTGAACTAATCTTTGATTTTGTTGGCATATCAAGAGTTCCGACTTAATTAAAAGCAGGACAGGATGTTTGGGGTATATTTGCTTTAAGGCTGTTAATGCACTTAGGGAGTCGCTAATGATTATTGAGAATTTAATGTCATGTGTGTTAACAAATTTTAATGACTGGAGGATAGCAAAGAGTTCAGCTGAAAATATGGAAGTTTGGGGAGGGAGCTGGTAGGAACTGTTATAGTTATCTGTTGTGAAAGCCGCTCCTACTCCATTTGCAGATCTGGATGCATCGGTATAAATATGAATGTGATTATTAAAATAATTTAATATCTCTAATAATTTCTGATTGAAGATTTTTGCTGGTGTGACACATTTCTTGAATGCAGATAGGTTTGTATTACAATCAGGGAGAACAATTGTCCATGGTAGCATGCTTTGACTGACTTTAAAAATATTGTAAGTGGGTGGAATTATTGTGTCTAAGCTTTGTAGCGTTGCTCTAACTCGATGATAAAACGGAGGATCCAATCTTTTTCCCCTATTAAATGTCGATGGAAATCTATCTGTAAATGTGTTTTTATAAACAGGTAGCTGTGGGTTAGTTGATACTCTAGAGGCATACATGAGGCTAAGGTATTCTCTCCTAAGTTGAAGGGATGGTTCGCCTGATTCAACATACATACCTTCAACTGAGCTTGTGTAGTGTGCTCCCAGTGCAATTCTAATTGCTGAATTATGAACCGTATCTAGCACTTTTAATAGTGAACCTTTGGCTGAGTTGTAGGCAACAGCAGCATAATCTAGTTTTGAACGGATTAGGGTTTTGTATATAGTCATAAGAGTTTGGAAATCGGCACCCCATTGTTTATGAGAGATACTTTTCATTAAGTTAAGGCCGTTTTGAACTGACAGACGGAGGGAGTGGATGTGGTCTTGCCAAGATAGTCGGTTATCCAGTTTTTACTCCCAAGAAGTTAATCGATTCTGAATACTTTATTGGTAAATTTTTTAGGTAGAGTTTCGGTGGATTTATGTATTTCTTTGGAGTTTTACTGAAAATCATTGCTTTCGTTTTAGTGGGTGAAAATTCTAGGCCAGTAGTATTAGACCAGTTCTCTAATTTGTAAATGGCTTGCTGTATATGGGTCGTCATTGTTGATATATTTTTACCACGACAGAATATAACAAGATCATCAGCAAATAGACGGGGTTTGACTAATGGGCTAAGTGACTTAGCGATATCATTGATGGCAATAAGGAAAAGTACAACACTAAGAGTAGACCCTTGAGGAATACCATTTAATTGGATTTTGGAGTCTGAAAGGAAGTTGTCTATTCGAACTTTGAAGTTTCGCCTATATAAAAAAATTATTAATAAATTTGATAATATTTCCTTTAATCGACCAACTTGACAGAATTTTTATGATATCTGATCTCCAAATTGTATCATATGCACGCGTTATATCAAAAAATACAGCCAGACATACTTGACCACATCCAAATGACTCATGAATTACGGATTCAATATCCACTATGTTGTCTAA
The DNA here is from genome assembly GCA_918026665.1 of Diabrotica balteata. Taxonomy (NCBI): domain Eukaryota; kingdom Metazoa; phylum Arthropoda; class Insecta; order Coleoptera; family Chrysomelidae; genus Diabrotica; species Diabrotica balteata. The sequence goes on along the minus strand of OU898282.1, from coordinate 84,411,713 downwards.
TGTAGATCTGGACTTTCTGAATCCACTTTGTATAGGGCTAAGTAGCTGTCGATTTTCTAGGTACCACGTTAGTCGGTTGCTTACCATTTTTTCAAGTACTTTACACATAGTAGAAGTTAGAGAGATTGGTCGGTAAGACTCTGGGTCCGATTTATTCTTGCCTTGTTTAAGAACTGGTACAATAATGGAATCATACCAATCAATTGGGAAAACATTATTTGTCCAAATGAAATTATAGAGAGCCAAAAGATATTGTTTGCCTTCCGTTGGCATAGCTTTTAAAAATGTCGTAGGTATGTTGTCAGGCCCTGGGCTAGTGTCTTTAACTTTGTTTAACGTTTCTAACAGTTCATCCATCGTAAATGTAACATTTAGAGGTAAATTATTGTGGTCATCAAGATTTATACAGGCATTATTAACTTTATTTTTATGGACTAGGAAAATTGTAGATAGATTTTCGTCACTGCTATGTTGTTGGTATAACGTTTGCTAGTACGGAGGCTATTTCTTGCTTAGTTGAATAAATATGGTTATCATGTTCTAGGTAATGAATGGTGTTAAATGATTTTTTCCCGTACATTCTGCTTATCATTTGCCAAACCTCAGAAGTCGAGGTAGATGAATTTAAAGATGATACATAGTTTTTTCCAAGCTTCTTTCTTACTCTTTTTTAAGGTGTATCTACAGTACGCCCTTAATCTTTTGAATTCAAGCTGGTTATTTAAAGTTGGGTGCCTTCTAAATTTATAAAATGCCTTTTTTGAATCTTTAATGGCTGCCTCGCAATGAGAATTCCACCACGGGACTGGGGCACGTTTTTTTTGGAAATTTTGAATAACCTATGGACTCGTGAGCTATTGACGTTAAAAACTGTACGAAATGGAGTACTTTGGAGTTGATATCAATATCTGTATCGAAGGGCTGAACCAACTGAGAAATTTTTTGTGAAATTAAAGAGGAATAAAGAGACCAATCTGCATTTTTCAAACACCATTTATTGGATGGAACGGATGAGGAGATATGGTTATTGTTTATAATTAGGATAGGAAAATGATCACTTCCATGCAAATGAGATGTCACATCCCACGACAGAGTTGGTTGTAAGACAGAGTCACAAAGGGATAAATCTATTGGTGACCCATTACCGGTGGAAATATTGAACCTTGTGATTCTTCCATCGTTAAGGATATTCATATTTGAATCGGTAACAATTTGTTCGATTTTACGTCCCAAGGAATCTGTTTTTTTTGCCTCCCCAAAGTATATTGTGAGCATTAAAATCACCTAGTATAATACGCGGTTCTGGAATTTCATTAAAGAGATCAGTTATTTCATTTATGGACGGGTCTAAGTCCGGAGGAAAATAAATATTACATATATTAACTTTGTGGGGCCTTTTATAGATACTGCTGTTGCCTCCAACTCAGTTCTTAAACGTATTACTTCGGTATTAAATGAGTTATGGACATATATTACTACTCCCCCACTAGCATGGCTAGCAGTTATTCTGTTCTTATAATACGGAGTATAGTTTCTTAAATTATGACAGTTATCTTCTTTGAAGTGGGTTTCTTGTAGGCATATTACAGATGGTTTAAATTTAGCTATAATTAATTTAAGTTCTTCTAAATGGGTGTAATACCCATTTAGGTTCCATTGAAGTATACAGTTGAATGTTGTATTAAATTTCAGCAGAGGCGTCGCTGCTGTGATCACTGTGATCAGTAGAGAAAGAGGATAATACCTGTTTATTAATTTTAGATTTTATTCTTGTACAGCGACTTTTCAGATACTTGGGAGTTAATGCTGGATGGATTTTAGTTAAAAAATTGAGTAGTCCTTCGATATCTTCTGTATACGTTTTAGCAATGCTGAGAGGATCAGCAGAGCCGTGTGCGTTTTCGAAGAAATCAATTAATTCTTCCTGGGTTAGATATCCGTTATCAGAATTATCTTGGAAAAAAGAACTAGTGCATTTAGTAAGATCTTCTGCTAAATCCTTATTAACTTCAGGAACAGTTTTTTGCTTTCTTAGATTTACGGAGAGGTTCTTTAAATGGGTTCTGGTCTACTGATGTTGGAGGAGACGTTATTTCTGATACCGTTCGTTTAGACGATTGACTGTCAGAGGACGTAGGAGGTTGATTTTGGCTGTGAATATTCATTTCAACGTTATCTGGTTGGATAGGTGTTTGAATAGGATTTGAATCTAATAGAGAAGTATTGGTTGTTTCTGTTGATTGTGAACTGCTAGATTGTTGTAAAGATTGTGAATGATGGATAGTTTGCTGTGCATCTGTTATGTTGGCGTGACAATTTTGGATATAATTTGGTTGAGAAGTAGGTGATGAGTTTTCGATAGATGTTTGAGTGTTCGTATTTTTTGTGCATTGAGAGGCTAGATGACCTTGTTGTTTGCAAATGTAGCATGACTGTTTTTCAAGTGAAAAATATATTCGATAATTGATTTGTTCGTAGTTAATTAATATAGACTCAGGAATATTTTCTAGATTTTTAGGAGTAATGTAAGTATAACGTCGGAAACTCAAGATATGCTTAAATAAAGAATTAGTTGTTCCTATTCTTAGAAAATCCAATGGAGTTATTTGATGAATTCCAATATTTTGTAGTTCAGTCTCTATAATACTGTGAGGTATTGATGGGTGGATATTAGAAATTATCAGTTTTTCGCTTGGTGTGATTAACTTCCTGGCTTGGATACGTTCCTGATTGATTAGTATGGTTCCATTATCTCTTCCTAAAAATTCGGTGACTGTCTCTTCAGTAGTAAAAATATATGCAAATACGATCATTTGCAATCCTGGAAATGGCGAGAATTTTATTGGGATCGACCTTAGTTGCTATGGCATTTAAATAATCTTCAATTTTGGTATTTGGAAGTGAATTGAACAAAATGGCTTGGTTTTTGCTTGGGAATTTTTTGTTAGGTGTAGTCAGAGCGGTTGAATATAATTTTGATTGATTGGATGGATTAATGACATCTTGAGAATTTTGAAGTTCAGAAGTTCTTTCCTCTGAAATTTCCTGCATATTGGGCCTATGTTGCCTGATTACGGCCCTGGTGCTTGGACAGGTTCATAAGTAATAAGTAATTAAGCTACTTAATTACCTCGCTACTGGTATTTATAACCGTTGTTTTACTGCTTATTGATTAAAAAATAATAATAAAGATGGTCTAACTTACAGTTTGATCCCAAAATTGGATTAAGCACTATATAATACACTATTATACCAACTTTGATAATTTTCTAACAAGTAAAATTACCTTAATTTTGATAAAAACTAAGAGCTAATCGGAAACACTGTTTACTCGTCAAGCTCGTTTTGTAATCCTTTAACCAATTTTGCTCTATGGAAAGGAGTATTATCATCCTGAAAAATAAATTTACAGGACTTTTCCACTACGCAAAATCTTATTCTGTGGTACCTTAATGTATTTGGTAGCATTCATCATCTCAGAGACAACGTGTAGGCGACCAACTCCTCGAGCAGCATGCAACCCCATATCATAACGGAGGTTGGATGTTTAATTGTGAGAAAAACACATTTTGGAGAAAATTGTTTACCAGGAAATCTTCTGACGTAGTCATTTCCAGCATGATTATTAATATTTAAACTGGATTATTACTAAATAGTATACTTTGTCACAGCTCTTCTGTCCAGATTTTATGTTCCCTGGCCCATTTCAAACGGTGCAATCTTTGCTTTTGTGAAAGCAGTGGTTTCTTACTTACATCCATACATCCTCTAAGTCCAAAACTAAGCAGTCTTTTCAGTTTTTTTCTAAGCAGTTTTTTTCACGGTGGCAGTGCACACGCTTACATCTGTATATACAGACCACAGCTTCTTCAATTGGGTGGAATTAAGGCTTCTGTATGCCAGACTTCTTCTTCTTAACGCAGCGTCATTCCAAACAGAAGTTTTTATTTGGTCGGCAGCTACGCGATCTGTCGTCGATTTTTTTTTGTTCAGTATACTTCTTAATAACTCTAATTACTGTAGATTAATTACAGTTTACTGCGGATGCTATTTCGTGTTTATGGTGAAATATTACTAGATTTATCGTGTTTATGGTGAAAAATAATTTGAAAACGCTTTTTGTCCGATACTTTAATTTGTTTGATTTGGGACGACCTTTTGACCTTTTTAACAAAAATCAAAAAGCGAATATATGTGTTAGGGTATAATTATAACTATAGTGTTTATGTAGTCAAAATATGTGGCAAATTTATCATTAAGATTTAATTTATGAGTACTTTAACGACTTAATAATCAACTTATAATTTTCTCGGATTATGGGAAATCCCTTCAATCAGACTATGTTAATCTTTTCTGTAGAATTTTGAGCTAGTAATTAAAAAAACATTAGTACGTTTACCGATAATGCTAATTACAAGCACAAGCTTAAAATGAATTTGAACCTTAAATGAATGAAGTTTAAGGCGCGTACAGACCTACAAATGCATGCGGTGAATAGCCACGAATACACATACGTGTGCAAATATGAACGGCGCTTTCGTAACCTCTAAGAAACATACGTGTGCGTTCTCGCTCAGTTTATAGTGGCTTCCCACGATCGGCAATTCTACAGATCATCGCGGACAGCCGATCACCACGGACGGCAACGCACCGCAGACAGAGCTCTTCCTACGGTCCGTGCCAGTCTGTGTGGGTCCGTGACAGTATTGTTTGATTATATCACAAAAAGGCCACTCAGGCTTGTAAACATCATCAGCCCCACTACCAATTCCCATCGATTCTCTAATATTTGTTTTTTGCCTTCTATATGTCGACATTAAGTTATCTCTCTTATTTTTTAATTCTTTAATCGAAATAGTAATATTCTTCAATTGATTTTTTATTCGGTTGCATGCATCGTATGCATCGTTTCTGTTCTTGTGTTCATCTTGATATAAATTTAAAAACTCAAAAACAACTTGGTTTGTCCATTCTTTTTTCAGTAAAAAACTGCAAAACAGCTTTGACAACACTACAGACAACTACTCGTGTCAGCGAATGAAAAACTTCTGACTTGCACTTGTCGTCTGTTAAAACACAGACGCGCTAGGATCTCGTCGCACGAGCATGTACCGCACCTTTGGTGTTACCGACTCTAGATGGATAGGACGCACCAGGACGGACGTGCCTGTGCTACCACGGACGAGACCCTTCCCACGGTGCGTGGTGCGTGCTGGTCCGCTTGCGTCCGCAATATCGCCGACCGTGGGAAGCCGCTATTAGACGGATAGCGTGGGGATTTGTTGCATTTGCAGGACAAGTTCGGATTTGTTGAGTTTTATTCATTTTATTGATTTATGTGTAAAATAGAGTGGTTAAATGAACAATGTTTGCAAATAATAGATTTTTATGAAGAAAACCCTATATTATGTTATCAGTAAACGTTCCTTATCAGGTATGGTTTTTTTTAAGACTGAGTCCTTTTTCTTTATTACGGGGCCTATATCATTTTAAAGGCGTGTAAAGACTTCTACTGACATACGTGTAAAATTTTGAAATTGTCCAGTATTAGGTTCTAACGCCAAATCTACTGGTAAATCGGACTTCATTTGTAGCGTTCTTCATTTTAATAAATGCGTCGTCCACCATCGCCTATTTTTCCCTTATTTTTTATTTTTTAATGAACTAATAACCACAAACGTGGCACTAACCATAAGCAGCTCCTCAGATATTTTTTCACGAATGCATGGAGCGCCTTGAGCACGCATACATCTGCGGAGATTTCTAATTTCAACTAATGCTCTGAGCACGAATGGTTTGAGTACGCACGCATATGCGTGGCTTCTCACCGCATGCGTGTGCTAGTCTGTACGCTTTTAAAAACTAAGGCGCTTAGGTGATGCAGGACTTTTTAACACCACTGTATTAAGAATAACAAAAAATTTTTATGGTCGGAACGGTTTCCAATATTCGGTAATTGGTGCATATTAAAAGTGGTGGTATAACATGTTGGTGGCAATGATTATTGCATTAAAGTAAAACTAAGTGTATTACTAAGATAGACAATTTGAATTCTTCATCACAATTGCTTATATTATTATATTTAGTGATCAATTGAAAAATACACGTACATTAGGGGTAAATCACACCTAGATAATTTTTAAAGCATTTTATTTACAATTTTATATTTTTATTGAGAATAAGCGACAAGTTTATTTTAAAGTAAGTACATGTTATATTTTAACGTTTTGCTTTTCACTTCGGAAATTGTTCTGTATAGGATACTGTACTTGAACATGCTTTGAAGTCACTGGAATAATAAAGTAAAGGAATAAATATTGATGGTGGGATGCCTAGTCATCGACGATTCGCAGATGATATTGGTCTAATTTTAGATGACCTAAAAGCTGCCAGTGATATGTTGAATGAACTAAACGATGCAGCACGTAAAGTAGGTCTAAATATCAACTACTAAAAGACAAAAATGATGACTAATTTAAAGCCGAGCCATCCTTTAAGGGTAGAAGACGTCAAAATTGAAATTAATGACAGCTACATACACCTTGGACATACGGTAAAAATTAGCAGAGATAATTAAACTGCGAAGCTGCTAAGAAGAATAACACTGGGATGGACAGTATTTGGAAGACTGCGTGATATTTTTAAAGATGATACCTATCTGCTTAAAAAGAAGAGCCTTTAATCAGTGTGTCCTGCCTATCCTTACATATGGCGCAGAGACACTTACCCCAACAAGGACATCTGCACGAAAACACACACACACACACACAATATTTTTTTTATTTTTTTGTTTTATTTTAAATGAAAGTGTCTCCGCAACTATCGGCTGTTGACACTGGTACAAAGTATATTACAATATGCTTATGTTTATATAAATATACAATTTGTTTATATACAAGTTAGGATACATTAGCAACATCTTATCATAATTACACTACGTAGTAAAGGTCACAGTCTTTTAGGAAACGAATTATTACACTGTACATGTTTGTAGAACCGAGTAGCTCACTTAAATTATTTTGAAAGTTGTAGTAGTCTTTTTGAGGTTTGTAGGGACACATTCTAGTAATATGTGCTGGAGTTAAGCACTCATTACAATGTTTACAGCGAGGATTGTTTTCAGAAGACATCAGATATCCATGAGTAACACGACTGTGGCCTGTTCTGAGCCTTCTGATAATAATATTGTCTCTTTTGCTTATTTAAGGCATAGTGATGTAGATTGGAGTAGTGAACAGTTGGTTGAATTGTGTGTAGTTTTATATTTTGCACGTTCCAGTGTGTTTGACAAATTGCCGTGTCGGGATAGCATCACAACCATTTCTTCCTAATTTTTTTTCTCGAGTTTCTATGGGATCACTAATATGAGAATTTTACTAGCATCATTGCACGTAATTGTTTTCTTTTAAGAAAAATCGTATGCTATAATGTTTCTGATAGATATTCTAAAGTTAAAGTTGAATTAATGTAATCGAAGAAACTGTCTTTCAATAAAGTACTTCCAGCAATGCAACTCAAAAATATTAACAATATTATTAGAATAGTTATTGACTTTAAAATCCATAATATATGTCGGCTTACTATTAGAAGAACTTTTTTCAAGTAAAAAAAAATAAAATTTGTTTAATTTCTTAATGTCCTGTATTTTGAGAACGTTTTAGAAAGGACAAAATAAGCTTATTTTAAAGTAAAATTGTGGCATATTCTCAATAAAATTAGTAAATTGTATTAAGTTGCCAGAAGAAAATAGCTAAAGAACACATTTATTTATTAATAAATATAAAAAAGATATATGGTGATTTATTTACTGTTCTTATTCCTTTAATTATTCAATAGATAACAGCCTGAAATAACCACATGTTTGAAATGATAAAAAGCTCATGTTTCAGAATTTTTCGAAAAAAACAGATTGTTTTCATACTTGAAATTAAGTTAAAAAACATTAAGCGCATTAACCTAAACCATTTTGTTATTTAATATTATGACTCAAAACTAAATTAAGCGATAAATTCTTAGTATTAAATTTAAAAAATAAAATTATTCTTTGTTTCCTAATTAATATGTATGGCGTATGTATACGAATTTTCATATGGAAATGGCAAAGTTACCCGACAAGAATATCAAATGCACATTTCTGGCCGGCGGTTACCAACAAATGACAACTTTCTCTAATTTGTTTAGTTTCCATATAGGGCATAGAAAACTCCCAACAGGAAAAGAAAATGAAACTAATGAAATGCAACTAATGAAAATTAAACTAATGAAATGCTTATGTGTGTGTGGAACAACATATTATATACACAATGTTAAACAACTGTTTTTGCAAATAAAAAATATAAAATTAGTATCTAAATCATTTGCCGAAAGTTGAAAGATATTGTGCGGATTTTTATTTAGTAATCAGTCTCAGCTTACGAGGGATGGTAAGGAGAAACTTAGAAATTTTCATATACATGTATACCAATATCCGTATGGATAATAATTCTTTATCTTATTAATATACCGTATCTTTTATTTAAATTTTTAAATTTTTAAATATTTAAATTTTTTAACTCAGAAAATCCTCTGTATTTTAAGCGAAAAGTTATGCAATCCTGTTTATCCAAGCTATCGTAAATACGTGGCAACGAAACACCTAAGACAAGACACAAAAACAAGAATCTATAAAGCAGCAATTAGACCTATATTAACATTCACGACGGAGATAAGACCTGACTCATCTAAAACGAGACGACTTCTAGAAACAACAGAGATGAAAATACTCCGACAAATATTAGGGAAAAGTCTGTTGGATAGAGAGAGAAGCAAAAACATAAGAAGAGCATGCAATATAGAAGACGTAAATGGATGGGTAACAAAACAAAAACAGGAGTGAAACGAACATATCAGTAAAATGGCAGAGGATATAATAGTACGAATAGCACGAGATGAGTCATAAAATGGACGAAGAAGTATTGGCAGATCAAGAAAAAGATGGAGCGACAATTTAACCAATTTAGGAGGCTAATATTGAAGAAGAAACAGGCTTTAAAGCCTACATTCTACAAGAAAGAAGAAGAAGAAAATGATCTGAAAAATGAAGCTCGGTCCAATTCATGCACAAATATATAATAAACTAACATGCGCTAATAGAGCTAAATTAAATACCGTTCAGCCACTCCTAACTACAACGAGGCAGACGAAATAAATTTCATGATCTGTAATACCTGACTGACTATCTTTGTCTATTGTATTACATGGAATTTTCGACACGATATCAATGGGTGCATTTTTAAATAATGTGTTAAAAGTGCATGCTATCTCTTGGGGATCTGTAATTATGTTATTGTCATTATACATTAAACGAGTATTAGAATTTTTATTAGCACTTTGTAAAAAATCATTGACAGTTTTCTGTCAAGTAATGATTTTCTGGTAATAATCTTTTCTTATCTTGGTCAAATGTTTTTTCCTGTGTTATTGATAAAAATCTCTAAGAATTGGTACTGCCCTTGATAATGCGTGTAAATTTCTTAATTCAAAACTCGACTTTCGCACTTTATTATTAATCCATTGATTTTTAGTTGTTTTGATTTTTTTCCCTTGTTGATGGAAAGCTATTATTAAAATAATACCAAAAAAGGTATTTATAAAAGCTTGAAATGCTAGATAAGTATCTAAGATTTCATAAACATTATTTCAGTTTTCGTAATGAGTTTAACGATAAAGTGATCTTTTTTCAGTTCTTTCTATTCAGTTGGTTCTATTCTGTATACGTGGAGATCCACGAATTTAGGAGTACCTTTTATCGTCGTATGTGTACTTGTGTCTACAATAGCTTGTGTCTGTCTTCTGCTTCTATGACGAATTTGTTCCCATCTACCGTTGTCTAAAGAGCTGCCTTCTTCTATGGAAACGATTGACGTCATAATTTTGTCTTGTTTCATGATAAGACCATTTCTCTTATTGGAAGATTGAGGAATCGATGTAGAGACGGTAGTTGACTTACATTTACCTTCTTTTTCTTTCTGTAACGTTTCATGATTGTTTACGGTTTCACGATTGTCTTCTTTCTCCAGAGATTTGCACACATTAGTATTATGAGGTTTAACTATTTTGTCTGAAGATTTGGCAACGTTCGAAGTAGAAGGTGCATTTAAAGGAATATTTTTAGATTTTAACAAATATATTATTTCATCCTGACGTTGGTTACCTTATGTAAGTTCACTGTTTAGAGCTTTCAAGTATTGACTTTCAATATTAGAACATTTTAAATCACATGTTATCTTATTGATTTTTAACCTCAACTTAAGAATATCACTGTTCATTACACTACTTTCAGCGGACTTTTTTAGACGATTTGGTCCTTATAAACACTCTCGTGAAACGCCATGTTGCCGAATATAGAATCAAGATTATTTATTTTTTTCCAAAGTTTTACAATATTTTAATGGCTGTCCTGTTATTGGGGGTCAAAATAAATCCAAAAATTTACATGTCATTAAAATTGGTACAGCCGTTCTTGGATTATAAATGGTCTAACTAACATGATTTACGTGTTTGTTTTACAATACAGATTATAGTAAAAATATATTGCATCCATTACTATCTACTAGAATAAGGTTACTGATGTATTTTTATTTTCAAATCGTAAATCGGTCAATCATAAAATTTTTTCCATTTTAATTAATTTTATAATTATTCTTAACACTCCTTAACCATTTAACAAGTGTGGAATATTTACATTTCCCACTAATTCTCATATGAGAGTTTTCACAAACACATAAATTTCGGTGGCCTTAATTACTTTTTAATGAAATAACGGCAGATGTCAGGTTTTTATACTGCTGCTGCGATTTATACATCATTTTAGGCGAGTTGCAGTCGACATATTTCAAATATTTTGTAAGCTGTTATTTGGTTTAGTGCATTTTTAAAGGACGATAAAATACACCCTTATTTTCTATTTAATTGGTCCACAAAGGAAACAAAATAACGTGTATAAAAATAGTTATTTGCACATTAATACATTGGAAAAAATGCTGAGATTATATATATATATATATATATATATATATATATATATATATATATATATATATATATATATATATAATATATATATATATATATATATATATAGATTGAACGAATTTAAAACGGATCATACAATTTAATATATGTCTGTTTGCACTGCATTTTAAATAGTGGACCAATATAAAACTTGGACAAAAATAAATCCATACCCGGTGTTATACATTGTATAAAATATCGTTCAAGTATCCGTCTCCTTTTTCGAACGCACCATAGTCTAGAGCGCAGCTCAAAGTCAATATTGCCAATCGCCGTGTATTAATCCGATTCGCGGATCTTTTTGAGAGTTATATCTTCTTCGTATCTTTAAATAAATCGGATACTACAACAGACTAATAACAAAAACAAACTTAATGGTTTGTAGTTATTTCAGAAGTTTGTAGTTATTTTAGAAACACCTCGTGGAATGATATTGGCAACACCGCTCAAAATCTCTATCTCCGATAAACGAAAGAGGGGCTTGCCTAAAGGCGACCACTCACCATACAGCGGCGTTGTTCAACTTCGTTTTTAATCACTTGCTTTGATCATATTACAGAAAATCGAAATGACTTGATTTAGCGAGAATTTTTTAAGAGAGTTTTTTAAATTATATCAAAAACAAGAATGCTTATAGCGAATAAAAGGTAAAACGTATCACGATAGAAACGCCCGAAAACAGGCAATGGATATTCTAGTTTTAAAGTTCCAAGAAGTAAACAAAGATGCGAATGAAGAGTATGTAAAAAAAAATTAACAATTTTAGAACATCCTATAAAAGAGAACTAAATTTGCATTGCATTCCAGTAAATCGGGTGTAGGGGGAGACGAGATTTATTTTGCACCAAAATCTTGGATTCTTTGCACCAGCATCTACGTTTTGTTTTAGGTTCCTTTTTACGCTTAGTTATACACAAAGTAAGATACGCTAAAATGATTGTTTTGATTTGACATGTGTGTGGGCGCACCAGATATACCAACAAATTGAACAACGCCTCTGTCCGATTATGTCGAACGACAACCGCTATACCGTGAGTTTCCGGCTTTAGGAAGCGATAGGTGGTTTGACCACCTATGAATGAGTTTTTAAATTAGTTCAGAATTCAGCAGCCCGCTAAAGTATTGGATTTGTTATAATATAATTATTTGACAACCTTTTGTTGGCCAACCACCTACAGCAGAATTGAGCCGAAATACATAATATTTCGTATGTTCCGAATTTATTTATTGATACATATATATATATATATAATATATATATATATATATATATATATATATATATATATATTATATATATATATATATAAAGAAGTACTTGTGACTCGTTTGGAAAAAATATAAAACAAACAAATGTAGTATACAGTATGGTTTGTACTCAGTGTGAAGATGAGTATATTGGTGAGACTGGAAGAAATCTCTCAAATCGCATTATTTCTCACAAGAGTGATTGCAGAATTAAGAAACCATCTTGTGCTTTGGCAGAGCATGTAATAGACAAAGACCATATTATGGAGTTTGATAATATTAAAATTTTATGTAGTAAAAGTAATAAATTTAAAAGAACTTTTTTGGAAATGGTTTGTATTAGCAAAAGTGATAATAATTTAAACAAAATATCAGAAATTCAAAATCTAAGCAAAATTTATAATTATATTATTTCTAATGTAATTTATATATTATGCAGTCAGTGAAATATCACATTTTGAATTTTCCATGTATTTGTTACATTTTTTCGGGCATCTATCAATGGTGAATAAATCTTCTTCTTTTTGTTACTAAACAAAGAAGAATTTTTTAAACAAAATTTTATTTTTGACAATATGTCAAAAATATAAATTTTTAAGTTAGTATTTATGACATTTAGGCTGGTTTGTAGCTATTCAATTTATGTATAGAAACATTTATTAGAATAGGACATTTTTTTAATAATATCTTTTGTAATTAATATGTCAGCAGCAGTTTTATACAAAAAACTAATTTTACAGTTACAAAAGTTAACAAGTTAAGAGATAACAAAAAAAAATTTTTATTTCTAGTTCACCTTTGTAAGATATTTTGTATTTTTTAGAAGCTCTTGATAATAATTGTAATCACAATTGAAAGCTCGAGTAAAAAATAGTCAACAAATAGCCCCTTTTTGTTCAAAACAGTTACATATTATATATATATATATATATATATATATATATATATATATATATATAATATATATATATATATATATATAATACTAACTGACTGAGAATACGTACTTCTTACCGCCTTCGAATTACGTGTAAAAAAATAACAGAAAATACCGAAAAAAAAAACTCTTAAAAAAAACTATACATACTATGTTTAAAAAAAAGTTAAATTTATTGTTTTTTTTTATTGCGTAAGTATGCAACGATGATGGATTTACGACGAGCAAATATTATAGGTTAATATAGGTTATAATATAAGTTAATTATAGGTTTATTCCAACTTGATGTTTTGTAGTATTCTTGAATCATGCGTGTATTGGTACATGAACGATTAATTGCGCATGTCTAGTTCTGAATAGTTTTGGAATTGGATACCAGTTGGAACGCTTGTATAACTGTTCTTCTTTTTTGTTTTATAACCTTTATCTTATAGTTACTTGGCCTCCAATCCTCGTATAAAACTGTTTATATTTAAGTAACTTTGCTCGTTCAAAAATTAAAAATTTGAGAGAATACAAGACGTAAGGATAATTTAAGTATAATTATTTTGTTATATTTACAAAGTTTTTCTTGTAGCGAAAATAATGGAGTTTCTTGCTTTTAACGTAGTTAAAACAATAAATATGTCCAATGAATTCATCCAAACTAAAATATTGTTATATATATATATATATATATATATATATATATATATATAATATATATATATATATATATATAAGAATATAATAGGTGATACAAATTCAAAGCCCAAGTGTCTGACGATGGGTGGGATAGGCCGAAATGATCATAACACTTTAGTGATACAATTCGAGCACGGGAAGTTTAACGAATTTGTCTCCTAGGCCATATAGTTGGCCATATGATATATAAAGCGATAGCGGCTTTCGCTAAAAGATTTAATTCTTTACATGAGGTAAGTTTTATAAAACTTTTATGTTCATTTTGGAAAGTCATGCCTAATTTCTGTTTAGAAATTAGGTATGACTTTCCAATACCTGATACTATTGTATCAGGATGACCTGATACAACAGACAATAAAAACTATAATTTCTGCATTTGCTGTTGTTGCAAAAGAAGATGAAGGGGAGAGTTCAGATCTACGAGTATTATGAAGCAAAGTTAACACTTCAAAGTTAAAAAATTTTCGGCAGACTATTCCGAATGCTGGGTTAAGACTGGATTATTACAAAAATTTTACAGAATATCCTTATTTCTTTTACAAACTATTTGTGACTGATGACTTGATCGATTATATAGTTAATCAAACGAATTAATATGCAGATCAACAAATAAATGGCATACCTGTTATAGCCAAATCTAAATGTAAACGTTGGATACTAACTACAACAAAAACAATTGAAATATTCTTTGGGGTAACTGTATGGATGGGATTGCTAAAATCACCACGATTACGCGACTATTGGAGCAGAAATTACTCATTTGTTACCAATATAAGACAGAAAATGTCTAGAAATCATTTTGAGCAATTACATTCTAATAATTACTTTAACAATAATGAAACAGCGCCACAAACCAAACTCACCCGATTTTGATCGACTTCACAAAATATCTCCGTTGGTTTAAAAACTTATTTCTAGATTTTAGCAAATTGTTACTCCAGGAGAAAATGTCTGTATTGACGAGACGATGGTACCTTATTGTGGTCACTTGAAATTCAAGCAAGATAATAAAAATAAAAAACGCAAATTTGGTATCAAATTATATAAGCTTTGCTTAGAAAACGGCTACACTTCAAAATGTACTGTGAAAAAGATAGGAAGGGTGGTCTAAATGCCTCTTTACCTGTTGTTCTATCACTTATGGAAGGGTTGTTAGATAGTGGTCGTGCTCTCTTCACAGATAATTATTATACGAGCGTCACTCCTGCTCATGCACTTCTCAGTCATTCAACTCACCTTGTAGGCACTGTTCGGTCAATTAAAAAACTGACTTGTTCCAAGGTTGTCAAGAAAAAAAACTAAAAAAAAGTAATTCCAGAGTTGTAATGTTAAAATGGTGTGACAAAAGAGATGTTTTGATGATTAGTGCAAAGCATGAGGAAAAAATGTTAAAAGGTCTACACAAAGGCAAATAAATTTAAAAGCCCAAAATCATTGTTGATTACAATGATTCAAAATCCTTTATTGATATTTCAGATCAGAAAAAAGCGTATTCACATTGCTTGATACGAGGGAATAAATGGTACAGGAAATTAGCCTCATAATTATTATTTGGTAGTGCCTTGGTGACTGGTCATAGTGTATATACACAGATTACACCAACTAAATTGACTATAACAGAGTTCAGAATAGAAGTCGATATAGAACTACTGAGTGAAATGATCGATAGTTAAACTAATATCAACGATAACACCGACGTCAGTCATGAGCTTGTAGAAGGAAGAAAAAACAGATGTGTGGTTTGCTACGTCAGAATGAAGAATAAATCGGGGGCGGAAGTAAGCTCAAAACAAGTGTTATCGTTCTAAATTTTTGTGCAACAAATGCAAAAAAATATTGTATTTCTTGTTTTTTCTCAACACCTAATACTGTTTTAAAATAATAAGGTGTTATATTATAATAATTAGTTTTGCACATTCCGAATAAAATATTTCATTTGTTTTATAAAGTTTTCCTATTTCCATATCTTTCGTAAAAACCGTCTCACATCCAATCAGGAAATATTATTTTGCTCCTTGAACTGCCCTGTCTAACTTACAATGAAATTTATATAGCTGTGGGGGCACAGTTGATCCCACGGTGTTCCTAATACCAAACTGTAGGGTGGCATAAGAGTGATGCCTCACTGTCCCAAGAGTACTATTTAGTGAAGCATCATATTCATGCCGCCCTGGACTGAACGTGTTAAAACATTAATTTTACTTTAGAACTAGAATTATCTAACTTCAATGATTTCTTGATTTATTGATCACTAAACTAATCAACCGTTTTAACTTTGGTATATACCGCACACCTACTGAAACAGATCATGTAATTTATTTTTTCTTAAATATCTACTTTAACCGAAGCTCTCTATCTTTCGTACTTTTATGCACGGAATACAATAAAAACATGTTTAACAATTTCAATTAACAAATCGTAGTAGACGATGGTCACAAACCACACATTATTCATAGCCTAATAGATAAAAGACTATTTTCTTGTTTTGGTTGTAATGCTTACATAAGTAGAAGATATTGATCATTATTCACTAAATTTATGGAACACTTCAAGACATAGAATACTTCTGCTTTCTCACACCCCTTTTAAATTTAACAATTATCAACTTAAAACCGATAAAGGTGTCAATTTATCCCATAACATAGTAAAAAGCATCTTACGACTAGATCTATACAAAGATATAGAAATTATCAACGACATAAATAACAGACATACATCCTTTAACGGCAATTTTGTCCCTATTGACCAATATTTATTTTCTTAATGCATATACTTTACACTTCGCTTCCACTTCTTTGGTTGCTCCACCATATTCTTCATCACTATTTTCCCCAGTCCCTTCATGGCAGTTTCATCAAACGTCCATTTCTTTTAACTTCTATTGTATCCTTATCGCATACTAATCATAATACATCATTTTAACTAACTATAACCAATAATTTTGACACAACACAATAATGCTAAATTTTTTCATTTCAATTTATTTACCCTACTGAATAGCTTACTAAAACTCCTGTCATACATTACCCACATTCTTTTATATACCTACCTATATAAACTATACTTATTCTTTTTTTTCAAATTTTCACCTTTCTTATCCTGATTTTATCTGTTAAATATATGGAACTCTCTTGTCTTGATGGTGATTATGGGGGACAAGGAAAGAGCCTTAACGAGATCAATAGTGCCACATCAACTGCAAAGTAAAGACTATTAACTGCGTCTCCTGGAAACGTCTATTGAAACGTCCAAACCAAATCATATGGCAAAGATCAAGCCACAACGGTTCTTCTCAGAGCCAACACTGACAGTAGCGAGCATAAATATCGAGGGCATCACTACAGCCAAACAAGACATTTTATTAAAATTCTTCAAGAACACGAAATGTGAGTTATTGTGCATCCAGGAAACCCACAGAGACCTAACTGCAGCGAGACCGAAAGTCTCTGGTATAAAATTGATTGCGGAGATACCACACAATAAGCATGGGAGCGCGGTATTTGTAAGAACTCAAACCATAGTCTCATCTGTGGGAATAAAAATTGTACACGGTATAGAGATACCGTGTACAAAACTATAACTTTAATTTTAATTTTCAAATAAATTTACACAATAATAAACATTTTCAACCTTCTTAACCACATCAGCATCAACGAAACACTCCATAAAACTATCAGTATAATGTCCAAAATTCTGATAGATCAACTCAAAATGTGTGACGACCAAATCCAAATTTGTCGCTACAGATCCACTAATATGTGTACATCTACTAAGAATAGTAACCCCCAGTTCAGAAATAGCTTTCAAAACTCTAACAAGCCAGCTCAGAACGCTTGGTGACCAACTCCCAATTTTGCTCCAAACACATCTAGTCCTATGAGTACAACTACCAGAAATAGTACTTCCCATTTTAGAAATAATTTCCACAACCCTAGAAATCCAAACCAAAATTTTAAATTCGAAGAACTATATAATACCGAATATGAATCCATTAATAATAGTGATAATCAAAATACTCCTCTCCTCAAACTTCTTATCAACAAGCTTTTGATATTGTTAACGAAAAGTATCATGAAAATGTTCAAGACAGCATCTCCTAAAAATAACCGACTTAATAGAATTAAATTTTTTTACAAATAAATGAGAACTGCCATAGATTCAGATTCAAAATCCTCCATTAAAGTTACTGGTAGATAAAGGTTCCTCTAAATCTTGTTAAAATCCCGAAAAAGCTAACCTTTTCTACAACAATTAAATATTTTATGAACCCTTTGCTGTTTCAGCAGTATTTTAAAGTAAAAAGAAAGACTTTCGTGCAGAAATCCCCATTTTAACAGAATTTATTCAGGAAGGAAAAATTAAGTTCCATCTTTTTGATTTTCATAGAAGTTTCGATGGTCTTTTAGGACTAGATATTGTAAAATATCTTTTTTAATTGTTAAAATATCTATATATGCTAAGTTAGATTTTGTAAATTCCTAATTAACTACTCTATATTCCAGTATACCTATAACATACTATAAATCTGACCTAAAAATAATCTTTAAACAAAAATTGGACACCTTATCTTATAGTGTAGCCAAAATTCCAGTTTCTTAAAAATTGGGATGCATATTTATCCCTGATCAAACTATTCAAAAATGTGAAATCCCTGCATGTCTCAATGAAATCGATGGTTTTGCTCTAGTTGAAATCTATAACCGAACCCAAGATGAAATTTTTGTCACTCTAGATGCTCTCCAATTGATACTGTTCCTTTTGACAAAAATTGTCATGAATTATTCCATGTAGACATAGTGCCTGCTGACGAAATTGAAAAATTTTATATTGAAAATTTAATCGCACATCTCATATGAACGCTGAAGAAAAACGAACTATTCTAAAAATTTGCAATAAATATTCTAATCTTTATTAAGATTATTTTTTTCATATTAATATATTATTATTTTTTAAGATTTATTACAAATAGACTTAATCATTTTATAAAAACTAAGGATGAACTACCTATTTATAGTAAATCGTATAGATACCCCTTTGTCCATAAACTAGAAGTAAATCGTCAAATAAATAAAATGTTAGAACAAGAAATTATTAGACCAAGCAACTCACCTTGGTCCTCGCCAATCTGGGTAGTACCAAAAAAGCAGATGGATCAGAAAAAAAGAAATAGAGAATTGTCGTAGATTATAGGAAACTAAACGAGAAAACAATTGAGGACATATACCTATTACCAAATATTATCGATACACTTGATAAATTAGGCAGATGCAACTATTTTAGTACACTTAATCTGGTTGGTGGTTTTCATCAGATTGAGATGCAACCAGACGATATTCCCAAGACAGCTTTCAATGTTGAGAATGGACATTATGAATATATTCGTATGCCATTTGGACTCAAGAATGCTGCTGCCACTTTTCAGAGAGTTATGGACGATATTCTGCGAGGTCTTCAAGATGACATCTGTCCTGTTTACTTAGACGACATAATTATTTGACAGTCATATACGAGCAACCATGATGGCGACTGACGAATTAATATTCAAAAAACTAGATCGTCTTAAGAAATCAGAATTATTGGAAATACTTATTCACAAAAAAGTTCCCGAAAGAATAAAAATTAGTGAAAATGTCAAAAATGTTTTGGAGACAAGTTCTTCTTGTTCCGATGTGAAACTGTGCAATAGTGATTTGAGGTTAGAACTTACTCAACTACAGTGCAAGTTAAAGTGTGCCGAGTTTAAGATTACTTACTTAAAATCGTTAAATACAGAGCTAGTAAAAGGTAATGATCGTCAAGATTTAATTATTTCTTTATTAAAAACAAATTCAAATAAAAATATTGAACATAAACAGACTACGGCCAACGTTGCCAATCCTACTAACGAGGGACTAAAACCACCTAAAAATTCAAATGCTGTAGCTAATAATAGTAGTCGTAGTTGTAGTAAAAGTCAATCCACGTCTACTGTGGAAGTAGTACTTCCAGCTTCAGTTGATTTAGGAAGTAATGAGTGTCAAATGCCCAAGAAAGTATTATGCCTCTGTAATAAATCTTACGAAAGAAGCCACAAATTACGAAGCTCCATGGCAGTAAGTTCAAGACAGAAACAAAAGAAGAAGACAGTTAATTGTTGGAACTGGTGCTGGCTCTGTCAAAGGTGTTCCAAAATATGTGGATCTACATGTATATCGCATTGATCCTAGCACCAATGTGACAGCAATGGAAAATCTTTTGAAACCCCATTTTCCATAAGTGCTTTGCGAGTCTATGGAGTCTCGCTACCCAAGTCTTGACTCATCATTTAAGGTCCGAATATATCAAAATAATTTTAATAAAGCTATGGATCCAGCACTTTGGCCTGAAAATGCATGTGTAAACAATTTTTTGTACCTACGGAAAAATCAGAGGTCCCAGAGGTAATGTTTAACCCTAAATTAATGTTATTAAATGTTCAAAGTATAAATAACCATAAAATATGTGACATTGTTGTGGATATATATATATATATATAATATATATATATATAATATATATATATATATATATAATCCGGTTTTTTAGGCGTTTACGCCTGTCCGGTAGGGATCTATGGAGGAGTATCACCAAGCCGCAAACCCTTATCTCTTGCCGTACTGCTCCACCATAGGCCGATCAGATCCCAGCATATCCTAGTCTAAGCCGCAGATTCATCTAGAATTTTAAACTGCTGCGTTAGACTTTTTGTTTTCTGTACACCGAGCTTGGGCTCGATCCCACATCCATTAAACCATTCGACAGTGAAGCGAATGAGAGGCAGCCGCACAGCCCGCTGAGCTATCTGACCGACTGTTGTGGATATTAATACATTTAAAAATATAGAAATCGTATGTCTAACAAAATTATGGGAAACCATTGACTCTATTAATAATGTATACATTGATGGATTTACTATGAGTAGTAGTTATTGTAGAAACTCTTTAGTAAGAGGAGGTGGTGTAGGAATATTCGTAAAGAGAAATGTAAACGCTCATAATATTAATGTTAAAAAATTCTGTTCTGATAGACATTCAGAGTTTTGTTGTTCTTTAATTAGGGATAAAAACAATAATATCTTTTACATATTGAATGGCTACCGATCTCCGTGTGGAGACATAAATATTTTTTTTTTTTTTTTTTTGGCCTTAGGTACAAGACCTATTTAGCCAGACAATATAGGTATAAGAATATAGAATACATAAAAACAATCCTTCAAATTCATAACAATTTCCTAACCGTTCGTTCATTCGCACCACATTCACTCAATTTCCTAACCTTCCAGAGACATAAATATATTTTTAAATAATCTTGACTGTCTTTTAAATCATTTATACAAACCAAATGCATGTTATATTATTTGTGGTGACTTTAATATTGATATGAAAACGTCAAACAATAACCAAACAAAACTACTTAATTGCTTATCTGCTTATAACATAAATACTAATCTTGTCAAATGGCCTACAAGAGTAACAAATACCAGCATAAAAACAATTGATAATCTTTATAAATTTTTCTAATTTAGGTACATCATGTATTCTTGACAACACTGTGTCCGATCATAGAACTGTTTTAGTTGAACTTGAAATCGATATATCGACCTTGCCTATGTCTTGTCAAAAGCGATATTTTTCTGAGAGTGGGATAGATAATTTTATCATGGGTCTTGTGATGGAAGATTGAAATCTTGTTTACGGTATATTTGATACAAATTTGTCTTTTAATGTGTTTGTTGATATTTTTTCGTATTATTTTAACATTAATTTTCCATTGCAAAATAAACTTATTACAAATGATCGTAAAAAATGGGTGAACCCCGAAGTACGCTTATCTAGTAGTAACTTAAAAAATATGCATGTTTTATCTAGATCCTGTCCGTGTCTTCGTGAATATTACAAGTTGGAAAAAAAGAAACACCAGTTACATGGTACGAAAGTCCGGACCTGGCAGAATCGCAACCAACACCTGCAACTTACTCTGCAGTTTCCCCTAGAAGTTATCATATTGTTTCTTTAATAATTCGCATTATAAAATTATTATTATTCTTGGTCTTGTTCAGTTTAGATGTATTTATTTGTAGTTTAGAAATAAAAATATTTTTTAAAAAAACAAATTTCATTTTTCAAATTTAAAATTGGCGCAGTCAGTAGGATTTGTGCGAGTCGCGAAACTGTGAATTTCGTATCTATCGGAAAGCAGACTTTTTCGGGACTTTGGTGTTTCAACGCCTTAAGTGCAAATCCAAAAGAACATTCCGTTTAGTGGAAAGCAGCCCCCATTGGAAAGCAGCCCTTCAGTGACAGCAGTCCTTCATTTGGGTGGACGAATCTGGAGAAGTAGTTGGCAAAGACTATCGAGGTGAGTGCCAAGTTCCTTCTTGCCTTCCTTTTATTTTTCATAAATTTGGAAGATAGCTTGTTAAGACATTGTTTATTAGACGATATTTTCATTTTATGATTAATGCTGATTCCTTGGTAGAATCTCTTAAAAATCTAAAGATTAACTTTAAAAGTAGGAAAAATAAAGATAATAAAAATATTAAAATGGCAACTAACCAAACTGTTCAAGCTAATCAAGCGACGGCAACGCGTCCCATTAATTGGGAACTATTTAAGTCAAAAATTTCAAATATTAGACCTTACGATGGAGATACTAATACTTTAAATAAATTTATTTATCTTTGCGATAACTTAATTATTACATATAGAGCATATAATGACCAAGAATTAAATGATCACATTTTTGAATGTATTCAAGGAAAACTTATAGGAAAAGCTGAGCTTATGGTAGGAAATAGGGTAGAATTAAATAATTGGGCACTTTTAAAAGCCGCACTTATACAATGTTTTTCTGATAAACGTAATTTACAATCCTTAATACAAGAACTTACTAGAACTAGGCCGCAAAGAAATGAAAATTTAATAGAATTTGGAAATAGATTACAATTGTTAGCAAGTAATATAGTACAAAGAATTAGCAATGATACTAGTCTTGACGTAAATCAAAAAACTGTTTTCATACAATTTTGCGAAAATACAGCACTAAATACTTTTATTGCGGGTTGTACCGGCACATTAAAAAATAATATGCATTTAAAAGCACCAGCTCCTTTAGAACACGCCATAGCTTATGTAAATGAATTTGAGAATTTCGAGAAATTTTATTCAAGTAATAATGACAATAAGTCGCACCAAAATAAAGGCAATTTCAGAAATCGGAATTTCCCTAATCCAAACGGGCAATTTTATAATCCCATGAATAATCAATATTTTCAAACAAATTCTTCTATTCCCCAAAATCCAAACTTTAATACAAATAATAATTATCCCCAAAATTTCCAATGGCCCCGCCAACCTATTAATGTACAGCCTCAACAGTTACCCCCTAAAAGACTCCCAACTAATTCAGAAGTCTTTGGACCTTGCCGAAATACGAATGTTTTCAGACCAAATCGAACTCCCCAACATCGCGTCCCAAAGCCGGAACCGATGAATATTTCTACAAATTCTAGATTCCCTTCAACGTCTAACAGAAGAACAAATAATTTTAATAGAAACTATTTTCAAAATAATGGGCAAAAGCCGAATATTATAGTTGAAGAATTATATAATAATGGTTACGATAGACAAGAATGCGAACGGACGCATAGCGACGTCGACGCAGATATCCATTCCGGTGAACAAGTAGATTTAGATTATTTTCCTCAGAATTTTCAAGAAACCGCCTCAAAAAACCAAATAACTTAATCGAATTAAATCTAACCTCTTATAACCCTTTACCTTACATCACTATTTCTAACCCCCCATTAAAATTATTAATTGATACTGGTAGTACGAAATCAATCTTAAAACCCAGTATTGCTGAACAATTTTATTCAGATTGCATATATCCTTCAAACGTTTCAATTTCTACGTCTCTTGGCACGAAAAATATCAAATACCAAGCAGCCATACCGGCGTTCCAAGAATTTAATCGAAACAATATACTGCACTACATATTATATGACTTTCATGAGTTTTATGATGGCTTGGTCGGTGTTAATGACCTATTATCTATGAAGTTTAACATTGATTTTAATAATAAATGTCTCGTTAGCAGAGACACAATAATTCCTATTAAATTTAGAAAACCATCAGACATAAAGTTTGAAATATCTGTTGGCCCTTATGAAAAGATTAGAAAGGAAGTCCCTGTGTCCGTACCGAACGGTGAAATATTAATCGATAAGATAGTTTTAGGTGATATGTATGTACCAGAAATGCTAACTGTAGCAAATGATGGTTTAGCTTTAGTAGAATTTGTCAATGAAACTAATAAAAATTTATCTATAACCTTATTAAAACCCATAAACGCTTATCCATACGATTCTAACGTTTATCAATGTTATAAATTTGAATTTTCTAATAGACAAAATAATTATAAAATAGATAAAATGCAAATCCAAAATCTTATTAGAACGGATCATATGAACACGGAAGAAAAATCGGAAATTATTAAATTATGTTCGCAATATAAAGACATATTTTTGAAACCAGGCGACCCACTTACATTTACGTCAAAAGTAAAACATGTTATTAAAACAACCGACGAGGAACCTGTACATGTAAAGTCGTACAGATATCCTTATGTTCACAAGGAAGAAATTAAACAGCAAATTGACAAAATGTTAGACGACGGAATTATTAGAGCCAGTAATAGTCCCTGGGGTTCCCCACTTTGGATAGTAAAGAAGAAACTCGATTCTTCCAATCAACAAAAATTTCGCTGTGTTATAGATTATAGGAAACTTAATGATAAAACCATTAGTGATCGATATCCGATACCCAATATTACCGAAATATTGGACAAATTAGGACGAGCACAATATTTTACTACTCTTGACTTAGCTAGCGGCTTTCATCAAATCGAGATGAGCCCCTGCTCCATAGAAAAAACAGCATTTAGTGTCAATAATGGACACTACGAATTTTTAAGAATGCCTTTTGGCTTAAAAAACGCACCATCCACCTTCCAAAGGGTAATCTAAAGGTAATGGATGAAATATTAAAGGATTTACAAAACAAAATCTGTATGGTATATATGGACAATATAATTATTTTTAGCACAAGCCTCCAAGAGCACATTCAAAACTTAAAATTGGTGTTTGCAAAATTAAAAGACGCACAATTAAAAATACAAATTGACAAATGCGAATTCCTTAGAAAGGAAGTTGAATTTTTAGGACATATAGTGACCCCAGACGGAGTTAAGCCTAATCCAAAAAAAATTAGAGCGATTAAAAATTTTCCAATCCCTCGTACGCAGAAAGAAATAAAATCATTTTTAGGTTTGTTAGGATACTATAGAAAATTCATTAAAAACTTCGCAGCTATAACTAAACCTATGACCATGTGTTTAAAAAAGGATCAGAAAGTTATCCACAACAAAGAATTCTTAGACTGTTTTAATATTTGTAAAAATCTTTTGACTTCAGAACCTATTTTAGCTTATCCCGACTTTACCAAAAATTTTCAATTAATAACTGATGCTTCTAATTATGCAATTGGCAGCGTTCTCATGCAAGATAACCACCCTGTATGTTACGCCTCACGTACTTTAAATTCAGCCGAAATTAATTATTCCACCATAGAGAAAGAATTATTAGCGATTGTATACGGTTGCAAATATTTTCGACCATATCTCTTCGGTCGCAGATTCCAAATTTTAACTGATCATAAACCCCTTTAGTGGTTATTTTCACTTAAAGAGCCAAACTCTCGCTTAGTACGGTGGAGACTTAAGCTCGAAGAATTTGATTATGATATCCAATATTTAAAAGGGAAAAATAATAAAGTAGCCGACGCGCTTTCTAGAATTAAAATAGATTCCGATTTAAATGCTCTCGAAACGGAATCGATGGACGTTAATTTAGGTGACATAAATGAAATAATAGATAATGAACTACGCAACCTTGACGACTTACCGCAACTTTCAGACGGAGACCTTGACTCCTTACTAAATGATGGATTAACTAGTAAAATAAATATTATTTCGGACATACAAGTTCGACCCCCTTTCGAAAATCCCGAAAGAAATGACTCAGACTTAGAAACCTGTCATACCTCTTTAGAAAATCCCATTCTAGGTATACCCATAACCGAAAAGGTCCTAAATACTTATAAAAATCAAATTATATTAACATTTGGAGAAATAAATAAAATAAAATGCAAAAATGAAAAAATATTTGATAATAACAGATTTTATGTTACTTTACCCCAAAGAAATATTGAAGAAAGTATTTTTAAATTCGTAAAAGAATATATAGATCCCAAAAAGACTTATGCTTTGTACTTTAAAGAAAATATTTTACCAGAAACATTTGTAGTAATAGTTCAGAATTATTTTAAAAATTCCGCTTTTAAGTTTGTACATTCTACAAAATTTTTAACTGACATAATAGATACTCGGGAACAGAAAGAAACATTAGAGTATTATCACATACACAAAAAAGGACATCGCGGTATAAACGAAGTAAATATGTCCTTAGGATCACGTTACTATTGGCCAAAAATGGCAGAAGATATCGAACAATTTATAAATAATTGCGAAACTTGTCTTAAAAATAAATACGATAGAAATCCTCCAATTATAAAATTTAGTCTAACTCCCACTGCATCAAAACCCTTTGAACATATTCATGTAGATGTCTTTAAAATTTCTAACCAATCATATTTAACGATTATAGATTCATTTTCGAGATATGCCCAAGCATATCCTTTACCTAGTGTCAATGGCACCTCCTTAGTGGAAAATTTACTTCTCTTCGTAAGCCACCACGGTTTACCTTATAAAATTACTGCCGACTGTGGCACAGAATTTAAAAATAATGACCTTATAGATTTTTGTAAACTTCACCATATAGAACTACATTTCACAACTTCTAAAAATAGTAATTCCAACTCCCCCGTAGAAAGGTTTCATTCTACACTAATAGAATGCTTTCGCTGTCTTAGAGAAGAAAATAAAGAATTAACTCCTAACCAATTAATAAAACATGCTATTTTAAGCTATAATAATTCAATTCATTCCATAACTAAGTTTACCCCATTTGAAATAATAAAAGGACACATTAATAATCCAGATCCTTTCGACTTGGACGATAACCTTATTTTATCATACTATGTACAAAACCATAAAAAAGTAAGTAAACAGTTATACGAAATAATAAAAAGTAGAAACGAAAAAACGAAAGAAAAAATAATTAATAAATTAAATGAAAATCGAAATGACCCTCCAGATTTCTCTAACCAGGACGTTGCATACGTCAAAACAAAATTGCGCGATAAAAAGGCACCAAAATTTAAAAAGACTGAAGTAGTCCAAGATTCAGGCCTTATCTTACAAACTAATAAAGGAAATTACCATAAAAATATAATTAGAAAACCCAAAGTAAAACAAAAAATATCTTTTCAGGAAAATGAAAATCCGGACAACGTGGTTGCTCCTGATATTCCTGGCACTCCAACGGAGATGTGAAGGAGAAGATGTAAAAATTACTTCTATAACGAATCCTTTGTTACCCATATTATTAGGACCCTGTAAAATTATTTACACTAAGCATACCTTTTTACACTATCTAGATTTAAGAGAAGTAACTAAACAGATAACTAGTTTAACTAACCATTTTTATAGCCTTAAGAATAGTCTAATAGTAAGTAACGCTTCTAACCCTATATCTTTTCACAACTTAGCTGAACAAATGACAAAAAGAACCGAATTCTTAATAAAAATTCTCGAAAGAAAATTCGAAAATTTACATCCACATATTCGCTCTAAAAGAGGTTTAATAGATGGAATAGGCAAAATTAATAAATGGGCTTTTGGAACTTTAGATGCTGACGATGGAGAACGATACGATAAAGCAATTAATATTTTACAATTAAATCAGAAAAATGTAATGCATGAAATTAACCTTCAGTCAAATTTGTACAAAAAGCTTGTTAATCATTATAATCAATATTTATCAACCTTGTGGCAAAATCAACAAAAATTGCAAGACAATATAGAAAAATTTAAATATTCATTAGAAACCAAAATAATCACTTTGGATAATTACATAACTTATCAAAGTATTCTTTACCAGATTAATCTTGATTGCCAAAATTTAATAACATTTATTGACAATATTGAAAATTCGATAGTTTTCTCTAAATTAAATACTCTTCATAATTCAATAATATCTACCCAAGAAATCTCAGAAATGATGTCATATTTATCACATATATACAAAGAAGAACAAATCGCAAAATTTAACAATGTCCTAACATACTATCTGTTTCTCAGTACCCAAGTAACCTTTTACGAATCCAAGCTTATATTCGCTATCCTTGTTCCTATATTCAAATCAGAAAATTACGATTTTTTCCATGTTTACCCCGTAATACAAAATCATCAAACATATATTCCTTTATATCCCTACTTGGCAAAAGGAGAAAAATCACTATCGATAAAAGAAGAATGTCCCATCCTCGAAACCAGATACTACTGCCAACAGGACTACACCCAAATAGATACCTGCACCTATAAATTAATTGATGGACGTAACCCAGAGAAATGCTACGCCACTGAAATAAATCTACAAGAACGTCATGGAGAACCAGATCTTAATAATCCCATCCAGTACTGTCAAATTAATCTCAAAATGTGAGTCCAATTCGTTTTTGGAAATAAAAGATCCTTCGTTAATAGAAATCCCACCAAAATGTGAAATAGAAGTTGGAACCTTAAAATTTTCAAACAATCCACGAATCCAATCTGGAAAAATCATAATATTACCAAAACTAGAAAATTTCTCGACTGAAAAGGTAAAATATCAAGTAACCAATTTGAGCAAAATCGATATGGAAGGACTATACGAAATTAACAGAATTACCAGAAATCTTTCACCAGTAGAAGAAATTGGCTTTCCAACTACACCCTTTATCAGCACCGGTTCAGTCATCTTATCTATATTAATACTAATCGTTATAATTTACATCATCACCAGATACCGAAAGTATTGCAAAAATAAGAAGGTTCCTGACGAAATTCCATTGGAAGAAAGATGTCCCCAAAATTTGGAATCCAAAAATACCTCCGTTATTTTTTCCTCTTAAGGATGGAGGAGTTACATGGTACGAAAGTCCGGACCTGGCAGAATCGCAACCAACACCTGCAACTTACTCTGCAGTTTCCCCTAGAAGTTATCATATTGTTTCTTTAATAATTCGCATTATAAAATTATTATTATTCTTGGTCTTGTTCAGTTTAGATGTATTTATTTGTAGTTTAGAAATAAAAATATTTTTTAAAAAACAAATTTCATTTTTGAAATTTAAAATTCACCAGAAACTTTTATGTTTGACAAAGAAAAATTATTACCAAAATATTATTTCGTCATCAGATAATCCTACAAAAAGTACCTGGAGACTTGTTGCTGACATGACTAATAATGTTGACAATAATGGAAGGAAAAATATATGCCTAAAATCAGAAGAAAATAATTGTGTAATAGAGGAATACCCTATTGTTGCTAATATGTTCAATGTTTTCTAAAGGTGGGTACACATATGCTCCGAATGCCGTTTCGAACCTCGTCGCGTTCTTAAGTGTGGACGGAGTCATGCAACCGCGTACCGTACCTCGACGCGTCAACAACGTACATCGAAGCAATCCATCGGTTGTCGGTAAAATACCTACGCATCAAAAGAAATTTGAGCGCGACAATGTACACCGCGAATTCATGTTTGGACTAGCTTGCGAATCTTTTATCGAATCTCCAGTCATTCAAAATAGTCAGTCTGTTATTTTGAAGGTTGACGGTGTTTTTTAAAATTGAGTGCATCAAAATGGAGTGGACCATCTCCTTTCACGAATATTTTTCGTTTTATTAACTGAATAATGCATAAGAATGTAGGCTGCTGCAGCAACATCCATCTTGCACATGCGAATTCAACTCAATTACTGCTGGAACGCTAAAATGTTTGGTACAAAGTACGGAGCGGTGTTCGGTTCGTTACTTATTTCAATGCCCCCTGTAACAACGTCGCGAACTTTTGTTGATCGCGTCGCTGTACGCGACGGGGTTCGAGACGGTATTCGGAGCATATGTGTACCCACCTTAAAAATGCTCCAATTGAGGTACGTTCTAAAATTCTCAGTCATCAAAATAGTACTTTGAGGAAACCGCCTTGTAATGAAAATAAAAATTTTTTACGATTATATACTTACACTCCAAATGAGCTGAGTGTGGATTTGATGAAATAGCTCAATTTTTATTAAAAAAAGTAATTCCATTCATACTATCACCTTTAATATTTCTAATAAACTTGACGTTTTGCAATGGTATTTTCCCGGATTATCTAAAGGTGGGAAAAGTCGTTCCTGTACATAAGAAAGGTGATCCAAAGGATATTAGTAATTATCGCCCAATAACTGTCCCTTCAGTATTTTCGAAAATATTCGAATACTATTATCTTAACAGATTAAACTCTTATTTATTGGAGAACGGTATTATTAATAAATGTCAGCATCGCTTTCAGGCAGGTAAGTCTACAAACACAGCAGTTCATTCATTTTATGAGACTTTGACTAACTATATTGATGCGGATGAATGCCCTGCGGATGAATGCACTCATTAATAAATTAGAAAATATTAGAATAAAAGATCTTTCTCTAAAATGGAGAGAATCCTACCTATCAGAACGTCGTCAGTATGTCTCCTTAACAGATTTATCCCAGCACTCAGAAAATGTTTGCAAATCAGATTATATTTACATTCATATGGGTGTTCCGTAAGGTTCTGTAATTGGCCCAATATTATTTCTTATTTACTTAAATGATATTGTCTCAATAAATTCTGCTGTACAGTTTACACTTTATGCAGATGATACTTCAATACTTATATCAGATAAATCACAAATATCTCTTGAAAATAAATGTAACGAACTTTTGTGTGATCTTATTTATTGGTTTTCCTCAAATTACTTACATCTTAATGCGGATAAAACGCATGCTATTTACTTCCACAATAGACAGAAACATCTGTTAGATATCGAACTATCAATATATTCTACACAAATTAAAAAAGTTCAATGCCTAAAGTTTTTGGGTATGTATGTTAATGAGTGTCTCAATTGGAAAAGGCAATGTGATGATATTATTTCCAAAATAAACTCAGCATGCTACCTACTTCGAAACTTCAAAGACACACTAAGTGAAAAACAGCTAATTATGCTGTATTATGCTCAGATGGAGTCTCGTTTGCCGTATGGCATAGTAAGTCCTTCTATCTCAAAAAAGAATAGTCCGTTGTATTGCTGGTATTTCTCGAATAACTAGCTGTAAGAGTAATTTTACCAGATTTAAACTTTTAACTGTGCCGTGCTTATATATTTTTGAAGTCTGTGTTTTTATTCATTTAAATCTTGATAAATTTAAAACTAATAGTCAAATTCACAATAAAAATACAAGGCAGAATCAAAAATTGCATGTGTCTTTTTCTAAAGGAAATATGCATTTTTACTCACCTGCAATACTAGGTCAAAGAATATATAATAAGTTACCCGAGCCAATAAAAAAATGTAAGAATGTGAAAATATTTAAATTAACTTTAAAAGATTTTTTATTGCAGAATACGTTTTATTCTGTTGATGAATATTTTAGTAGTTGACATTATTTTAAGTATATGCTAGTAATTTTACATTTTCTATTTGTGTTTGTAACCTTAGGTTTAGCGTAAATTAAGATTTACATTTATATTTAGTAATTTTGTTTTCTAAACTGTGACTGATCCTATACAAATTGTGTTTGTCAAAAAGGAAATAAAGTATAATTATTATTATTATTATTATTATTTTTTCAACGTCTATACAAGAGCATATTGTAAATTTAGAAAAAGTTTTTAAATGTTTACAAGAAAATAATTTTAAAATACAACTAGATAAGCGTGAATTTTTAAGGAAAGAAGTAGCCTATCTTGGTCACATTGTAACTGCAGAAGGTGTAAAATCAAACCCAGATAAAATTAATGGAATTGTCAAATATCCAATTCCTCAAACAGCACGCGACATAAAGGGATTTTTAGGTTTGCTAGAATATTATAGGAGATTTATAAAAGATTTTTCCAGATTAACTAAACCATTAACGAAATGTCTAAAAAGGATGCTAAGATAGAAAACACTCTAGAATTTGTAAAATGTTTAAAAGATTGCAAAAATCTATTAATTAACGAACCGATATTTCAGTATACAGATTTTGATAAAGATTTTATATTAACTACTGACGCAAGTAATGCAGCAGTAGGAGCCGTATTATCTCAACTGGTAAAAGGTCAAGACAAACCAGCAGCTTATGCCTCCAGAACATTAAACGAGTCCAAACAAAACTACAGTGTTATAGAAAAAGAACTTCTTGCAATAGTATGGGCAACTAAGTATTTTAGGCCTTATCTATTTGGAAGACAAGTTAAAATTATGACAGATCATAAACCTTTACAGTGGCTTATGTCTTTAAAAGAACCAAATTCACGATTAGTGAGATGGCGTTTAAAATTGGAGGAATTTGAATACATAATCGAATACAAGAAAGGAAGTTGCAACGCAAATGCAGACTCCCTATCTAGAATAGAGATTCATTGTAATAAATTTTTAAAATACATGGAAGAACACAATAAGACTCCGACAAATATCGATGATAATAACGTTTCGATGGATGTAAATATCGACGACAATATTAACGAAGAAATACTAGAACAAAGAAATGACCAAGATAACGACATTGAAGATAATGATGATGACGGAGATACTGTACATACTAGTACAGAAGATCCAATACTAGGAATGCTTATTTCTGATAAGTATCTCAATGTTTTTGATCACCAAATTGTAATTGATTATGTTTTACAATCAGCTGCCAATCCGAAAATTGAAAAAATATTTCCCAACAGAAAAAGACTTTATATCCAAATTTCAAAAAATAATATTATACAAGAAACTATTAATATATTCAAAAATAACATTGACCCAAAATACAAATATGCTGTGTACTTTAAAGAAGACACCTTTATATCAGAAATATTGGAAACGTCAAAAAGCACATTTAAAAATTCTGCCTACAAGGTAATAAAATGTAACATCTTAAAAGATTTAGTAGACAAAGATGAGCAGCATGAAGAAATAAGATTATTTCATAAAGGAAAAACCAATCACCGAGGTATTCTAGAAACCGAAACTAAAACAAACGCACCTACTATTGGCCAGGAATAAAACAACATGTAACAGATTTTATAAATAATTGTAATATTTGCCAAATAAATAAATATGATCGTAATCCGCTAAATCAAAAATTAACGATTACACCCACAGCTACAATAATAATAATAAATAATATTTGCAGACACTTTTCAAAGTTAACGCCAAAAGTCTCTTACTATAATAGACACATTTTCTAAATATGGTCAAGCATACCCACTTTCAGCTTTGACAAGTACTGAAATTGTAAGAGCTTTTCTTACCTTTATGACACTTCATGGAATTTCTGATCTTGTAACTATGGACCGAGGCACAGAACTAAAAACTCTTTTGTACAAGAATTTTTCGACATACATAAAGTAAAAACTCATCATTCTACTCTCATAGAACACCTACAAATAATTGGAAGTAAATCAGATGGAAAAATTGATATCTTATATCAAATGCCTTATGCTATTTTAGGATATATTAACTCAATACATTCCGCAACTTAACAAAAGCCTATCGATATTATAAATGGACTCATTAACACTAAAGAAATATTTGATATGAACATAGACCAAACACTGATTAATAATTATATGCAAAAGCATAGAGATATGACCAAAGAGATCTACAAAGATCCAACCTTAATAAATTTATTTTTAATTTCAAATATTTTCTTTTAACTAGAAATATTTTAGATCAATTAAGTATAAGTATAAATATTACAGTGCAGTTGCTAACAGAAATAGAAAACTCTATAACATTTGCGAGACTAGGTATTTTAAATAGTAGTATAGTAAAGATTAATGAACTGAAGTCAATATTAACTCAGATTATGAAATATCATTCAAGAAACGAACTAAGTTATCCGAATATCACATCAGACATAAATAAATATTATATTATCTTAGAAACAGAAGCGTACTACTCTAACTTGACAATTGTTTTCATTGTCCATGTTCCAATAGCGTATACCGACGAATATTCCTACTATCATTTATATTCGATTCCGACTGTAAATCGAACTACCATAGTACCCCCTAATACGTATCTGATAATGAATGAAAATTTTTACCAATACACATCTGTACCATGCTCAAATCTGAAGCCCAAATTCTTCTGTCCCGAGAATCACCTGAAAAGTAAAAATGAAGAAGACTGTTTATTTTAACTCCTTTAACTAAAATCTAATCCTACGAGATGCCAAAAAATAGAAGTTCACATTTTAAAAAACATGATCCGTCAAATAGGTAAGTTCCAGTACATCGTTTTTTTTGGTTTCCAAAACCAAAATCCAAATGAACTGTACCAACACAGACCTTCAATTAATTTCTGGAAATTATGTTATCACAGTTCCTTTCCAATGCCAGTTTAGCACAGAAGATCAAACATTTAGCAATAATCGCCTTATTTCTGAAAGTCAGCCACTATTACTTTCAAATATAGTTATTCAACATCCTCATCAAGAAGAAATACTCGAAGTTCATATCGAAGATGTCCAACTACTGGACAAGATTCACTTAGTTAAGAAGAAACAAGAAGAAATTAAAACATTTATACTTCAAAACTCAAAAGCTACTAGTCCTTTTAATTTTTGGAACATATCAATAATATTACTGATTGTAATAATTTTTGCATATTTTGATATTAAATGTATAACAAGAACCAATTCACAAAGAAAAGATGATAGTTCCATGGAGAGGGCTCACATCCAAGATGATCCTAAAGAAAACCTACCACAAGCCCAACCTACGTCATTTTTCAATTCCATGAAAAATTTCAGAAACTAAGGGTGGAGGAGTTATAGTCGTTGAACCCATAAGCCAATACCCTAAATCCGATACGTCAGCATCTGAACTATGATTGACTTGAATATAAAAGTGCAACTTGTAAATTATTGTTTTATTTTCCAATGTGTAATGTATTTTATTTTATTAATTATAATTCAGTCTGACTTGAATCTTTGTACAGTGAAGTCCGATTTTAATATTGTAACTTTTAAGGACGTAATAAAGTTCTCGCATCTGTAAATTAAATAATTATTTTTTAAAAATCTTCCCTAAAGTACAGAAACTATTAGTACTGTCAAGCTTGTCACTTGAACATTTAATTTTTTATTTTCGGCATCAGCACTTAGTTGGCTTGTATCTTCTGAACAAACCAGATGTGGGAGTTATTTCGAGTTGGGGACATATATTGTTCCCGGAAAGTTATTCTTTAAGCATGACGAATATATCGTTTTAATTTATAATTTGAAGCATTTAATATGTAATCTGTCTTGTAATGGGGCCATTAAGCTAGTAGTTCTAAGTAAATATTCTTAATCACATGTTTTATATTTAGGTTCCCTGACGATAGTCTATTAACAAAGAAAACACTAATGAAATCGTAGGCTTCCACGGCCAGAGTCAGAATTATAGTTTATTCGTCTTCCGGGTTTGGACCGTGTCATTTGTGAGTGACCCAAAAGTGGGTTCATCTCGACGTTTCGCTACAATTGTATGTAGCTTCTTCAGGAGAACAAAAAAGAAAAAAGAAAGAAAGAAGAAAACAAAAGAACAGGAAGATGGGTAGTTAGCAACGGTAACTCAGTTACTCAACGCAACCAGAGGCGAATACTAACTACCAAGATGGGCATTTGGTCACAGTAACTCAACTACTCAACGCAGCCAGAGGTGAAAACCAAATGCCAGGACAGGGATTCACGTCCAACAGCTCAGAACACTAACGCGTCGAGAGGCGGGGAGTGAATCCGACGATTACTCCGCTACCGCTCTATTTATAGTCGCGGTGCCTGTCGTGTCGGGACGTATCGGCCCACTTCGTGGCGCGAACGTCAAGAAGCGCGCGCTGGCCAATCATGTGGCTGCATCGTGGTGGCGGGACCGGACGGCGGTTCTAGACTGAGATTCCAGATGGGAGACAAGTAGTATCCTTCCTCTCGATTGATATTATGGGGATTTTTTCGGATCTCTAGAGATTCGCGGATTTTCCTGGAATAAAAGAAGGGGCTTTTAGAAATAATATGGGTTTTTTCGAACAATATGGAATGACCGGTTTCTTGGCAGTGTTCTGCAACTGCAGAATGGGAGAAAAGACCTGATCGAATGCATCTTTGATGCTCTTGAATCCGAGTTTTGACGGAACGACCAGTTTCGCCAATATACACATGTCCACATGAACAAGGAATAGAATAGACACCACAGGAAGATAGGGGCGGTAATGGGTCCTTAGGAGAGGGTAGATATTGTGAGATTCTCTTGGGTGGTCGAAAAGTAGTCCTGATACCTTCTTTGCGAAGAATTTTGCCAATCCTATCAGTGACATTTCGAATATACGGAAGAAAAGCCACAGGAGTATTACCCGAAGATTCTGAATTTGTCGTCCTAGGGTGTGAAGGGGGATGTAGATGTCGGTGTGTAATATTTTGAATTGTGGACTTGGAGTAACCGTTGGCGACAAGGGTTTTTTGCAGATGGCCAAGTTCTTCTCTAAGGTTGTCGGGTTCAGAAATCGAAATGGCCCGATGGATGAGAGAGTTGATCACAGAATTCTTTTGGGCAGGATGGTGGTGTGATGAAGCATGTAGGTAACGATTCGTGTGAGTCTTTTTTCTATAAACAGAGTGACCCAATCGGCCATTGGGCTTGGAGGTGACTAACACATCGAGAAAGGGAAGGGACCGATTATTTTCTACTTCCATTGTGAATTTTATACTCGGATGTTGTGAGTTAAGATGATCTAGGAAGGGAGAAAGGGTATGTTGACCATGGGGCCAGATGATAAATGTATCATCAACGTAGCGGAACCAGACTTTTGGTTTTAAGGGGTAAGATTCTAGGGCTAAAGACTCAAAGGCTTCCATGAAAATGTCAGCAATGACAGGGGAAAGGGGAGAACCCATTGGTGTTCCAGATATTTGTTTGTAGAAATTGCCTCTAAAAGAAAAATATGTTGAAAGGAGGCATTTTTCCGCAAGATCTGCCAAAACCAAAGACTTGTTATCATTGGTCAAGTGATCTCGCAGAACAACTAGAGAGTCATGTATGGGGATATTGGTAAATAGGGATGATACATCGAAACTGACGAGAATGTCTTGGGGATCGACTGTGAGAGAGGAGATTAAGGTGATGAAATGTGTGGAATTTCGGACATAAGAAGAGGTACGACCAGTATAGGTCTTAAACTGATTCGACAAGTACTTTGCGAGTTTGTAGGTAGGAGAGTTAATCGTAGTCACAATGGGACGAAGAGGTACGTTATCTTTATGGATTTTGGGAAGACCATAAATTCTGGGGCAGATGGAGTTTTTCGGAACTATGGACTTCTTAATATCATCGGAAAGATCGGATTGTTTGATGACATGGGCAATTTCGCGTTCGACTCTAGGAGTGGGGTCTCGAGAAATTGTATTATAACAGGATGTATCCCTAAGTAAGTCGTTTACTTTCTCTATGTAGGAAGGAGTATCCAGGATGACTGTGGCATTACCTTTGTCTGCAGGAAGGATTATTATCTCAGAAAGAGAACGGAGATTTTTGAGAGCTATGAATTCCTCACGAGATATATTGGAAGTAGGGATTTTGGCTGTATCAAGACATTTAGCGACGTCAAAGCGGATACGGTCGGCTGGAATTTTGGAAATTGTGCGGAGTGCCGCTTCCACATTTGAAACTATTTCTTCGGTAGGAATTCTGGAAGGAGTGATAGCAAAATTAAGACCTTTAGATAGAAGACTGCTTTCTGCACTTGTTAATTGGTGAGAAGAAAGATTAACGACGGTGTTAGTGAGAGGTGAATGAGAAGTAGAAGTGGTGGAATGTGATTTTTTCTTCTTAGATACAAGGGATTGGAATTTCTTTTTGTGAGTTTCGTTGCTTAGAAGAAGGATTTTATCGGCTTGATGATAGGAAATGCGGTCTAAAAGTGACCAATCATCGACACTAAGAATACTGAATACAATCCCAAAAACTTTTTAAGCTGCATCTTGAACTCTCCAGTATTCTTAGTGTCGATGATTGGTCACTTTTAGACCGCATTTCCTATCATCAAGCCGATAAAATCCTTCTTCTAAGCAACGAAACTCACAAAAAGAAATTCCAATCCCTTGTATCTAAGAAGAAAAAATCACATTCCACCACTTCTACTTCTCATTCACCTCTCACTAACACCGTCGTTAATCTTTCTTCTCACCAATTAACAAGTGCAGAAAGCAGTCTTCTATCTAAAGGTCTTAATTTTGCTATCACTCCTTCCAGAATTCCTACCGAAGAAATAGTTTCAAATGTGGAAGCGGCACTCCGCACAATTCCCAAAATTCCAGCCGACCGTATCCGCTTTGACGTCGCTAAATGTCTTGATACAGCCAAAATCCCTACTTCCAATATATCTCGTGAGGAATTCATAGCTCTCAAAAATCTCCGTTCTCTTTCTGAGATAATAATCCTTCCTGCAGACAAAGGTAATGCCACAGTCATCCTGGATACTCCTTCCTACATAGAGAAAGTAAACGACTTACTTAGGGATACATCCTGTTATAATACAATTTCTCGAGACCCCACTCCTAGAGTCGAACGCGAAATTGCCCATGTCATCAAACAATCCGATCTTTCCGATGATATTAAGAAGTCCATAGTTCCGAAAAACTCCATCTGCCCCAGAATTTATGGTCTTCCCAAAATCCATAAAGATAACGTACCTCTTCGTCCCATTGTGACTACGATTAACTCTCCTACCTACAAACTCGCAAAGTACTTGTCGAATCAGTTTAAGACCTATACTGGTCGTACCTCTTCTTATGTCCGAAATTCCACACATTTCATCACCTTAATCTCCTCTCTCACAGTCGATCCCCAAGACATTCTCGTCAGTTTCGATGTATCATCCCTATTTACCAATATCCCCATACATGACTCTCTAGTTGTTCTGCGAGATCACTTGACCAATGATAACAAGTCTTTGGTTTTGGCAGATCTTGCGGAAAAATGCCTCCTTTCAACATATTTTTCTTTTAGAGGCAATTTCTACAAACAAATATCTGGAACACCAATGGGTTCTCCCCTTTCCCCTGTCATTGCTGACATTTTCATGGAAGCCTTTGAGTCTTTAGCCCTAGAATCTTACCCCTTAAAACCAAAAGTCTGGTTCCGCTACGTTGATGATACATTTATCATCTGGCCCCATGGTCAACATACCCTTTCTCCCTTCCTAGATCATCTTAACTCACAACATCCGAGTATAAAATTCACAATGGAAGTAGAAAATAATCGGTCCCTTCCCTTTCTCGATGTGTTAGTCACCTCCAAGCCCAATGGCCGATTGGGTCACTCTGTTTATAGAAAAAAGACTCACACGAATCGTTACCTACATGCTTCATCACACCACCATCCTGCCCAAAAGAATTCTGTGATCAACTCTCTCATCCATCGGGCCATTTCGATTTCTGAACCCGACAACCTTAGAGAAGAACTTGGCCATCTGCAAAAAACCCTTGTCGCCAACGGTTACTCCAAGTCCACAATTCAAAATATTACACACCGACATCTACATCCCCCTTTACACCCTAGGACGACAAATTCAGAATCTTCGGGTAATACTCCTGTGGCTTTTCTTCCGTATATTCGAAATGTCACTGATAGGATTGGCAAAATTCTTCGCAAAGAAGGTATCAGGACTACTTTTCGACCACCCAAGAGAATCTCACAATATCTACCCTCTCCTAAGGACCCATTACCGCCCCTATCTTCCTGTGGTGTCTATTCTATTCCTTGTTCATGTGGACATGTGTATATTGGCGAAACTGGTCGTTCCGTCAAAACTCGGATTCAAGAGCATCAAAGATGCATTCGATCAGGTCTTTTCTCCCATTCTGCAGTTGCAGAACACTGCCAAGAAACCGGTCATTCCATATTGTTCGAAAAAACCCATATTATTTCTAAAAGCCCCTTCTTTTATTCCAGGAAAATCCGCGAATCTCTAGAGATCCGAAAAAATCCCCATAATATCAATCGAGAGGAAGGATACTACTTGTCTCCCATCTGGAATCTCAGTCTAGAACCGCCGTCCGGTCCCGCCACCACGATGCAGCCACATGATTGGCCAGCGCGCGCTTCTTGACGTTCGCGCCACGAAGTGTGCCGATACGTCCCGACACGACAGGCACCGCGACTATAAATAGAGCGGTAGCGGAGTAATCGTCGGATTCACTCCCCGCCTCTCGACGCGTTAGTGTTCTGAGCTGTTGGACGTGAATCCCTGTCCTGGCATTTGGTTTTCACCTCTGGCTGCGTTGAGTAGTTGAGTTACTGTGACCAAATGCCCATCTTGGTAGTTAGTATTCGCCTCTGGTTGCGTTGAGTAACTGAGTTACCGTTGCTAACTACCCATCTTCCTGTTCTTTTGTTTTCTTCTTTCTTTCTTTTTTCTTTTTTGTTCTCCTGAAGAAGCTACATACAATTGTAGCGAAACGTCGAGATGAACCCACTTTTGGGTCACTCACAAATGACACGGTCCAAACCCGGAAGACGAATAAACTATAAAGAAAACACTAGTTGTCATAAACAAATATAATCCTTTTAAATTTTTAATTTTATTAGACCAATTTAAATAAAAGTTTTTACTTCATTGAAAGTTTGTTAACTACTATGGTACACAACCACCCCAGGAACTTTTCCATTTTAATTACTTAAAATATTAGCTTAAATAATATACTATTGTAAATTGTTAAATTACAAACTAAATTAGGTTATAATTACCAACTTATTTATAGTGTAAGTATTAGTTCAAAACACACTCCTGCAATTGCCAGATATTTTCACTTGACCTATAAACGATGTTTTTCAACCGTATAATAGGCAATGTAGCTAACACCGCTACATATAAATATAATACGGCAATTATATTAGTTAATAGTTTGGAAACCAACGACTGAAAATAAATTATGAGACATTGAAATAAATTTTATACGACGTTTTATTGTAGCAAAGTCGTGTAAGTATCAGCGGCGGTTCTGCCATTGGACCACATGCGCGTGCTCAAATAAAATAACGTAAAAAAACCATGCTATAAAGTTTTTTCAATAAGAAAACTAAATAGGTATCTACCCTTTGATTAATATTTTTCTATGATGGAAAAAATGTGTGACATATTATATATGTTAACAGGTAACAAAATATCAGTTTTTTATAAAATTTTTCATGACATTTTTCTTCCAGAAAAATGGTATATTTTATAATCAGCGTACAATGATGGTTTTTGTTAATAAATATTAACAAACATTAACAAAGTAAATGTTTTTTGTCTGTCTTTGGCATGGACAATTGTCATTCAGCCAGTCTCAATCAAGATAAGTTTATTAATGTAGTGTGTGTGTGTGTGTGTGTGTGTGTGTAGAGTAATTGTCTTGATACTTAGCAAAGTCGACGTCATTGTCTTTGCTAAGAGACGCTAATTGTATCCGAACGTCTGCGGTCCCTACGGTGAGTACCGATCACACAAGGATAGAAATTATTTTCATTCATTAATTTTTTTAATAAACAAAAATTTCTCCACCCAGGTGAGATTCGAACTCACGACCTTTAGGTTTAAAGGCAGGCGCTCTTACTACTGAGCCACAGAGGGGGTTTTATGAGAATTATTAACTTGCATGTATATATGGATCTTAAATTTTTTTTTGCTGTATCATTTTTGTTTTATGTTAAATTGTCTATATATATTTCTATTCACCAAGGCATTTCAAAGTACTTATATCAAGACCTACATCAACGAGTAGAATTTTGCAGAAGATCTGAGAAAACCATATCCAGAATATTTTTCTTGATTAGGTATTATTATAAAGCAACAATATTTTTATTCATTTTACTAAATTTATTAATAGCAGATCTTTGGGAAGTGTGTTCCCGAAGATCTATCCGAATAAACAGAAAATCACTTGTAATATAACTAGGACGACTGCTTATTAGTTTTTGCATGTATTATAAAACTATCAGCAACTCTACATTTTTAAGGCATTTTGGTATTGGTTTTAGACACGTCTAAAAAGCTGATTTGGGGGCTCCAAGGAACTGATTGTTCTCATTATTAGTATACCTCTTTTGTTATTTTTTCACTACTGAGGATCGTAATGTTTTTTAATACTCCTAACAAACTTTCTTCATTGGTATGTATTTTGGGCTGCTCTTAGAGTCTTAGCCAACTCATCGTATTTTTTCAAGGCGTCTCCAATCTTCTGCTTCACAGATGCCATCATTATTTATACTCCATGCAAGATAGTTGACGATTTTCACTCTCATGTATTACTACAATTATTAAGTTAAATGAATAATATTGATTCTGTCTACTACCATTATTTTTGCCACGCAGTTAATAATTTCATTTGAAAATAATACCAAACTTGCTTTTCCACTTAAGTGTTCGCAGGAAATCTAGCATTTCTGCTTCATTTAATAACATAAGTGTAGTATCACCAGCAAATCTTAACTTAAAGATTTTTCTAGCCACTGTTACGTTGGGCTCACACATATCAAATTTGGACGGTCGATGAAACTTCGATCGAACAAATTCCTTTGGTGGCGCAAAGAAACAATGTGAGGGTGCATACGCATCGATCGCCAAACGGCACAGCAATAATGTCTTGTTACGTTCGATCACTGCCACTGTATGGACGACTGCCGTGATCGTTGCTGTTCTACCAAGGCGAACAATTTAGCAAATGAAAGCGCGCACACACATCGATCTTTGTCGATAGACCAGAGGACCAGTAGCGTTTATTAAACACTACTTAAAGTATGCCGCTTCGTGTTACTACGTAGTTCTGTATTGTTGTATTGTTCATTGTAATTTTGTGGATTATTAAACTTCATCGAATAAATGTACGTGTAGTGTGCGAGCAAAACATCATCGACAAAAGTGCAAACGAACTTTTATCGACCGTCCAAATTCAATGTGTGTGCGCCTAGCCTTACTCCACCGATTGGCTTTCATCCTTCGAAAGCCAATCTTAGACATCTAATCATGTTGTTATCATATTGGACTTATACAGATTTTTAATAAGTATCACCCGATGTATTGTTGTATCTATCTCTTTTAATATGTGCCAAAAATTCATCTAGTTTGCACAATTGATTTTCTCCTGGTATTCAGAAAAATATAATTATCATAGGCACTTGAAATATTTTTGACTTTTTCTCATGTCGGAGATTAGCTCACGGGCACCTTTTCCCAGTACAAATCCCGCTTTTCCTTCCCTATTTGATAATGTTACATTTGTAATAGATTGATGATATGCAACAAAATTTAATGGCATGTGTTATTAGAGACTATGTACGGTGGTTTATGCATCTAATAGCGGCTCCATTTTTGTGTGGTGAAATATAAATTAAGGTTTACGGACGTGGCTGTTAACATTGTAAGAGCTTTTTGGCGTCGACAATTAAAAACTAAATTGACAAATATTTACGAGTAATCTTAATAATATATTAAAATTTAATTGTATGTGTCTTTTTAGGTCATCAGGGAATATATCGCAATAAAAAAGCTGATAGACTTGCCAGTGTAGGATCAGCCACAAAATACTTTTTTCAATAGCTGTTCTTAGGAGTGCCAAAAAGCACTGTTATCAACCAGATAAAAGCTTGAATCAAAACGGGTCATACTTTTCGATGAAAAGGGGAAGTTATCTAGACTTAAGCCTAATATAAATAT
This sequence comes from Diabrotica balteata, assembly GCA_918026665.1. Taxonomy (NCBI): domain Eukaryota; kingdom Metazoa; phylum Arthropoda; class Insecta; order Coleoptera; family Chrysomelidae; genus Diabrotica; species Diabrotica balteata. The sequence goes on along the minus strand of OU898282.1, from coordinate 84,367,820 downwards.
AAATATAAATATAAATATAAATATAAATAAGAACTGACACTAAACAATATTTTCTTTTTAAAATATTTTATCTGTCTCCAATCTGAATTTTATTTAAACATATAATTAAAACCAAATTAAATATGTAATATTAAAAAAAGGATCTGATTTATCACTAAAACGGTAACTGCTTAACCCAAGACAAACAGTGAGACTGATCATCATAACTTAGTAATAATATTTAAATGTAAATGATTTTAAGACTAACTAGATATATTAAATATAACAATGATACTTTTAAAACTCGAGGAAACACACGAACGTAATTCAAAAAGTAATATCAAAATAACTAAAAATTAATAAGAAAGCCTCAAAGAGCAATAAAAACAAATCAAGTTAGATTAACAAGGTATTACAGATTTTTCCAAGGAACTAAATAACACAAATAATGAGGATCTAAAAAACAATTGATTGTAGATGTGGTAGAAATCAAAAGATTTTTTTATTTCGAATTAACGTGTCTCGATATCTTAGGCCATGGACATAGGAGCAAAGGTTTACAGTAGTATCTACAGATTTATGATACAGAGCTTACAATAATAAAGAATAACCGTACTATGTAAATTATGTTTTGTTATAGTGAGAACATAATTATTGGTCTGTAGATGAGATAAGATTACCGTGTGTCAAACGTGTGTGTCCTATTCTCAATCTTCGTACTGCTATATTTTTTTTGTTTAGAGATGCTAAATATAAATAGCTGTTAACATTGGGTTGTATTTCTCCGAGCTTTGGGTTTTTGGTGATCCAAAGGTCCTGCCACTTGTCTTCAATATTCCTTTTAAATTTAAATTTTTAATATTCTTTGAGCTGTATGATGTAAACAGACAAATTAGATATATATATATAATTCTTTTGTTTGTCAAAAGGAACTCGAGTGTTTTTGAAATACTAAGGAGTTCTTTTGAAAACACGCTACATTCGTTACGATATTCGATATTGTTCTAGCACTGTATCAACTATAGTGGCAGAACAGCCAACTTTATCTGCGTTTTCTGATGCATCGGTATAAAGCAGCTTATCATAGTGGGATGTATTCACAATATCCTTGAAATCTTGTCGAAAAACAATATTATTTGTTTGTTACTTACTAAATTTACATAGAGAAGTGTTTATACAATGAGGTGTTCTTGTGTCTTGGCCCAAGGATTGTAGGCATGTTGGATTGAAAGTATACATCTGGGCGAGATTACGAGTCTAGGTCTTGGCGAGGTCAGAAGATTAAATACAGGGTTAGTCGGAGTCGATGAAATTCTGCTAGCACAATATAGAAGTAGTTGCTGCCTACGAAGAAAAATCGTGAGTTCATAAGATTCACAATTGAGATTTTCAGCGAGACTGGATCATAAAGCTCCTAAGCAAATTCGGAGAGCAGTGTTGTGAACAGAGTTTAACGATTGTAATAAATTATTGGATGGGGACAAGTAAACTATACAACCATAGTATAATTTGGATTGGATTAAAGTTCGATATATTTTGAGTAGTAAACTTTTATCGGCACTCCATTGATGGTGGGACAATGATGACAAAGAAATTAAAAAACTAATTAAAAATACTTTAAACAAAACAAGTAAAAAGAGAAAAAAAGTTACAAAAAAATGGAAAATATAAGATTACCGAAAAAGCAGAACTTTCAGTAAACGATTTGTTACCTTTCATAAAACATTTTACACTAAATAAAACTTTCAGAAAACAAATTCTTTGTTTTATACCTTTTTTGTGACATTATATGTTTACATTATAATAATAAAAATACTGACTTAACTAGACCGTCAGCATTAGAAATAGAAATATAATATTATATACACTCACTGGTACGAAAAATGGGACCCCTTAAATTTTTAATGAAATTGTCGAGACACACCTTATTTTTTATTAATATATAACTATCTTTGATAAATAATTTTAAGGTATGTTTTAGACAGACACTACCTAAGAAATACTTTTATTTAAAGAAAAATATATAAACTTATAAATTAATATAAAAAAATGCAAAAAATAGATTATTGACAACTCAACTATCTTTACAAACAAACTACACTTAACAAGAAAACCTGTAAAACTATCTTCTTAATTTAATCAAAACCTTGCATTATCTCCACGAACCTATAGAACGGCATTCATTCTTCTAGACATACAGCTTATTTCATTTTATGAACTTGCCTCCAATTTCTCTAAAAGAGACACTTTGAGCTAACCTAAAGTAAAAAGAGCAGTTACCCGCCTTTAAATACTTCTTCCAAGCCTGTTCGCAAGACTGTGCGGTGGCCATGCTATATGTGTAATATCAACTTTATTAAAGCATTCTATGATAATACGGACAGCATGCGTGCATACATTGCCATGCATCAGTTTAAAGTTTTTTGAACAATATTATTGTTCAGTATCTTCTTTATGTAGCTATTAGTAGTCAGAAATCCTCTAGGAACAATGTAAAAGTTCGGTATGTTTGAAGAACCATATCTCTCGACACCATAGCTGAACCATATTAAAAACCTACTTTAAGGCACACTGCGGTATATGCGCGGTTTACTATTTTTTCCCTAAACTCTTTGGCGAGTGTCCCGGAAACTTCGACAAAATCAGGACTTATCGGTAAACATCACATTGTCACATTCGCCTGCATTTCAATCGCAATACTATGCGAAATGTAATCTGGTTACACGATGTTCCCTGTTAAAATAGGCAGAAACACTAAAAAAAAAGATTTATATCCAAAATATTCAACAAATATTTAATTGTCTTAAAGTCCGGTCTCTAATAATACGAAACCAATATAATCTCTTTCTTCTTCCTAGCTACGTGACGAAGCTTGGCAATCATCACTGCTATTTTAACTTTTGCCACTACACCCCGAAAGAGTTCAGTTGAGCTGCATCCAAACCATTCTCTGAGGTTTCTCAGCCAGGACATTATTCTTCTACCTATGCTGCGCCTTCCTTAAATCTTTCCCTGCATTATTAGTTTGAGAAATTCATCTCCGTCACCACGTATTTTATGACCCACATATCGTAGTTTTCTTATTTTGATGGAATACAGTATCTCCCTGCTGTTCTCTACCCTTCTTAGTACTTCTTCATTGATTATTCTGTCTGTCCAGGAGATTCTCAGCATTTTTGGATATGTAGAATGTAGGATTTTTGGAATGTAGAAATATATTAATCTTTCTACAATCTTCCTCTAAAGAAAAAGATATCACTCTTCTGAAGAAAGGTGTATAAAACTTAATGAACATAAAGGATAGAACGTAAAGCAAGGACAAAATGGTTAGCTTACTGGTTGTAAGCTAACTTACTTCATATGATGTCAAATTCAGAACGTAAATACAAACACAAAACAAGAAAGTACTAAGGTTTCTAGTAAAGACTGCATTATTTTTAATTTTTTGTATATTTTAATATTTAGCAGTCTTCTTCTTCATGAAATTATTTTAAGCATTTAAAAGCTAAATTTAAAAATTTTCTCATTATGAATTTAATACTTAATTGTGTTTTATAACGTAGGAAGAAAAGAATTCTCTAATGTGTTTTAAACTTAACCCATTCATAACCAGCGTTGCGCTTTTGCAACAGTTGACATAGCCCACTATGGAGTCATCTTTTGGACAATGATATGACTTATTCGGGCAGTTAAGGTTTAGATTTCCTTCACAACAGCTTCCTATGTATGGTTCAGTGGGAATTGGTCACAACATTAAGATTTCTATTAACAGATGGCGTATTGAAAGTGGTAGGTTAATTTTGACTTCTGTAAACGCGTGTTTTTAGTTAGTAGTAATTCGCTTGTGTATAAATTAACTGCATAAATATTTGGTTTTTGATAACAACGTATTATTAAATAATTAAAAAGGATATATCTATCAAGTAAGTGCTATTATTTTATCTGTGATAGTTGGTACCAATTATAAGTGTTGCGTTGTCGCAACACTGAGCACAAGGCATATCACGAATTTTTCATGAATCAAGAGCACATAAAATTATGTCTATACTGGAAGAATCGAATCTTATGGAGTCGACTTCTAGTGCAGATGTTTTCCTAGCATCTCCTGATCCCACTGAATTGACTGATGAAGATAGTGGAGATGAAGACTGTGAAGGAACATTCAATAACCTAAACAAAAATATGTTGGATGAAACAGAAGCTGTAATTCATCAATAGGAAGAAAGAACAATCGACGAAGAAAGTATACATCTATATGAAAAAGAGACAGATCTTTAAAGTGTGACACAAATTCAGGAAGAAGAAGATACGGAAGAGATTGATATGGAAACATAAATAGAGATACAAAATGAAGAAAATCAAGATATCCAAGTGGCATCTACTGAGATTTGTGCAAAAAGTGTAACTCTCCTACCACGGAAATGGATTCAGGGAGATTTACCAGATGAAAATTCAAATTCAAGGAAAAACTTAATGCAACAATTACACTCCTTGATTTTATTGAAGAGCAGTCACTCCTTTACTGATCTTTGATTTTTTTTTCAATGAAAAGCTTTTAACAGATATTGTAAAGGAGACAGTTCGTTATGCTATTCAAAAAGGTCTACTTTAGAATTTGGAGTAGACGACTTAAAAACCTTTATTTATATAGGGATTTTACTAGTTAGTGGATACAGCACGAATCCAAGAAGAGGCATGTACTGGAAAGAATCTGATGACGTTAAAAATATACTGATTTCAAGTAATATGCGTCGTAACCGGTTTAAAAGTATTATAAGATACCCACATTTTAACGATAACCCAAACATAGATCGTTTATATAAAACATACAATATTAATTTCTCCGTACCTTGAAAGCCTCCGCAAATCATTTACTGAATACACTGTATAAGGAAACCAAATCTAGTGTGGACGAGGCCATGATACCATACTATGGGCGTCATGGTTTGAAGTAACACATAAAAGGCGAAACCACATGCTTTGGGTATAAATCGTGGTGTTGGAATCAGACATATGGTTACCTCATCTTCTTCTTCATGTACCATGTCCTTTCAGAACGTTGGTTACCATCATAGCTATTTTAATTTTATTCACTGCCACATACGTTACCTCATAGATTTCAATATTTATCAAGGATCCAAGGGAAAACCCAATGAATACAAAAAAGAATTTGGCCTTGGAAGTGTAATAATATTGCAGTTTGCTCAACTAATTCATAAAATAAAATGCGATAGGGTTACGCCTCATTGCTTATCTGCTCGTAATTATTTTACCTTTATGAAACTAATTGATTTTGTAACATGGAAGGGAATAGGTTACGTAGGAACAATACGATCAAATAGAATAAAAAAGTGTCCATTTAGTGAAATGTTCCAAGAATCCATACGTGGAATTTACGTAATTGATTGACTAATTGATTTTTTAACATCGAATGGAATAGGTTACGTATGAACAATACGATCAAATAGAATAAAAAAGTATCCATTCAGTGAAACGTTCCAAAAATCTATACGTGGAATCAATATATCAATATATCAGTATATATCAAGCGAAGAGGTACTCCTTTGCGCAAAGCAAAAATATCAAAGTAACACAGCCATATCTTATTCGGGCTTTTAACGAAAATATGGGAGGAACTGATCGGATAGTAGAAGGAATGGTATTGGCCTTTATTTATCTGGGATCTTAATGCTTGGTTAGTTTACCGTAGAATAAAACAAATTATCCCTGAACAACCCGAAATGGATTTGCTAGTTTCATCGAAATATGGCCAAAGTCTTGTTGACGATGTTCGGAACACCTACAAGAAGATATGGCCCATCGCAATATTCCATAAACAACATTACACAAGATGTTCGATTTGACAACATCGCCCATCTTATTTCTACCCAAGAAAAACGAACCCGATGCGTCCTTTGTCACTCAACAACCAATAAAAAATGTATTAAATGTAAGGTTGTATTACATGAAAAACGTTTAATTAAATTTCATAGCAATACGCAATAATTTTCTTATATTATTTTCATGTTAGTTTACTTAAAACTCTTTTATATGATTAAATAAAATATTCCAAAGAACGTATTATTAAAAAAAAAAATTTACATCCTAACTGCCCAGTGTTGCGTTTTTGCAATAGCCAATTGTCAAAAAAGAAGTATTTCATTTTTAAAATATATATTTGTGTTAATTTTGTGACTTTTAGTACATAAATTTTTCAAAAATTAAAAAAAAAATGAGCATAAATAGTTCTTGACATTAATGGGTTAAGAAATGGTTAAATAAAAAGTATTTTAAGTATCATGAATGCCTTTATAGCTACTGCTATTAATGCTCTTTCAGTTAATCGTAATTTTTCTTATTCAGTCAATATTCTAAGTACAAAATGCACTCTCATTCAATTCAATGTTTGAATAATGCATAATGAATTATACAGGATGTCCTATCCTAAATTGGATATATTAAAAATTAAACCAATATAGGAAAAATTTGGAATCCTGTTACGATTTAGCATTTATATTATTCAAATATTATTCGTTTACCATTAATATTGGTTAAATCAGAGCCACTAAGATGGGCATGCCACGTGCATGGACTGCATAACGAGGGGCTTGTAAAACTGGTATGGGAGGAGATTCCCAAAGGCAAAAGACAACTCCGACGTCCCAGAATACCATGGAGAGATAACATCTAAGTAGATCTCCGGAAAATGAACATTCCATTTTACCCTAGGTTGATGGAAGACCGAAAAAGTTGGAAAAAAGTTGTACAGTCAGCCAAGACCCACCCAGGTTTGTTGCGCTACGTAATGATGGATGATTAATATTTAATAATATTAAAACAAATTCAGTACAAATTAACTTAATAAATAAAATAATCAAAATAAAGCCAGTTATAATAAACTATAAGTAAAAAAGTATATAAAACATGCAAAACATCTAGCAACTCGAAATACTAAGCTGGGATGAAAATTTTGTGTAAAAAACAAAACAAATTAATATAAAATAAAATACAAAATAAATTATTTTTAGTTTTTCAGGTGCCTTATACACATTCAGACGTTGGCCTTCATCTTAATAGAACTGTAATTAAACCTTTTTCTATCAGCTAATGCCCAAAATAGTTCTTCTACTATGGAACTTCATCATTGCCTAATATTATGCAGCCGTAAAAGTTTCTTTCGACCAATTCATCTTTTCCCCTCTATTTTTTCTTTTATTCTATGGCCGAATGATAGTGTTTTTCTAATATTTATGACATATTACGAATGACATGAAAAACAAATTTAGAGTAAGCGATTTTAAAACGCATAGCAACGTGGAATATAAGAACACTTTATGAAGCAGGAAAATTAACAACAGACATGCTAGAAATAGAGAGATTAGACATACAAGTATTGGGCCTTTCAGAAGTAAACTACACCAAGAATAATATTACTATTTTCTACTCAGGCAAAAGCACTAGAGAACACAGTCATGGTATTGGTATTATTATTAACAATAATTTAAAAAAATTTGTGACAAATTTAAACCAAGTGTATGCTCCAAACCTCTAAACATAAATTTAAACCAAGTGTATGCTCCAACATCTGAAAGCAATGATGCTGAAGTCAAAAAATTCTACACGGACTTAGAGCTGTTAACAAAAAACGTAAAGAAGCAGGAGGTAAAAATAATTATGGGCGACTTTAATGCTAAAGTCGGTCGAGGAAAAACTGGAGATATTGCAGGAAATTTTGGGTAAGGTAAAAGAAATGAAAGAGGTAATAGATTAGTCCAGTACTACCAGGACAAAAAAATTAGTCATAACAAATGCATACTACAACCTACTCTTACGAAGATTATACACGTGGACTTCTCCAAAAAATAACACCAACAATATAATCAGAAACCAAATAGATTTTATAATGATTAACAAAAGGTTTTGTAATTTAGTAAAAAGTGCAAAAACCTATCCAAGCGCAGATTTAGATACGAACCATAATCTATTACTAGCTAACGTCAACATTAAACTCAGAAAACCAAAGAAAAAAGTTAAATCCACCAAAATAAACATCAAAACCTAAAAGACGAAACCTGCCAAAAGCAACTAAACGCAGAGATAAATAAATTAACTGAAGAAAGCGTGGAATGGTTAGATATGCACAAAGCCATACTAAAAGCAGGAAAAGAGGTCCTAGGAGAAGAACAACTAAAAAAGACTGGATGACACCGGAAATAGTTGAGCTAATAGCTGAAAAAAAAAACACAAAAATAAAGATGAAAATAAATCCATAAAACCATTAAGAATAAGATCCAATATGAAATCACAAAGGCTAAGAAGGAATGGATGAACAAGAAATGCCAGGAACTGGAAGAACTCAGCAACAAACATGATCCCTCAAACTTACATAAAAAAATGAAAGAACTTACAGAAATCGTCGGAAAAAGAACACTCATAGCAAGAGATAATGTGGGAGGAATACTTACTAAAGAGAGCAAAATAAAGAAAGTATCGGAGCAATATATAATCCGTCTATTCCATGACAAGAGGAAACATGAACAAAATATAGGCGAAGAAAAACAATACCTACAAATTTTACCCTCAGAAGTAAATCATGCCCTTCGGGTCCTGATCAAGTTCCAGCTGAACGGTTAAAAGCCTAAGATGACAGTAATAAAAAAAAACTCACCCGAATTCTCAACCACATAATGTAGATGGCAACATCCCGGAGAAATGGCTTAAATATATATTTTTACGTCTACCAAAAAACAACAATCCCAAATCACGCAATGACTATAAATTGATAAGCCTGATGTGCCATCCTTTAAAAATTCTTTTAAAAATTGTTCAAAACCGAATTTATAAGAAATGTGAGGAGCAAACAGATCAAACTCAGTTTTTAGACTGGACAAAAATGACTGTAGATGAATTATTCCACGTTGCAAAAGTCAGAGAATATTTTAAAAATGTGGTCGCCAAACTCCGTTAATGACGACGGCCTAGGAAAAAGAATCTTTATGATGTTTATGAACAGAAGTCTCCACTTTATTATTTTACGAACATTTTCTTCAGAACTGTGCGAAACCCCCAATATTTTTAGGATATGTCGATAACACCACAATTCAAATGGTTTTAATTTATTTAGTATTGTGGTTTTTAAGTCCATGTCTGACAACCATGTAATAGGATAGACTACATATTACATAAACTAATTTCCAGGTCATAAAATCATTACACGATATTTTGATCCTAGTAATTATGTATTCATCAGAATTACAATTTGCATTTAACCAGCTTCCAAGGTATTTAAGAGTTATTATGTTGCATCAACTTTCTTCACTGATTAGATTTATTAATATCTAAACATTTACTTTATCTAGTCTTACTCCCTTTAGTCTTTCATCCAAAGAGTCCCTAAAGATTTCTTCAAAGTATAGATAAAAAGACGGCGACAAAACACAACCATGTCGTACACCATGTTTAATGGGTAGTTTTTTAGTACGAGTATCTCCAATTTGATAGATATTACTTAATATGAGTATTTTAACAGTCTTCTAACGTAGTTGTTAAGTTCTGCTACTCACAGGCAATCAAAAAGTGTACCATGTTGTATTTTGTCGAATACTTTTTCGAAGTGGATGGATAAAATAAACACAAACATTATTTTAGAACTCGCAAATTTTTTGTGAGATATAGCGCGTAAAAAATAGTGCCTCACTAGTTTCTAGGACATTTGTAAATCTAAATTGCTTAATACTGATTTCAATTTTACATAAAAGGAATACTAGTTTTTTACACTTCGTAACAGTATCTTAAATGTGTGACTTATTAAACTGATTAGTCTTAAGCCACCATTTAAGGAACCTAGTTTTCTTTGGTAATGTTATAAACACTGATTCCAGCCAATCATCTGGTACTTTTCTTTCGTTGTAAATTTTGTTTAAAAAATGGTTAAGTAGCTTAGCAGGTATTTGTGGTGGATTAGATACTTTACTATTTTTGGTTTGCTGTATTGTTTTTCTGATTTATGATTTCAGAGCACAGAGACCTCTAAGAAATTGTAACGACTAGTATATGTATGTGTAGCATTTTCTGAAGAAGCGTCGTCAAAATGGTCACTTATGTGACCATTTTGACCCACACTTCAAAATGGTCACTTTATTCCCTGCACAATAGTACAACTAGATCGAGACAATAACATCGATTATCTTAAATATATATTTCCAACTTAAACAGATACAAAAGATCACTAGAGACGTCATATCAAAAAATGAACAATCAATAAATGAGTTACTATAATGCAAAAAAAAACAAAGAGGATAAGAAAACGTAAGAATGAAAAGAAGCTTTGAAATAGTCAGTAATCACTCCTTACTCGATACTCCAATTTACAGTAAAAAAAAATAAAACTAACAGCACAGAGGACAAGAATAAGAAATACTACACAATACTGCGTAGTATTTCTAAATACTACAATAGTTAAAACATATATAAATTATGGGAAGAAATAACGATAATCAGATGCAAGAAAAATTAGGAAAGAAATAAAACAAAAAGTAAAAAATGACAGAAATTTTGAAAGCAGAAAAACAAATTAAAAATGCTACGATAAATACAGCAAAATTAGTGTAGAAATACCGCATAATTAAATCAGTGAGAAACAATGAATTACTTCTCGGAAGTAATCCCTAGGTGTAAACTGGTTCAATTTAGAGAAAATTAGGAATGCATATAAACTAACGTTCACGAATATGAATACACACAAGCGACGGTTTATAGATTCACGGTATAAGTCCTAGTAGTTGGAAGAGTAAAAATATAACTCACCCGGTTAGTGTTCTTCCTAATGTAGTTGTTCTATCTTCTTTATCTGGCCAGATAATTCTTGTGGTGGTTACACTTCCTACGCACATGAGAAAGAGAAAGTTCAATAGTCAAAAAATATTTCGCACTCACTTTTTTTATTCAACGAAAGAGCCCATGGGAAGCTCGATAATTTTAAAATTAAATGTATCACGACCACGAGGTCAGCGTGAAAGCAAGAGAAAATGGTTCCCGTGACTTTGATGTGTACCTTTTGATTCGAAGATCGGTAATGAAGTGAAGTTGTTGCCGCTTAAAACTAACTCTGTACCCTAATCGAAAGATTTTTTGCGCCGGAAGTCTGTGTAAGATTTTAAAACGCAGTTTGGTATACGGGGGTGCGTCAGAAATTATTTTTTTTTGACGCCGGTTAAAATATGTATTTTAACAATTAGTATATAGGACCATATATATATATATATATATATAATATATATATATATATATATATATATATATATATATATATATATATATATATATATATATATATATCTATATAGATAAAAGAACAACTGACACGGTGTAGTAAAGTAGAGTTAAAGAGATTAAAGAAAAGAAGAAACTGTGAAGAGAAAATAGGAGAGAGAAGATAAAATGCAATAAAAATAGAAAAAGTACAAAATACAGAGAATACCAGTTACAAAAATTGACATAAATAAGCTAAGAAAAAGCTGGGACAAAATTAGAGAAACAATGAAAGGAAAGAGTCTAGTAAATATAAAACTGTTATATAGAATACCGAAAAACCTACGCAGCAACATTAAAATAAAGAGTAAACAAATATTACAACCTAAATGTACATAGAGCGAGGACACAGATGATGAAAAACCAAGGAAAAACAGCATGGAAAACCTAATCGAAGTGATAGAGATTAACACAAAATAAAACAATTAAATATATACAAATATTTGGGAACAGTAATGAATAACAGAAGGAGCATCGAATACGATCTCAATATCAGACTAGAAAGTACAGGTAAAGGATTACTGGAACTAAATAGAGGATTGCTTAACAACAAAGAAATATAAAAAAAATAAGATGACAATAGACGAAATAATATATAGGCCAACGCTGGACAGTAACAGATAAACAAAAACAAAACCAATAGGAAAAAACAAAGAAGCCAGGCCAATAAAAGAGTGTAACAGCAACATTGCAGAGATATTACAAAATAAGGATAAATCTTGGCCAGAGGCAACATGAGTGTCGAATAGCGGTAAAAAATGGAAAAAATTTATTAAAATCTAAACGCACCTACCTGGTCAAATAACGGTAGAAGAATAATGATTGTATATGTATGTACGTATATCAAAACTCAGTAGTGGAAATGGAGGTAGCAGAAAATGTAGTATTATGGGCCGCGAGAAAATTTAACGAACCTATTGGGCTGCAATATAAATACGTGTCTGACATTTCAGAAGGATTGGCTGTAGGAATATACAGTGGTGACGAAAAGTTAAACATGTCTATTTCGAGAGCAGAATTAACTATTGTATTATAGGCCAGAATTTATTTACTTTTGCATTCCGCAAGAGAAAACTACTTAAGGACTTTCGAATTTAAGAGTATCACTATATGTACAGAGAGACAAGCAAGAATGAAAGCTCTTACGAGACATAAGTATAAGTCTAATCTAAGGTGTTGATTATTACAAGACGTCTATATACTGGTGGCATATAACAGTGAGACACCGGTATGGATTCCAAGGCCCTGATTTACAGTTTCTTTTTAATTTGAAATCGATACGCCAAAAACCAATGTAAAATGTGATTTTATTTTTAATCAATTGCGCGTCTGTCCTATATAAATGCAATATTTAATTTAAAATAGTTACAAGAAATTAGTTTAAGAACCTCTTTATTAATTATCTAATCTGCACCATTTATTTTATTAGTCAGTATTGTGCTTGGTGTAACAATAGCATTTTTGGTTTTTGATACATAAAGGATATGAAATATTAACATATGCCATTCTGTGAGAGTACCATATGTTTTTGCCTTGTTTTTAATTGCAATAGTTGGTTTTATTTCTGTAACTTTCAATTTTTTTTCTGCATCTCTGATGATGATGCCCATGTACTCTTTATACATTTCAGTGTAAAAAGTAAACGAAGAAGGCTAGTGTCATAAGCTGAGTAATCTATTTGTTTGAGCCTATACTCCTTAATATTTTGGTTTAATTTTATTCTTCTTGCAAAATTATCCATCCCGGTATTCATATCATAAATAATTTTAGTTTTTTAAATATAATTTGTTTTATTATTTTGTAGATGAAGCAATATACAGATTTAAAAGTTCTATCGAGAAATATAATACTTTAAAGTGTTAAAGTGTCTAAAGTATATATATATATATATATATATATATATATATATATATATATATATATATATATATATATATATATATTTATATATATATATATATGTATATATATATATATATATATATATATATATATATATATATATATATATATATTATATACAGATTGAACGAAATAAATTCGGAACATAGGAAATGAAGCATTTCAGCTCGCAATTTTTTCGTGCTCCCTGGATTGACTTGAAATTTAACAAAAGGTAGGTAATAGCCTAAAGATCAAAATCTATATCGAACCAAAGTGCGCCAAAGCCTAGGGGGTGGTTGCCACCCCATCTCCGGGGTGAAAATTTTTTTTACGTTTTAACTACAGGTTTCGTTTAAAAAAGTGATTCTAAACAAAAAATGTGCTATACATTTTTTTATAAAATGATATTTTTCAAGTTATCCGCGATTGAAAGTAATAACTTTTAGACGAAAAAATCCACGTTTTTAATCGATTTTTCGCGAATAATTCGAAAATGGTGCATTTTATCAAAAAAATTGTAGAGAACAAATTTGTAGCTTTTAAAAAGACAAATACAATTCATTTTTTAAAATGTTTTTGGGATATAATAGGAACCGAAATACGGCCTATCAATGTTCAGCGGTTTTCTTCAAATGCCAAATTTGAAAGATTCAAAATCAAATATCGGGAAAATGATGCATTTTTGGAAGAAAACCTTTTTTAAAGAGCATAAATAGACTATCATAAAAAAGACTCTAGCTTAAAAATTGAGTGAGTTATGATGAAAATAAGGTCAATATCTCATTTTTTACGAAAAAATCGAAACAACACCCTAACCTCTTCATAATTAAAATCGATCTTTACCCTTCTGAAATTCCCTTTGTACATGTATTGTTAATACGTCCAAGAAGTTTGACCCATTTAAAATGCTTTGGGTTAGAAAAATTACAGCTTAAAGCGAGAAACGATTTACAATTTCATATTTTTTACCCT